>KB663943.1:7119927-7527704 GCA_000349025.1 Anopheles minimus | reverse complement strand
CGACTGCTACCGAAGAAGGAGGTAAAGATCTTCGTGGGACTATCAAAAATGCAGCGCGAATGGTACACGAAGATCCTGATGAAGGACATCGATGTGGTAAACGGGGCTGGCAAGGTGGAGAAGATGCGCCTCCAGAATATACTGATGCAGTTGCGAAAGTGCACCAATCATCCATACCTGTTCGATGGAGCGGAACCTGGTCCACCGTACACCACCGACTACCATCTGTTGGAGAACAGTGGCAAGATGGTGGTTCTCGACAAGTTGCTAATGAAGCTACAGGTGCAAGGATCGCGAGTGTTGATCTTCAGTCAAATGACGCGTATGCTAGACATTCTGGAAGATTTCTGCCACTGGCGAGGTTATAACTACTGCCGACTCGATGGGCAAACGCCACACGAAGATCGTTCAAATATGATCGCAGATTACAATGCCGAAAACAGCCTCAAGTTTATCTTCATGTTGTCGACTCGTGCTGGAGGTTTGGGTATCAATTTGGCCACCGCTGATGTAGTCATCATCTACGACTCCGACTGGAATCCACAGATGGATTTGCAGGCGATGGACCGAGCGCATCGTATTGGGCAGAAGAAGCAGGTGCGTGTATTCCGACTGATCACAGAGAACACGGTAGAGGAGAAGATTGTCGAACGGGCAGAGGTAAAGCTGAAACTCGACAAGCTCGTAATCCAACAGGGTCGTTTGGTGGACAACAAAACAAACCAATTGAACAAGGATGAAATGCTGAACATTATCCGTTTCGGCGCGAATCATGTGTTCCAGTCTCGCGATTCGGAAATTACCGACGAAGACATTGACGGAATTCTACAGAAGGGCGAAGAGAAGACGCAGGAACAGATGGCAAAGTTGGACAAGCTCGGTGAGAGTTCGCTGCGGAGTTTCACTCTGGATGCAGACAACCTAGAGAATCGATCAGTGTACCAGTTTGAGGGCGAAGATTATCGCGAGAAGCAAAAGCTGCAAACTCTGGGCTCTTGGATCGAACCGCCAAAGCGTGAGCGGAAGGCAAACTATGCGGTCGATGCGTACTTCAAGGAAGCTTTGAGAGTAGCCGAACCAAAAGCTCCGAAAGCTCCGCGACCACCGAAACAACCGATTGTGCAGGACTTCCAGTTTTTCCCGCCAAGGCTATTCGAGTTGCTCGATCAGGAAATCTATCATTATCGTAAGTCGGTCAACTACAAGGTGCCGAAAAACTCAGATCTCGGTTCCGAAGCCAACAAGGTACAACGAGAGGAACAACGCAAGATCGATGAAGCCGAACCACTGACGGAGGAGGAACTGGTCGAGAAGGAGTCGCTGCTAACGCAAGGTTTCACCAACTGGACCAAGCGTGACTTCAACCAGTTTATCAAGGCAAACGAAAAATACGGCCGAGATGATATCGAGAATATTGCTCGTGAGGTAGAGGGCAAGTCGCCGGATGAGGTGATGGAGTACAGCACGGTATTTTGGGAGCGGTGTCACGAGCTGCAAGATATTGATCGCATCATGGGTCAAATTGAGCGTGGAGAGGCAAAGATTCAACGGCGAGCCTCGATCAAACGTGCGCTGGACAGTAAGGTAGGATATCATTGATTAAAATTTCGATTTATTTATTTTCTTGTAAACCAATTCTCATTCATATTGCAGATGGCTAGATATCGAGCTCCGTTCCACCAGCTGCGCATTGCGTACGCCAACAACAAGGGAAAAAATTACACCGAGGAAGAAGATCGTTTTCTCGTGTGTATGTTGCACAAGCTTGGGTTCGACAAGGAAAATGTATACGAAGAGCTGAGAGCGGCTGTACGATCTGCTCCTCAGTTTCGGTTCGATTGGTTCCTGAAGTCACGCACTGCGCTAGAACTGCAGCGTCGTTGCAATACACTGATTACACTGATTGAGCGCGAAAATCAAGAACTCGAAGAGAAGGAGCGATTGGAGAAGAAGAAGAAAACAGGTGGTGGTAATGCTGCTGGCGGAGGTGGTGCTGTTGGTAGTGGGGGCGGCGGAGCGGCTAAATCGAACCAGAAGCGCAAAGCCGATGGTACGGCCGCATCAAATGATAAGAACCGGAAAAAGAAAAAATCCTAAATAGAAAAATAACTCTTAGAAATGGCGCAAGCCACAGGATTATGACAAATCTTTAAGTAAGAATGAGACATTGCGGTTATTGAGAGGGATCCGATCGTAAAGCTAAAGGGAAAGAGTGACAAACTGCGAGCGGAGAAAACCTTAAGCAGTGACACATTCCGCATTAAGGATTAGGATTTTTCATAATTGTCACGCACCCGTGGCTTGGTCGTAGAAGAATCTTTCATTAGCAGCTTCGTTTCAACTTCAATTTCACGAGTTCCGACTTTCCCGCACAGTGATGGACCTTCAGTTCTACCTGCACAAGCGGGCAATTCTTCGTAGTTTTAAAATACAAAAATCAAATCATTAGTACACTTTCATTGTGTGATGATCGATCTTATCAGATTGAAGGCGGAAATGTCGGGGATTGTCTGCCGCATTTGTATGCGTGCAGGGGTTTTTTTAAAATATTTTTTAAACATCTCTATCTTAGCTATTAAGTTATTTTCCGACATGCTTTACTAAGCAAAACAGAAGCTTCACAGCGATTGTGTGGGTGTGTTTCATAATGCGTAACCAGCTAGGAGTGGTAGTACGATAGTGTTTCGAAAAGACATTTTATACAATCCAGTATTGATCCAGTTTTCAACTAGCTTAAATCTATTTTGCATATGAGCGGCTGGAATTGATTGCATAATGATTCTTAAAATGAAATGAGACACATTAAGTAAAAATACAGGCAAGTTGTAGCGCTGTTACGCTAATTAGATCAAATCCCCTCTCCATCCACACACACACACACACACGAATTATAAGGATTGCCTGTTAATGCTGCTACCGCCGCGAACATTACTACTTACTCGATGCATGTATTTATTGTAAGCTTCAGTAGAGATTATAACGCACGTGGAATGACTATGATTAACTGCTATAGATAAGTTGATCGTTCAGGATTGCAAATAAACGTACATTCACCCTAGAATTATTGCAAGGTGAAATTTGTGCTGAAAAACGAATGAAATGGTAAAATTTGCAGCGAGTTGAGTATTTGCTTCGTAAAATGGGTATGAATCTTGCGTCCTCTACTGCGTACGTAACGGCCTTTGTCTGGTGGAACAATTTTATTGCATTCTTCTCTACCCGTAGATATCGACAATATCCTTGATGCTGAAATATGTCCCTACAACGAGAATAAACAATCCGAACGCCAGCAGGATGACGTTTTTCACCAGCCGCCACCGAAACACGCCAAACGCCTCTGGTGTTGACCAACGGAACACCGTATCCAGCACGATCGGTGTCAGTAGCCCAAGTGTGGCGGAGCAGATCGATCCGACTAGCCCGATAAAGGGTTCCAGTTCCGGTACGCCGAGCGCCAGTGCAGTCATGGCGACCAAAATACTGAACCGTATTCCGATCTGAGCGATATTGTGCCGTTCTGCTGGAAAGCGATGCTTCACCTTACGCCAAAGTATGTCCATTGGTACGTAGTAGTAGATGCCGAGTGTGAAGAGGATGGCCAGTGCAGCGAGCAGTTGTGTAGATAAGGCAAGTCTTTAAAAAGAACAAGGATTCGCTATAGAGTGTTGGATAAGATAAATACAGTATTGTTTACTTCTCTTCACTGGGTAAATTTAGCGTCACCGATGCACGCGTGCTTGACCCGTAGCGTGCGTAGCCGAAAAATCCTGTGACATTGTATAGGACGGTGATGAAGCTGAGCACAATGCTAAGCACTCCCGGACAGGCCAAAAAGTGTTGCGGATTTTTCATCTTATTTTCAACCGGTAGTACCACTCCAATGCCTTCCACTGCGTACACCACCGTCCTGATATACGGAAGGTAAGTAGAGTGAAGGTTATTATGGCGGAAAACATCATAACGCTATTGCATTACCCGAAGAACGATGGCAGCGCGGTAATTTCCGGAAACAGTTCACGTTGGGAAAGATCGATCGGTTCGCGGAATATGTAGTAGAGCGTGATTCCGAACGTCACCAATATGAGCATGTTGGCAAGGGCTGAAAACGGTACCAGATACCGAAGATCGCGTACCTGCGTAACGAAGATTAACGGCAACGCCGTCAGCAGGATATAGACTCGAGTGTCCCAGTCGATGCCGAGCTCACTGTTGACGACATCCCGCAGCGTGGTGGCAATGAACAGCAGGTAGACGCAAACGGAAAAGAAGCTAACAATCAGCAAAGAGTAGTCGATGTACGCTCTGCAAGAAGAAGCAACCGTTACCTAGGTGATGTACAATCGTTATGCGTTGATTTGTAAAATCTTACTTGGCTGCGTTTCCGAAACGTTGTGTGGCGATCGGACCATGGCGGAAGACGCTTTGGGCCGTTTCTGAGAACCCCAGCACTGGTACGCGAGTCCGTTTGCACGATTTTTGGGAAGTTGACACCTGAAAGATACGATCCCGGTACGATCAATAGTTGGAATTCATGTAAGTGCGTGTGTCTCACCAGCAGATAAACACAGTGTGCATAGATTATTCCCACGAGCGTAGTACCAATAATTCCAAACACTAACCCACCGTTACGGAAGGCAGATGGCATGGCCAAGATACCGGTTCCAAGGGATCCTTTGAGCATATGAATGATCGTGCCATTGGTGCTATGCAGAGAGAGGGAGAATTTTTATCATTGTGCGTTAAAGGAATGTTGTGGTTCTTACGAGTTGGGTTTCTTCACGCGACGATGCCGGAATGGTTCGTATTCGTTGTCTGCGACTCCACTGCTATCGGAAAGGTATAGAAAAGAAAGGAAGAGAAAGTTCGGTGTAGGTTTGTTTGGATCAAAAATGCATAATTGCAGCTGTCAGAAAAAAACCCTACATACTTGAATTCGTTGTCGGTCTTCTGGAGCTCCATCTCTTGAGCCTCGTGCTTTCTTTTCACGAAACGATCACGATGTGATGAGGCGAACACACTTGTCACCGTGACGTGCGCACGCAGTCTCACGCACGCTTTCCGTTTGACAGAGCGATTGGACGATCGACGGAAGAATGGAACGCGCGATTGCTTGGACGCATCTTTTCGGATAAAGGGCGATAGGCGCGCGCGCGCTCGCTCGCGCTCGGCTCCAAGATAAGGTAATCGTGATTGTTGCGAGAGAAGTTAAAAAAACGACATCGAGTCGCAATACCACGCGATTGTAGCGTCCCAGCGTGCGTGTACTTGCTGGGCTATGTAAGTGTGTTCTAGCTGTAATGTTGAGTGTGTACAGTGTGCTTGTATTCCGGTGGTGGGATATTCCATACCGGTTTCAGAAGGGGATTTCTTTTCTAATCGACCAGTGCTCCATCACTAATGTCACGCTTCTCGCTTGATAAGGATTGGAGAGTGTTTAGGTTTATTTGAATTGTACGATCTATCGGTGCAACAGCGGAATAGTCAGGTGAACCATAAGATCCTTTTAATAGCGGCTGGTATAGTGGAACGAAGAAACTGACGAGCATTGCATATTGGTCAAACAGTAAGAATGAAGATCATCCTTAATGCTGGAGGACCAAAACAATAGTGTACATAAGCCTGCGTTATCTCCTCCTTCAATTTAATGGTTCCTGTAGTATTTTCTCAATGAAACTCTGGTAAAATAATCTGATTCAAAACGCGTCGAATTTAGTGGCAAGTCTGATGGATGACTTGGTGATTTTTGTGTTGAATAGATCTCCGATAATAACAACACACGGAAACGGATTTTTGTCAACAGCTTTATTTCCACACAAAACAGTATTTATCCTATGGCTAGTAAGTAATACAAGAAATTAAAAAATGCACATGAAACATAAATAGAAATCGTAGCCGCTGTTCGCGAAGCATTTGCTTCCTTTGCATAAATGACCCAACAGGACAGATACATATGTTACCGTTGCACTGTGTTCTGGCGAATACTATTCGATTTGTATCTTAATTTAAGATACACAACGATAAGGTACACGATCGTGAAATAAACTCGTACTCTCCCATTCACAGTGTGTATTCCACACTGTGTGAGTACGGTGTATACTGTTTGTTCCGTCGTTTGTTTCGTTTCTAACGCTTTAGAAACGCTTGTTCCATTTTGTTCTGGCCCTATCCGTGATACGATCGTCCTATTCCGTGTGATCGTCATCATCGGTGTAGAGCTCGATGATGTCCTTAATACTGACGTACGCTCCAGCCACGAGCGCAAAGATCGAGAACGCACCAAAGATGACGTTTTTGATGAGCACCCAGCGGTATTTGCCGAGCTCGTTTGGCCACAGGAACACGGTTTCGACGACACACGGCACAAACAGACCGAGGCTGGAGAAGAAGACGGCACCAACCAGACCGATGAACGGTTCGAGCTCAGGCACCGCTAGCCCTATTCCGCCCATCAGTATCATAATACCGGAGCGCAGTGCAATCTGGGAGATCATGTGCTTGTTCTTTGGTATTTTGTCTTGAATCTTGCGCCACAGAATATCCATGGGAACGTAGAACTGTAGACCGAAGGTGAACAGGATAGCAAGGGCGATTAGAATCTGTGCTACTACTGCCAGCCTGAGGGGAAAAGGATATAAACAGATTGGCTTTAAGTGCAAATTCACGTTTAGCTTAGCTTTGCAGCAAACTTACGTGTCCTCTAGGGGAAGATTGAGTGTCACACTGCCCTTAGACTCATCTCCGAAACGCACATAGCCGAAGAATCCAATCACCGCGTACAGTACGATCACGGTGCCCATGGCCGTGTTCAGCACACCCGGACATCCGAGGAAGTGTTGCGGTTTGGCCATCGAATTTTCCACCGGCATTACTACACCGATACCTTCCATGGCGAAAATGACGGTACTGAGGAATTAGAAGAACACAATTCGGGGATAGTTAGGATACCTCGAACGTGCATTGGGAAGACGGCCAGTCGTACCTGAAGAATAGTGGCAGTGTACCGAATGAGGCGAACATTGGCTTATCGTCAAATTCCAGCGAATCCTTGAAGATGTAGTACAGCGTGATACCGAACGTGACTACAATGAACAGGTTGGCCAGTGCCGAGAATGGTACGAGATATTTGAGCTCGCGGATCTGTCCGATAAGCAGGACCGGTAACATCGTTAGTAGAATGTAGATTCGCACGCTCCAATCGTTGCCCGTTTCGTGGTTAATCACGTCGTGGAAGGACGTTGCGATGAAGACGATGTACACGCATCCGGCACTGAAGTATGTCGCCATCAGGGCATAGTCGACGAAGGCTCTGTCAATGGTAGAAGGTGGGGCGATTTTGATTAGTTGTGTCAATCGAGTATATTAACATAACCCAAACATATCGAAGGATGCGATAAATAAATTGCGCTCGTTTTTTTCTCTGAGGCGATTCCATGTGTGCAGATCGAGCACGGTGTTCCAATGGAAGTGGCAGTGATCATGCTGGTAATTGCATATTCTGACCTTGATATTAGGGTACAAGGTCTGGTTTTCTATGTCATGCCACCGAACAAACACATCACCAATTTGATTTGGGTAAACGAATTTGTCGGTCAACAACGGAAGGTCTCTGTAGACGTCGGTGGCATTCACCTGTGGATGTTCCAAGATGTGCCACAGTGACACACATAAACACCGCCACACGAGATCGGCTCAACAAACAAACCGCAAAAGGGGAACGTCGCTCCTTCAGATCATCATTCATATGCATATCAGTTGTGTAATTAATTAAAATGCTTATCATCACGTCGCAATGGTACGATTGTCTTGGCAGAAGGGTGGCGTACTTGCGGAAACCTCGAACCTGAAGGTGGATTTACCGGAATACTCACTTCGTGAAGCCGGCCAGGGGTCGAAGTTTCGGCGGTCCATACTGGAAGACACGTTCAGCTGTTTCGGCAAATCCCAGTACCGGTATCCTTGTTCTTTGACAGACCATGTGGGATGTTCTAACCTGGAAAGGGAAACGGGTAGGAATTAGTAATTTCAATTCAAAGCGTTGATTCGTTGGACCCGTGATTCAGTGAAACGGGGTGTATTTTTATTTCCGGAAACAAAACAAACCCGTCAGCACGTTTCCGCCGAAGGTTGCATCGATCGTTTATGGTTTCACGTTTCAATTTAATTGTGTCGGTGTTGTTTAATGAGTTTCGTAAAGAAGTTGTTTGATGATCAGTGGTAGTGTGGGAAGCAGTTTTATGTTGCTCGCCTTGATTTAAGAAGAAAATCCGAATGCCCCAAACAAAAAAATGGGTCAAGTCAATTCTGGACATACTGTTACTCTAAATTTGCAATTCAGAATACAACTTGAAAGAACCTCCTTGTGGAGCACTTTTCCTTAGACATCTCGTTCTAGTTGTGTGTTGTTTAGTGCTGTTCAATGGGATATTTACGACAATAGAGTTGTAAAGATAGAAAATTTTGATAATAGTGATAGTATAACTGCCTGTACAATGATTAAAACTTGTCTTTTGTTTTGATTAGTTGTCAGTGAAAAATTTGTGGTGCTTGAAAATCAATAATGATAAGACGCGGAGAGTCTTCAATGGTTCCCAGTTTTATCGGAAATTGTTTCCATTGTAAACAAATAGTAGTACAAGTAGCGAAGGCAGTAACGGTAGTAGTGATAGTAACGCTCCTAATGAACAACACGTTGATAACTAATCGATTAATTTCCCCCACAACAGTCGGCAGAAACAATACAATCTTCTTCAAGCTATGAGTGGAACGATAAATAATGACATTATTAATTATGACACCGCGGTATCACACAGTATCATTTCTGACGGTGCCCTGCCGGTGCTTTTGTACGCTTCATCTGTAAACACATGGGCCCGGAGGCATAAATCATACGGCGAAAGGTAAATCATCCTATTGACGCCTATTTCCCGATAAAGCCATGCCCGTTCCATCGTTCATTAACCTTATCGTAGTGTAAGAGCGAAACAAACATAACGCAAGCAACGCGGTAGATAGTAGTAGAAGGACAAACATAAACGTCAGCGTTACGGCGGATTAGTAACGGGTAGTATAAATTATCACGCAGTATCGATCGCATCTTATTGCAGTGGCGCACGTTGCAACATCCGTTTACTCGCAAATAGGGTTACCCTACAAGAGAGAAGGGTTAGTGTACGTGTCCGGCAGGAAGGGCCGGTTTTTTTCTTTCCTTCCAAAGTTAGCTTCCGCATTGAAGATGCATTCGACTGCATGGATGAAAGAGGTGGTGGTGTTTTCTCGTGTTTTCCGAGAAGCACCGTAAGGACCTCACCTTGAAAGTGTACGAAAGTGAGGCGTACATCGGGAAAGAATAAATGCGCGCGACCGTGCACTTGAACCCGCGAGGCTCGATCCAAAGCCAATGAAACTCTCGAGCTTCAAGGCTAACTGCATTACGGTGCTACCGGTGCATCGTTCGCGATATTCGATGAAAGAGAATCGATGGAAGACGAGAAATGCAAAATGCCACTTTAGCCATTATGCTATTATAGTGGAGAGATATTTTGAGGTATATTTTATCGCCATATGCATCACAATCAGTAAAAACAGCTGATAGTGCAGAAAGAATTGACAGAAGTAAACGTTTTAGAATAACGTGCATGTGTCCGCCTGATGATCGAAACCAAATTCAATGGATGATTGTCTGGTTTGGAGCAATTATGAATTTGCATCCTAAACACCGACACGTGCCAAAGTGTCGTGCGCATTAGATGACTCACATTTCCACCGTTGCACAACGGCTCATTTCCTTGGCCACCAAAAATCAATCATTCACGATCTCATCTCCGGGATCGGTCGCGGGTTAACAATAGCAACTGTGCTACACAATGAAAGTGTTATGTGTCTCGGTGCTCTTCCCACGCAAAAACCCCTCCGCCCCTCACTTACCAGTATGTGCACGCAGTGTGTACAGATCAGCCCAATAACGACGGTACCGATGGCGCCGAACAGTAGACCGGCATTTTTGAACGCCACCGGCATGGCCAGAATGCCCGTACCGAGGGAACTCTTCAGCAGATGAATCAATGAACCGGCCGTGCTGTTGGGCTTCTCGGTTTGCCGGTGTTCGAACGGATTGTATTCGGCATCGGAGATGATCTGTGAATCGGCTAGTTTGGTACTGAAATGGATAGTTTGAAGAAAAAAAAGAGTATTAATCCAACATTGCTGACAAACTGTCAAAGTGAATAGATGTGTTATCTTTATGGCGAACACTCGACTAAATGAGGACTTCCACAATAAAGTCCATGCTACCGGGCCATACAATTTTAGTAGTCACCGTTATTGATGGCGCGAAGGATCGACGTCAAATTGAGTCTTCCCCCCTATTTATGGTTTAATTGATTGATCAGCCAAGATAACCCGATTTAGGGCCAATACTGTGCCAATCGATAATGGTAATAAATTGAAAGTTGCCACAGAAACAAGTATTTGATGTCATCGGGCGGGAGTGATTGAGAATGGAAATTTGAGGAATTGAAGAACATAAACTTGAAGTAGGAAATGTAGGTGTTTTGTGAGGGGTAAATGGTGTTCTTCTAGCTAGTTGAATTATTGAGATACTGAGGAACTACTAACAGACTACATCTGTAACTTGAGGAGCACAATTTTAAAATTGTATCTCATTTAACTGGATATACTATAGATCTCATCCGAATTGCAAGGATTATTATATGTATTACTCCTATACTTACGTGGAATTAAAGTCGCCTACAGTGTATTCCGGTGCGGATGGTGCCGACGGGTCACCTCTGACTTTTTCGTCTCCCATGATGAATGGTAGTAGATGTCAACGTTTTGCACTGATAAAAACACCAAAGAAACCAACCAAGATACGACTGTAAAGTATTTTCGGCACAGCACTGCACTGCAGCAGTCTATAATGTACACTTTGCACGTTGAGGTTTTGCCTCTTCACTGGAAGAGGATGCTCAAAGTATCGTCCCTCTTCTAGGCAGGTGGATGTATGGACCGCAACCGAATAGCTTCACACGATCAAGCCCGAACGGAGTGGTATCGGTTCAAGCTCCGTAGTGTACCGGTGAAGCGATCGTTCGCGACTGTGCGCGATTTATCGCTCCGAAGCGTATCAAATAGCTGATAGTAATTGGAAACCAATTGGACAATAAAGCACATTGGTGGTGTGTTATCTCTGGCCGATATGTCACGCTGACGGATTGGTAGTACTTCCACTCTGCCTCTCCCAAATACTACCTGCTACCTGATCTGATTGTTACGCCCTTCGCTCCGTTGCTCTACGTTACTGATTCTGATCGTCTGCAGCGATGGTTGGATTTGATTGTGTTTGCATGCCGTTGTTGTGTTTTTTTCGCAACAATTTTTCCCCCCTCCAAGTGTCCCACAGTTGCTGGCGACGGTGAAATTCTGCTGTTGTGACAGTGCAGTAAGAATGTACTTTGGAACAGCTCGAGTGGGACTTGCCCGACCACTCCACATTTAAAGTGACAACAACAGGTCGGGAAAGTGTGGAGAAGTATAAAATCGATTGGTTGTAAATAACTCATGCGTGATGAACAGGAATATTCGCTCAAGTCACACATTCTTCGAATATATCCTAGAACTAATTCAACCAGATATCTTTCGTGTGGATCTTTATGCTATAAAATTCGATTATCGATCCGTCTCTGCTGGGGAATTGTGTCAACTCGTGGGAGATTCATGTCAAGTGGTGGAAAGATTAGCCATGGATTACATGTAGATGCCTAGATTAGTAACTTCCTCGTTTATGGACATCGAAACCATAGACGTACATCTGTTCCCACTTCAATGCCAAAATCCCATCAGTGGTTCCCAGTTGAATGTCCCTCTGCTGGTAATGAAAACGCCTGCTGTCGTTATTTGTCTTAGATGCAGTAAGCAAAACACGTAGACGGCAAAAACAGCTGTACAGTTGGTTTCCGTTTGAGCGCCAGGTTACTAGCCCTATCTGACGGTTCTGTGAGATTGTTTGGTTGTTTTTAGATGAATCTGTTCCCTGCAGTAACCATAGAAAGATATTTTTATAACGAGTGAATTCGGAATACGTTTAGCACGAGGACTACTCTTGAGCGACGAAAAATGATGGACTTTAACTTTATCGACAATGCTACCGTGTGGAATGCAAATTTGATAACAATACACAATTACTGTCATGTGATATCGGTCAGATTTCGTTACGTGAGATGTGTGATTCATTTTATAGGATCATGGGTGTTGTAGAAAACTGAGGTATGAGTAAGTTGGTCTTTAGTTCACAAGTTCTTTTCTATAAAGTCTTTAGAATTTGAGCAAGGAATTCGAAGATGTTATTGGGTCTACTACTACTCCTAAGGAGATGATACATCATATTGAACAAAACAAACTCGAAATGTTTGTGAGGCAGTAAATGATGAAATCATGTACAAGTACAGTAGGAATCAATCTTGCTCAATCGCATCATAAGCCGATAACACAGGCCCTAGCAGCTGTCTGTGATCAATTAGCACAACTTCAGCGCACATTGTTTGAATGGAACACGGAGGATATTCTAAGGCAAGTGATACCGCGTGCCGATCTCGATCTCGGCAGTAGTTGTAGGGACGATGCTCACCAAACCTTACTGTGTGAAGCAATTCAGAGCATTTTATTCCCCTTCCCATCCCTGTACATCTTCACTCCCCCGGTTGGTTGAAACGGTAGCTGATAAGATAGGCGTGAGACGATTACAAGCGCTGGAGCTGCTCCCTGTTTGTAAGAAAATACGGTGCGTGTGGGAATAAAACAATTGAAACAATCTACGAGTGACTTATTGTTGCTAAAGCACCTGCGGATTTGCCACTTTAAGGGTGGATCCCTTCCTCTCGGGTGTATCTTATCGAGGAAATTCCGGCCTCGCAAGTCACGGGACTTATTGAATTACGATCGCGTAGAAGACACAAAGGTGATATAGCACACGAAGGCACATAAATTTGTCAAATTCGTTCGCTGCCTTCCGATTCATCTTCGATTTCCGTCGCTCGTCTATCATTGGGGTTATGAATGGCGCTGCGTCGTCTTGTTCGGCATTCGGTTCAGTGGTTGTCTTGGGAACTTTGTTGGGAAGGGTTTATTGGAGGGAAGGCGAAAAAGGCAAAGTAATAGCTTTAGGTTTTAGTTATTGATAACGCACAACAGGCGGCGAGCAACATATCTGAAGTTCTGTAGGATGGACATTGAGCAATACGAGCTAGCGCCTGGTGTCTGGTGATAAGTGGAATTGGAGCATAGATACCGATCGATAGTAAGATTAGCTGACCTTAACATCGTTGAATCACGTTACTGAAGAACAAACAGTGTCAAACTTCTGGAGGAAATTACCGGTACCATCGAAGAAACGATCATGATCTATCTCAATGGACGATCCAGTTCGAACCAGTTTTCTTCAAAGCAACACTGAAGGACGTACCGAATCAGGGTTTTTTTTGCAATATCTCTTTTTGGAGCTCATGCCAAAAAGGAACTAAAAACGCACAATCCATGGACTTTGCCTGAGGCACGTTAGAAATAATAGCTTATCGAAACATTGACTTTGTTTCCTTTCATTTTTCCACTCCAATCTCCTCCAAGTTGTATCCGTGCGGAAGGCAGTGAGTACTACTGGAGGCTCGTCCAATGTAGCTTCCTCTCCTTCTCGCTTTCGCGCGTGCAGAAGAGAGTTAATAATGACAGACAGCTGATGACAATGAGAGGAACACATGGAAGAATAATGGGGATTTAATGCTACCACACTATACAACTGGAATTTACATTGCTGATCGCGCCTGCTTTCGATCGATCAGATGCGGGGGGGAACCAGTTTTGGTCAGAGTGATTTTTTGTTTTCGCTTCTTTCCAGCATTAAGCATCATAATCAACCGTTGCAGAGGTTGTAGAAATGAATTTACAGAATGGGGGATCATTTTTTTGTGCCGTTCTTTTCATTCCGCACATTATAATGAAAGCATTTTCGGGGTGTGTTACTATAAGCGCAAGTGCATGCATGTGTGTGCGGAAATCTGCAACTGGAGGCACGGCTGTACGCCCTATCAGTGTGTCGCCAATGTCAACGCCATCAGAGGTTCGTAGCCCTCGAGCAATTCGGCATGTCTCTTTGTCTTTTATCTGGAGGACACTTGTTCAACAGTGGAAGGAAAGAAACAAAATTACCGATCATCAGTGTATTTTACCCTATCGGGCACTTTAGTTAGCATGTCTATTTGGGATGAATTTTTTTAATTTGTTTTCAGCTACCACTTTCGCAGACATGCGACAGTTTGGGGAGTGTTGGTATTGCAGCGGGGTCAATTAGCTCCGATCGCTATGTGCCAACGACGTAGAAGATGCTGGACGAGTTTGGCCAATTTTTTTGGCATCGAGAGTGTTACGCGTAAATTAATGGGAAGATACCTGTTCTTTTGCGATGTTTGATCACATTAACATACGCATAAATTAGGGAACTCTGACATTAGGGAGATCCGTAAGACGGTGAGGGTGTTAGTCTGCGGCAAGGTGTACACTTAAGTAACTTCTGTCTGATCCGCTATTATGTATACGTTGTGAATAATATAAATTCGAAGAAAACAAGAACTTGGTATCACATTTCGAAGAACGTTTATGTTACAATTTGAAAATGTGTAACAAACTGATAGTTTTTTATTTACCTCAAAAGTCCCGCACAAAGTTGCATCATGCACCCAGTCCCCCGTCTTTCAACCGATTGCTCCACAAAACCGTAAGTATGTCACTGTCAAATATGCACTTTTCACACTGGCCAGGAAAGGAAATGCTGAGCGCGGACGGCTTGATTATTATGCTTAGCCCAAGCACACCATGTGGTCCAGTTTTGCTACCAACCACTTGTTGGAGGGGAACCAAGAAACATTACCAGAGTTCGATTCATTGATTGGTGGTGTGATTAGAAGTTTTGGGTAGTATAACAAGTTGTTCTGACTTATAAAGGTATTCCTTAGACGTCGAAGGTTATCTTCCGATTTTTGGGGCGACGAATTAGCCGAAAATTGTCAGCATTCCATGCGACGCAAAATGTGGTAAATTTAGCGAACGAGAGAACCCCCGAAATCGATACCGACTAATGGGTGTGTGCTGTTGGTAAACAAAACCTGCCACGCAACAGGGGTGCAATGCGGGTACGTTTTCACCCCAGTTTGCCTGCACTGATAACGCCAAATCAAACATAACCCACTAGTAGATCAATCGGAAAAGTGGGAAGTTCGGAAAATTACTCTAAATCATCATTTATTCCAACGGTTTCGGGGACACTTTTGTAGACAGCAGAAGGCGGTGTACGGCGTATCCATCACCTGATCCGGGGTAGAGTCTGTGGCACTCCGAACTAGTTGAACTTGACATTCTCATTCACCAATGTCCGCGGTTGGAAGAAAACATGAATCAAAATGCATGCATGCATGGCGCGTAGCGTTAATCGAGGTCCAAAGACGTCCAACACACGTGCCAGCGATTAGGTACGATCGATTAGGCAAAGGGAACATTATAGACCGTGCACTGTTCTTGCATCCGATTTAATGATGGAAGTGATGTAAAGTCACTGCCAATTCGCGACATTTTAATTCGTAGTGACTTTACTCACCTGACGATAGTTAACTTTTGCACTTAATACGTTCTAGTTTAACAGCAACCCGTTGTATTTTTTTGTTCCTAAATGTACAAACACCTGTTTAACTTTAACATGCCTTTAAATCACAGTACTTATTGCACTAAAACTAATAGGATTTATTCGTTTGCAGAAATCACTCGACCACGATCACAGATCAATGTCTCCTATCTCCAATGTCCGATACAATCAGTGGGGGGTTAATTGTTACTTTATCACGGCAAATTCTTGCACTGCTCGCTGTCATATAGACCAGGCAGCGTTGGTAAGGGTTGCCGAAGGTACGAAACTGAAAGTGCGTGCGTATCGTCGGTCGGTTGGCCGCGAACTGTGCGCGACGTTCGAAGGGGTTCGCTTAAATGTTCTGATCAACAGGCAGTGGGGCAGCGAACCCGCCGTGCAGCCGTGCGCTTTTTTATCGTTTGTTCAACAGTTGCAGTTGCTACACTTCTCTTTCGACCCCACCACATTCGGGTGGCGGTGTTCGTACAATGCACGCTCATGAGCTGTTCACAGTGTGCTAGGGTTAAGAATTGAAGATTATTTCCCCGATCACCGGTGAACAGATATACTAGAAATACAACCGAAAGAAGCTTCCGGAGGACGTCGATCATGGATGCGCACTATCAACCAAGGTGTGTAGGAGTCACGATGCGCAAAACATTGTCGTGGGGATTTTAAAAGTCATGGACCTCCAGGAGGCGCGTGCATATCAGCACATGCGTGTTTGCTGAGGCAGATGACACCGGTTGTCCTTAGATGCTGACGCTGATGATGCTGTCGAAAGTCCGACAATGACCTACCGAGCTGTGACGGAAGTGGTTTGCATGAACACCAAACACTATCCTTACGATATACAGCTGCCAGCGGGTTAGCGGCACGTGAGGTGAATGTAAACATTGCTTAACGAGTCACAGCTAGTGTACACGGTGAGTTATTGTTTATCGGCGACAATTCGGCGGTAAATTGGAAGCAATTAATGTGAATGAAAACTGTGTACGTTCCGGTGTTCGGTGAAGGAATGCAATAAATATGATTCATAAAAAGACTGAAATTCTAGTTAAAAAATGAGTTGTGTTAGTTCAGTTGTTTACTTCCATATAATTTTATCTCATAACTAACTATGCTCTAATAATATTACTAAATAGGAATTAATATGCTTTTTTCTTTCTTTTCATGTTTCTAGCCACGAAACGTTTTGGCAACCAACGGTTTTACATTGGCGAGCAACGTGGGCACGAGCAGCGTGAGAAAAATGCATCACTGCATCTCACCACTCACCTTGTGAGCTACGGTAAGACGGTTGACCGCAAACGTCTGATGTGATTTTTTTTGTGTCTGGTTTGATACGTCAAACGATTGACAGCAGTTTGTTTTGGTTGTTCGCAGCATCGAAAGCACGTGTGCTGCCGGCAAGATCACAAATCGTTCAATAAAACCATGCAGAAACAACGAAAATTCTATTCGAAAAAGGTGGCTCATAAAGTCCACGGTCGTAAGAAAGTTGACAGCGTGTCATGGCAGCCAGTGAAACTGAACGGTCCCGTAATTGCCGACGAGGGTGCAGATTTCGGTGGGTTCGTAGGGCTGGAGATCTTGGAGAACTATTCTGGGGACTTTGTGCGGAAGGAGAAAAGAAAAGTAATTAGCAACGATGCAAGCAGTGTATGGGTATGAACTCTAATCGATCTTCTGTTTGCTTTCAGAGTGAAAAGGAGGAAGAGAGCAGTGGCAAGAAGAAGAAATCGAAACGCAAGCTTGATAGTGATGATAGTGAGGATGAAAGCGATTCGGAAGAGGATGTAAAGCGCAAGAAAAAGCAAAAGAAACCCAAACCATCCAAACTGAATGCTGAGGAATCTAGTGAAGATGATTCTGGTTTCGACGATCAGCCGAAGAAGAAGATAAAAGCTGTAAACAATCGTCTCGAGAAGCAAACGAAACAGTGCATTAATGATTCAGATGATAGTCACGAGGAAACAGCAGTTCCGACCTTTTCAATGTTACTGAAACCTCCAACAGTAAAGCAAACACAGCAGAAAGTGAAGGAATCTGTTGCAGCGGTATCCTCAAACAATTCTAGCTCAAAAAAGCAGACAAATAAGCCAAAACAAAATAAGACGGCTAAAGCACCTGTGAAATCCAATGCAAGGCCAGATTCCAGTCATAAAAAACCACAGAAAAAATCAAAAGACAATAACGGTAAGGCAGAGAAAGCAGAGCCAGAACCTTATTCCAGTGTTGATTATATGGTGAGTTTTGAAACAACATTGTAAGCTACTTTGAGTCTCATTTTCACAACACATCTGCCCCAATACAGGCTTGGATACAGCTTGGCGTTTCGGAACCAATCGTGAGAGCGCTCGCCGATAAAGGTTTCAAGGTACCGACCGAAATCCAGACCCAATCGCTTCCGGTCGCCATTTATGGTCGGCGGGATTTGCTTGGTGCTGCCGAAACGGGAAGCGGTAAAACCCTTGCCTTCGGCATACCGATGTTGGAAGGGATTATGCAAATGAAAAGCGCAAAGCAGCAAGTTGCCGACGAGTCGAGTGAGCACGAGCTGACGCCTCCACCGGAAGACTTTGACATCACGGAGGAGGATGAACGGGTGTTTACCGAAGAAGGTCGAACTTTGAACGAGAATTTCGTCAATACCGACAAACCGTTGTACGGGTTGATACTTACCCCGACACGAGAACTAGCTGTGCAGATCAACGATCACTTGAAAGCGGTCGCAAAGTATACGGGCATTAACATTGCGACCATCTTCGGTGGATTGGCTACGGTAAAACAGGAACGTTTGCTACGCAAGTGTCCAGAAATTGTGATTGCTACACCGGGCCGGTTGTGGGAGTTGATTCAGAGCGAAAATCATCATCTTTCGAAAGTGGCTGACATCAGGTGCGTGGTGTGTAGAAATGTGTCCATTTGTACGGATGTTTAATATGTATTTTTGTTAGATTTCTCGTTATTGACGAAACTGACCGGATGCTGGAAAAGGGACACTTTGATGAGCTGAAGCAGCTATTGGAGCTTATCAATGCGAACGAGGAGGCGAAGAAATTGCGACGCAACTATATCTTTTCTGCTACGCTCACTATGGACCACGAGATGCCTGCTCATTTGAAAAGTATGTTACTTTGTGTTAGTGGCACATTTGAGCTAACATGTTGATTACACTTTCCTTTTTTTAGAAAACTCAAAGAAATCGAAAAAAGTGCTTAAACAAACCCCCGGCCAACGTATGGATAATCTTATCGAAGTGATCGGTATGACCAACCCGAAGATCGTCGATCTGACACAAGATCATGGTACAGCGCGTACGCTCACCCAGTCACGTATCTTGTGCCAAGCGGACCATAAAGACTTCTATCTGTACTACTTTCTCGAGCGCCATCCTGGCCGCACGCTCGTGTTTTGCAATTCGATCGACTGCGTGAAACGGCTCGTTTCCCTATTCGATTATCTGGACTGTCAGCCGCTCAGTCTCTTCGGTAGTATGCAGCAGCGCCAACGGTTGAAGAATCTGGAACGTTTCACAGCCAACCCGCGGGCCCTGCTCATTGCGACCGATGTGGCAGCGCGCGGTTTAGACATCCCCAACGTCGATCACGTTATCCACTACCAGGTGCCGAAAACGACTGAGAACTATGTGCATCGTTCGGGACGTACGGCACGCGCAAGTAAAGAAGGCCTTACGGTGCTGCTGATCGCACCCAGCGAAGTAAGGGACTACGTGAAGCTGAATCAGGATCTTGGTCGAACGGAGGATCTGCCACTGTATCCCACCTCCGACCGGACAATGAGACAGGTAAAGGATCGCGTATTGTTGGCACGTGAAATCGAACGAATGGATCATCAGCAGCGCCGCGAAGGTGCAGACCGTTCCTGGGAGGATCAGCTGGCGAAGGAGTTCCGGAGCGATTCGGAGGTGGATAGTGAGCAGGAGGACCTGCGCCGATTCGAAGACACGAAACGAAAGCGTCAGTTTAGAGCGAAGCGGCTACAGCTTAGCCAGCTGCTTGCAAAACCGATCGTAGCCGATCGGATCGAGATGGGCTACCCTTCGTTAAACATTGCCGGACTGAAGAACCTGCAAACGGAGAAAAATCAGTCTGCCATCAGCATCGTGCGTAACGCCGAAGAGCAACGATTACTTGAGAAAAAGCAGCGTAGAAATAAGAAGAAAACAAACTAACCAGGGCACGTGAATGGAATTATTTTCTTTTGGTACTAAACTTATAACAATCGGAACATTACATATTATTACACAAGAGTGTTCGCTTTAATGCTTCGACACATACATTCGAACACCCTTCACAACCAGCGATCGCGTGTACTTGGCCAGTATGGAGGTAACACCGACCGTAGGTGTTGCAAAGCACTCGATGTACGGTTCGATCTGATTCAGATTCCAGCGTTCTTTCGTACGGAACAGCAAATCAAGTCGACCAAGAAGATTCATCGGAAGATCTGCTTCGTTCAGCCCGCGAACACATGGTACGCTGCTTTCCCGATCGACAATGCCGATCCCACGCAGATACTGCTCGTTTGCTTCGAAACCCTCCGGTAGCGCTTCCTGCCAGGTGACGAGAAATTCGTCGATGTGAAACTTTAGCCCATGCTGTAGGATCTTTTCCGCAAACAGAGCACACACGAGATCCTCGCGGTACTGGAACCGATCCGGAATGCGTTCACTGCGGCAGGTGTACACGTCGAACATGCCATCGACTACCTCGTACGGAATGATGCCCTGCATCGCTTCCAGTGTGGTGTCTTTGTCGATTGCGTCGGTTTCCCAAGAATTTTCCGAAACTACCGACAGCAGCAAGGTAAGTACACGATATTCGTATCTGAAAACAGATACAAAAGTTAGCAATACTTTTGTGATTTTGAGCTGGAACGTGGGGAAACATACTCTAGGTCCAACATTCGCACACGATTATCAATCTCGATGGCTCGATAGAGTTTAAGCCCCTCTTGGAACTCGTCCTTGCTGCACTGCACGGTGTCGAGCAGTTGTTTAAATCGAAACAGCAACGACCGATCGATCAGATGCTCATTCTCCGGACCAGCATACCGCGTCAAACGGAGCAAATCGATAATTTTACGATACTTTGGCTTCACCTGTCGTAACTCGAAATAATCGTGAAATATTTTCACCACATCTTTCCGTTCCACCTCATCGATTGTGTCGATCGTTTCGGGATCCTCCTCCTCTATGCTGCTGTCCATCGACGTGTTTACACCGCCTTTGGGGCTTTTGATCGGTGATCGGCTCGTAGCCTGCGCGAGCTTCAGATTCTTCACCAGCAGCAAACTGTTTGATATTTCCGCTTCCTTTACTTCGTAGGTACGAGATTCGGTGCAGAAAACAACCTTCTCGTTCAGCGCACCTTTGAAGCACATCTCGCTGCCGGTCGTTATCGACTCCAGAATATGGTCATCCACCTCGAGCAGCTTTATGTTGCCCAAATCCTGGCCCTCGTGTGCCGCAGGATAATAAATTGCCTGCCCAATATTGGTGAGGTTTTTGTGATCGAGTTTGGCGTGCCGTACAATAGTGCGGACATCGTCAATGGAACGGGCGTAGCTGCAAAACGGAAGGTAGATAGTAATTGATTGTACTATAAGTAGGGATTGAAACACACTCACTCTTGACTGGACATCATCTTAATACAGTAAAATTAATTTAATTGTTTAAACTGCTTTCGTTCCCGTACGAGAACAAAAATCAAAACAGAAACTTTGGCGCGCTGAGCAAACGTCAACGTGTGCAGCTTGACAGTTGGAGCGCGTCCACTCTGCGCACAGGGTGTGTCGCATTAAAATTTAAATTTTAAAATCGTTTTTTAACCAATTTACCAATTGTTAATAAAACATCCGTTTCATAGTATCTGATGGAAATGGATGCATCGATCAACAATTAAAGAATAAGGACAGCGTTGGATGGTTTTCTGTTGCCTGTCAAACTGAAATTTTCCATTTCTTCAATTCTTAAATGTTCAATAAATCTTGCTACAGTTTCAAACGGATTATGAAAATACTATTGCTAAGAAACACATCCTCGAGAATATTTTGAAAAAATTGAAATTGATGCAATTATGCAACTGTTAGCTATTCGTCCTCAAATCTCAATTACATAACGTTATTTCGTTTTGTTTCACATGCATCAACAACAGGGATGCATTACACCTGTAATGATAATCGTCCTATCAAATCATCATCCGTAAGCACTTGTGGCACGTATTCAGCGCTTCAGCCGTCGGTTTTTTGTTGTTGTTGCACAGCTGCTGATAGCCGATAGTCGGTTGGACATTTATCATTCCGCGGATCGGGCTCGTAAGAATTATCCATGGCTATCATCTTGAATATGGGCTGGAGCAACCAAGTGGCACAGTTGCACCGTTGCACCCGAATGGGGTTACATCGAAAGTTTGCAAACGGCGTACCATCATCGCTGTCCGTTAATTCCTTGTTTTCTTTCATTTGCGCAACCGCGGCCAGCCGGTTGCATACAGGGGACACCTTTTACCATCTTCAAATGGCCGGCACGTATTTCGATAAGCGTGACGCTTGTTTTAACGTTCGCGGGACAATCGTATCGCAAGCGGGGTTGCTGTGTTGAATCGGTGGGTTTTGGGCCCACATTTGAATAGGCTGCACGTGAGCCACTGAGCAACGATTTGTTGAAGAAAAGAAAACCGTGGAAAATTGCTCATCCCTTTATAACGGTTTACTGGTTGGATGGAATTGCTAAGATTGTTTTCACCTCGTTCGAGGCTGAAGACAACCGCGAAATAATTCCACGGCCATTACAAAATCGATGGGAAACGATTGTGCTGGAACTTGTGGAAGTGGCGTAGGTGCTCGGAAAGTTTGTGATCATGAAACGAATCTGAGAGAAATTTCCCTTGCATTGTGGAGAATTTTGTGAGTTAAGATCATTTAGTAGTTTGAATTCCAGGGAGTTGTGGACCACAGTGGATGGAATACAATACAAAAGGAACCTTTACTGTTGAGAACTAGTATGGAATTCTATATCAGCAAAGGCCTAGAGGAGTCTGCTGTCTCTACACGATCGTAAGTCAACTGGGGACATGCCCGCTCAAAACTGATAACCTTAAATTTTTTATTCTGAGCTAACTGGTTCATCCAGTTCTGCCTTAGGTCGGCATATTGAGGAAATTTGGGTTAATATATACCTGGGGGAGGTGAGCAAGATCCTTGAGCCCAAGAATATTTCATTGCCGTGGAAAATGATGTAAAATCTACCGAGTCCGGTGTTCCAATAATACAAGTCCGAAGCAACAGGGTGTGTACAGTTGACCGGGGCAATTAATCAACGATCATACAAATGAATTTGGTTGCGGTTACAACCGTTTAATGGACACCTAGGGGCGATGTGGACATCGGGACAGGGCTCCAAGTGGTCCGCACGGTCCCCATCCTACCCCGAGAGCACTGGAATAAAATAAAAACACTGGCAAGCAGGCAATCAGCTTTGGCTACAATATCTACCGCACACGATCGGTGCCCTGGCCTGAACCTTGGCTTTGGCAGCGATCTCCGACAGCACACAGTAGCATGGCGGTGGCTGATTGACGGATTAATTTTTCAACCCACCTTCGGGTTCGGTACAGGTGAAAACCGAACTTTACCACCGAAACACCCGCCGTGCTTGGAACGATACCGTCTCGATACGGCTGTCCAGTGGGTGCAGTTGTAAATCGATTCGTCATCGTTTTACCGATCGAGATGATTGAGAATTTTTGGGATTTATTTCGGTGTTGCTAAAGGTTGGCATGTGGTTGGAAGTGGAGAATTATTTGGATAAAGTAAGAGAGTATTACGAGGAGTAAGGTTGCACTGGGCACGAGCACACAGCAACAAGAAAAGAGTGAAACGATTGGCATGAAATTTGGGAGACATAATAATAAACTTTTGGGTGAATGGCGAAGACCGGAAAGGTATATTAAAGGTGACATAAAGGGTATTATCTTTACTGAGTAAAATGGCCCAAAATGGTGTTGAGTCATACTTTACTCGGTTGAAAAATGTCTATAAAAGTAGAGTTGATGTACACATAGATATCAGTAGCAGTGATGTCTTCCAAAACTGATCCTCTTTTGAGACAAACTTGAGTGTCAATAAAAACAGTTGAAATTGATATCAACACATAAACACAATATCTATCGCGACTTACGAAGCTAGGAGCTGTTATATAGTTCCAGAACACTGAAACACCTTGAAGACCAGGTTTAGTGGAAGGATAATAAAGAATTCGTTTTGGATAGGAGACCGGTGGCAGGATGAAACTTAGCCATCCTTATCCTGAATGTACACAATTTCAGAATATGTAGAATGAGGATTAGCTTCACTTTGAAAGAGGGGCCAACAATAATGATTAGCGGATTCGGAAGTAGTAATAGAAGACCCCTGCGGAAGAAGAGGCTTCCGAAGCATTTCAATTGCACATGACGCTCGGTGACCATCTACTCCGTCTATCGTTGAGTCCACCACTATGATCTATGCAGTGATCCAAGATCATGTTTTTAGAAAGTCACCGGACGATCCTGCTCAAATGATCCATACAAGATCTACCCGAGCACACGAACATAAAACCTCAATATAAAATTATTTCTCAACACCATCTCAACACCTCATCCCAAAACCTCAAAGAGAGCGGTCCTCCTGTATGTTAACCTATCCCCACGAGTACAGTTTAATGCCAATATCGATTGAGAAGAAATTTGCATACAAAGCATCGTTTTGCATCATCGTTGCGCTAAATTCGCAATGAATGAATTTTATTAAACATTAGCTTAAACATTTTATAGCTAACACATTACGAGCGGTTAAAATCCCATTTGGTAGATAAAACGTGCACGAGCCATTTATAGCCTGTGTGGTTCGTAACGTGAAGTGTTTTGGGCGTTTATCTGCAGTTTCGTCTGGAGGTGTGTATTAACGAGAGTTCTAATGTGGTGGATATTAGTTTTTTTCCTTCATTTTTTTGCTGTAAAATATAAGAATGCTGTAAGACTTTTTTCTGTACATGTCAAGCGAATAATTCCAAACATTAACTTCCATGTTTTGCTCAAGTAAAATCCAACAAAAACTTGCATTTCGTCACCACTCCAGCGTAAAGGAAATGTGTGCCGGCAATTAATTGCCGCCGAATGTGATTGTCACCGTAACGTCTATCCTTATGTGCGGTAAAAAGCAGGTCAAAGATGAACCCTAGCCCACGAACCGTCCAATTGTATGACGTCCCGAAATGGTGATGGGCCACCTTTGCGTACAACGAGGATCGCCTGGTTGGTAACTCTCTCTCTAAATACTTTGGGTGTTTCATCTTTTCAGCGGATTGTGAATGTGTCGGGCGTAGTGATCCACTGCAAATCGCGAGCTAAATTCCATCCAAGGGAGGGAAATAGGTAAAGTGTCCGATTACGCATTGGCCCGGCACTGTCTCGCAGTGTCCACCGATTCTTTGCTACCCTTGGTTGATTGCTCCCCGGTGCAAACGGCGAAGCGATAAGCATCCACCCGGCCGGCATTATAGGTTTGGCACTCCAGGGTCTCTGGTGCGGTGGTGAGCCACCATGGTACGGGTAATTGAATCGTTTATACATGTTAATTGCAATTTATGATTAAACGTTGGTGCGCTCCTCCTACGGCACTTTCGCTCTTCCTGCGTGGTTCGTTGAGTAGAGGATTATGCCAGAAAGGAGGTTGATAAGTCTTGGGAATGGTTCCTGGAGAACAATTAAGCTTTAGGGAGATATTATTTTTAGTGAAGGTAGTAGATAACCCTCAAACTCAATGAAGTTCCAAGTTTATTAGATTTTTATTTTATACGATAACACTCAGGGCTCTCTGGAGGCCTTAATTAGAGAAGAAGTTATGGCACCAGGACAACATGTGGAGTTTATATTGCGTTATGGAATTACCAGACACTAAACCACTCACTTCACAAATCGAAATGATAGAATTGGCTACAAATTCGAAGCCACTCTACTAATGGACGGTTGGTGGACAATTCTTTGTGTCTTACCAACTGAGAGGTTATCACGCCACTAAGCCTTTGGGGTACCCTGCCCCTGTGTTCACGTGGCTGTTCTCTGGTTCCCCATAACGACTCCAGGTTGACTTGTAGCTTGTGAGAACACAGGTTTTGTGGAAAGAATAATGGGCGGATAAAAATCAAAACTACTACTATTCCCTCTACTATAAATTTTGTAAGTAATGGCGAATTGCATACTTTTAGGCATCTGTGAGAGATTTAATCGGCAATTGCTTGGAGTAGTAGAATCTAATGGTGCTAATTATTTCTATTGCGTCCATTTAACTTAACTTTTTAATTTGCCAATTAGTATTTAAATATTTGGATTCGTTTTAAGCAATTCTATTCCACAAACTTTTCCATCAAGCAATCCCATCTATTGCAATAGAGGACGCCGGCAAAGAAGAACAAACGCCGGTACGTCCGTCTGTCGACCGTCGTCCAGCAGCGGCTAGTAACAACAAAAGGGAGCAAATAAAAATTTTAATCGATATCCATTTCCACCATCTAGCTCTAGCATCACTTATCTTGCAGCGTTACTTAATAAACCCCGCACGCACGTGTCAGTTTGCGCCAGTAACCGATATTAGCGCACCGAGGCTCCAGGGTTCCTCGGTCGGATATGTATTATGTGATGATAGCAAATGGAACAAGAGTACCGGCAACCATAATGGAGGGTGCACGATAACGTCTGGTTACATCCCTATTCGCATCATGGAGAGAGGGTTGATGATCGCCTGATCGTTTGTTGATTATGCAAGATGCAGGACATTTTCAGTGGGACAGTTTTAGAAATTGTATCCCAAAGGAATCGTATCGAGTTTTGTTGGGTTTCTGAGTTTATACACACTCCTTGGCAGATTGCAATTTCTAATTCGCGAGCATGTATCGTTCTGGATGCGAGCGGGAGATCGTTTGCGGTCGTAACATGCGTGTAATGTGATTTTAATGAAGTAATAAAACGGCAATTAGATCCACACAGGTGATCAAAAACATGTTCCTAGTGACGGTTTAACTGAATGCGCATGATTTTGTTGCGCACAACTATTTACATTGTATGAAACCGCTTCGCGTCAGCTGAAAGCGACGGAACAGCGTAACACATAATGTTGAACAGTTGCTAATTTAGCAACATTTATGAGGAGTTTTACTGTATTGCTTGAATACTTTAACTTCAATACTTTCACATCAACAACACTTTCGGTAAAAACTGTAGAACCCTAATGAGAGACGATTACCTTATTCCCACATGCATATGAAATATAATTCCACCGTGACGACAGGAGAAGAAATGAAATCGTTTCTTGTAATCAGGTGACGTTTTATCAGATATAATGTCCAAACTTTCCAGTCACCTTTCGACTGGAACTCTGAGAAAAAAAGCCCCGGGAGAACGAACGTATCATTCGTAAATCCGGTGTTGTTATGCATCTTTTCCCTTTTGGCTGTACTGCTGCATCGACAAAACAGGACTAACCGGAAAGTGTTCCGTGAGTGTTCCGTACAACAAAACAAAAAAGGTGAGAAAGGTTCATTTCTTTCGGCATCTGCTTAAGGTAGAGGACAATCAATTAACTAATTAATTAATCAGGATTTTGCTCCGAAGGAAGCAGTCGCGGATGGATGGAATTTCCATCGATGGGCAATATGGATGCGATTTTGGTTGGAGCGGAAATGAATTGGAGTGGACATTAATTATAGAAGTTGGGTTTCTTATTAAATGCAGTTCGCAAATCCACCTTTCAATTTGAACATTATAGTTATAGTGTGAAAAAAATCATGCAAAAACAAACTCTATTACTGTCGCGTTTGAAACACGTGAAAAGCTTATTAAAGTCGAATTAAGCACGCTACTAAAACTTATTTATAGCACAACAAGTGGCATCGTTCAAGCAGTATCGCTAAAGCTGCCAAAATGCGAATAGCAATTGGCGTTTTATTTATTACCATTTGTATCATTAGCGTGGTACAAACTGAACGCGAAAGATCACATGCGTCTTCACGAGATATTACCACCAGTGTACCGACGAGAAAAAAATGGCTAGACCGGTTGAAGACAGTTATTGAGAAGAGGATCATAAAAACGACCTCAACTACGACTACAACCACAACGACCACTACGAAGAAACCATCGAAAACTACTAAACCGAAGCCAACCAAGAAAGTGACTACGATGAAGACACCCAAAACACCCAAAACCACTACCCAGAAGCCTACCAAAACTACCGTCAAGCGGTCGACGACGTTAAGTAGAGTTGTGGATACTACGCCACTTCCGACAACGACGACTTTTAAACCCACAACCACAAAGCCGGAAGTTAGTACCTACAAAACGACGGAAACGCCGGAAATTACCGTTCCATCAACGACTACAACAAAGCCTACGACTACAAGTGCTAGTACCGCTTCTACTACATCGACTACTTCAAGTAGTACTACTAGTTCCACAACGCCAATTACAACAACTACCACAACTATATCATCAACAACAACTACTATCCCCTCTACTACTAAACCTACAACTACTACGACTCCAACTACGACTTCGACTACTACCACACCTACAACGACTTCGACAACTACTCGTACTACTCCCACTACGACTACAACTACTCCCACTACGACTACAACTACTCCCACTACGACTACAACTACTCCCACTACGACTACAACTACTCCTACTACGACTACAACTACACCTACTACTACAACCACAACTACTACGACTACAACTACACCTACTACGACTACAACTACACCTACTACGACTACGCCTGCAACCACTACCACTATTCCAACGACTTTGCCCACTACAACGCCTACTTCAACTACAACCACGACTTTGACCTCTACGACAACCAAAATGGCACCTACTACTACGACGGTAAGGACAACCATTCCAATATTTGTCTCTCCAACCATGCGACCAGGAAATGGAAATGGAAATGGTAATGGTAATGGTAATGGTAAACCAGGAGGACGAGGCTGGTAGAATGTTTAAAATGGGAAAGCATATTAACCCAAATATAAAAAGAGCTGCAATGTATGCCTATTACATTAATAAACACAATAATGATGCAAAACCAACAAAAACCAGTGGCCTTCGATGTACACATAATCGGATTTTTTTAATTAAGATATAAAGTATGAAACATTTAGAACATAAAAAAACATTCCAGCAATAATTACATAAACGTGTTGATGTATATTTACTGCAGGTTCTGAAGAGTGGATGATGCAACAATCGCAATACAATCGATATATCTCGAATCGATTTGCATAAGCTGCTCGCCCGGGAGCGAACTATGACTTTCATCTTTGCCTGCACCTTTCTATTGCACACACACTTCTGGATGAGACCCGTTCAAGGGTCTGAAGCATCTCAAGCACCAATCGCTACCGCATCCAGCCCAAAAAAAAAGCCGCCCATTGTACTTCGGTTGCGATCCTTTCTAAACGCACGGAGAGCCATCTTCGGATCTGCTGGTGCACGTTTTCAATTATATTGCTCCCCCTGAGAAGTGGGGAAAGATTGTTAGGTGGAAGGTCGGTGGAAGGTATCCATCTCAAGCCAAACAATTGCGGCGCCTTCGCTTCACCACCGGTCAGTCTAATTTCATGCCACTTACCGATTAATAATCGATAAGTTCACGGCATAAATTATAGCGTTCTGCCCTGTACCGTCCCGTAATAGCGCTCTGGTCTAAACACTCGACTGTCTTGCGATAGAGCCGGCTTTCTAGACACTGCACTTGCAAGACTCCCGATATAGTATGCCCAAATGCTTATAATTCGTTGATAGGTGTCTGAAATTGAATGTCTTTTATTACTGAGCATTATAATGCGGGATGATTATTGCCGATCACCGGTAGAAAAACGCAATCAAAAGACCATTCATCCTATTGGAAGTTACGTAGACCTAGTTCTGAAAAGAGCTTAGCATTTTCGCTCGAGTAATCATTTGTTGATTGCATTCAAATTTATGCAAATATAATAGGATGGTTTTGATAAGTTTTCAAGTTTCACTTAAAAACACTTAACAACCCTTAACGATATTAGTTGGATGATAATTATTTGAAATAAATAGAGTCACGTTGCGTAATTGAATTGTTATTCCACTAATTCCATCATGAGCACAGGAAAGATGCCATTAAAATTAAATTATCCCTACGCCAACAATACCGACCCTCTATATAAAGGGAGATAGCCCCAGTGTGTTCAAGTTTTTGCGGACGCATCTTCATTAGACGATGAAGATCGCAATAGGATTGTTGTTGTTTGCCATATTGGCAGTGAGTGTGGTAGATGTAGAGGGAAGAAAATCGCAACTCGATGAAGACGCGGTGGCATCGATCGATCTTGCCCAGGGATGGATAAAGATTTACATCAAAGTTCAAAAACCCAAAAAGCTGCGCACCACCGTACGTCCGACACTGAGGACGATTAGGCCAGTAACTACGCAGAGAATTCCTCCAGGATGGCCGAAGACAACAACAAAGCCTCGATACTTTACACTGCCAACCATTTTTAGGACGACAAAGTCACCAGGTGTAACAGTTACTACGTCCAAGATCCCGACAACAACTGTAAAATTGGTCACAACGACAAAGCCTTTGTCAACTACCATGTCCACTAAACCCTCATCTTCCGTGCCGACTACAACGACAAAAACGACGGCTGCAACTACTAAGCCTTCAACTGTTTCTACTGCTGCCACTACAACGACTAAACCTACAACTGTTTCAACCACTACTACCGTTGCTACAACAACTACTAAACCTACGACTACTACTACTGCAACTACTACTGTTCCTACAACAACGACTAAACCTACGACTACTACTGCAGCAACTACTACTGTTCCTACAACAACGACTAAACCTACGACTACAACTGCTGCAACTACTACCACGACTACTACTACGGTCCCCACAACTACGACTAAGCCTACGACAACTACTGCAGCAACTACCACCCCATCGACTACTACTACTGCTCCTACAACAACCACTAAAGCAACAACAACTCCACCTCCAACACCTCCAGCACCGACAACAATGGCATCCACTACTACGGTTGCAGCTACTACATCACCGACCACTGCCACGGCTATAACCAACGCAAACGGGAACGGTTTGTTTAACGCGCCTGCAGCAACAGCTGGCGCATCATCGACAACGACGACGACGACGACTCAGGTCAGTACCATCACTAATGTCAACAGCTTGCCAAAAACTACCCCAATGACGGATTCTGTTGATCCTTTCGCTTCCTCGCAAACAACCCGTCCGTTCACCGTCACCTCTACCACTACCATCCCCAACAGAGCTCCTACTCCTATGACTATGGCGACTACTCCAGCTACTAAAGCGGTGAATGCGGAAGACATTTCGAGTTCGGTCGAATACTATTACGACGATGAGGATGTCATCACTACTTCTACCGCCGTATCCAGCAGCACAACGACGGGTGGACCACACACGGGTGATAAGAAAAAGAACAAGAAGAACAAGAATAAGAACAAAAACAAAAACAAGAAAAACAATGGCAACCATCTGGGGGTTGATAAGCAATCGAAGACTGCAAACGGGAATTAACCACATTCGGATTATGAATAAATGTCTCGTACTATTCGTGATGCAGCAAGCCACTAAAGCCTCCTCTTACAGCGTAATCGTACCGAGCGAAGGGCGTGAGTGGCTTTCGAGTGTCCGTTTGGTGTCACCGAAGCGACCGTTCCCAAAGACCCGAAAGTCACTATGGTGAATGTAAGTCATATTTAGAGTGCGCTTTTCCCAGATGGACAATGGGTTAACACTCACCGCGCGACATACTTATCGGCGTGGGTAATAATAATGTCCACTCGGCGGGGGGGCTTTTTTATTCGCGGAGAAGGTCTAGCGAATGCGATCACCAAAGCCCAAGCTGTAGCGGCATTTTAGGAGATGTCAATCGATGTGTCAGTTGTTGGTGGATCTTTCGATGAAGCAATTTCCTGTCCCACAGGTTTCTGTGCAGACAGGGTTACAGGGAGGTTCTTTGGGGAGCGAAGAGTTTAAAGCAATTGCAAAAGAGATAGTCTGTGGGGCATCAAGCTTTGGCTCATATTATTTGCACGAGTTTGTAAAAATGGTTACGGACAGTTATTAGCTCCGTGAAAAGGTGATTGACCAAAACATTGACCAAAAAGGATTTGTTTAAGGTCAAAATCTGTTCTTAAGTATATACTCGCAACCTTGTTATACTGATCGCATACTTTCAGGAGCTTTAAATTGAATATCTATTTTATTTTATTTTACTTCTTGAAAGGAGTGGAACCGCTTCTGCAGGTTTTTTAACCTGGCCAGTAGAGTGGAATGGTAATTTATGAGCGATTTTTGAACAGTTCGATCGTAGGAGCGGTATTTGGAGCGATCTTTCCTAGGAGCGATGTTTGGAGCGATCGTTGGTAGAACATTAGGAACGATATTTAGAGTGTCGTTTTATTTAGATATTTATAAGCATCTTCTGATTCATGGGAACAATATTATTTTGAGGAACTAATGTACAATATTTTGATCTGCTTCATGCGCGAGTATAAATACTAGGGAACTAGGTGTCATAAAGTATTCCTGAGTACCCTCACTTGAATATTTTTTTCACAGGTATGCTAACACTTTTATTAGAGCTTATATATTTCATCGATGATGTCTCGAACCTTTTGTTGGGCTATGGAGTAGGACTTATCATAACATAAAACATATAAATCCCACTAGTGCTTATGACCTCCTTGGGACAATCCTTCCGTTTGTTTGTAACGCCATATCTGCTAAACATTCATCAGCGTCCAAAACCCGGTAAACAATGGACATTGGACGCCGCTTGAAACGGCCGCAAGGGTTGAACTTGATTCGCACCTCTTAAAAAACACCGATGTATGAAACAAAACATAGATTAACTAGCGTTGAGCCCGGAGAGTGACATGGAAAAGAACCGTACTATGATCTCGTAAGCAACCGCCCTACCAATGGACCAGATTTTCTCTCACCGCCAGGGGTGGATAGCGTGTCGAGCACCATTTTGTCGCCCGCTTCAATGGGGCGCGAACGTGCGCAATACTGTAAATTAATTGGTTATAATTATAATCCGCATTGTCAGGGACTCGGTCTCTCTATCTTCTCCCGGCGGCTTCACGTGGCTCGTTGAAGCTTTTCTGTTTCTGCCTTTGTTCTGTTGAGTTTCGGGTTCTCCTTTCCCTTTTTCACTCGCCCAGAAATGCCCGGATTGGAATTGTCAGCTGAGCTGTATGAGGTGTGTATGGAGTGTGTTTGCTACCGACACACGTTTTGCTTGGGAACATGCCGAATGTTCACGGTGGCCAATTACGACATTAGCATCATTCATTTGTCATTGTACAAGCAGCGGACGGTTGATTGGATTGAACCTTCGTGGCAGCCAGCTCGGACTCATCATGTGTTGGGAAATATTAATTTACACCATTTCGTCGCGTACTGCAGATGATGCAGGTGATGTTTCACAGTACCGCATTGTTGTGCGTGAAATTCAAGGAAACAGACATTTGCGATGCATACAGCCCAATGTTCCATTTTAAATCATCATTGGTTCATCCAGTTTTTATATGACATTTCATTGAAATACTCATGCTAAAGTGCTAGAGTTTCCTCTTTATGAATTTGTTTTCATTGCTGATTATTCTTTCAATTACCCAGACATACTTTTCACACTTTTCGGTCGAATTGTTCCATCAATCGATTCACGGTATGTGGATTTCACGGTCCAGCAAACAACGCACCGAAGCCATTTGTGGTCACCGCAATGTCAAGAGACAGTGTCAACTCCTCGTGCCACAGTTTGATCGTGTTTGTCGGCGTTGCAAACGGCACACACTGCTCCTGTACCAACTTGACCCTTTCGACGGGTAAACTCCATTCGGATAGGAAGGTAACGTGTTAGCATTAGCAGTACGTATTTGAACATCCAAAGTCAGTGCGAGAAAGGGAAATAAATTGTGGCACACACACAAAAAAAACACATATATTTCCAACACCATGGTCATCGGTACTCTGTCCGCATCGATGGAGCGTACATGAGTGACAAACGAACTAATTGTTCTCTTTCGTTCCCCGGGCACATCTTGCCCACGGAAACGCGGAAACCCTGCTGCGTTACTCCGCGTTACATCGCGGCCACGGGTGTCACAGATGCAAGATGACAGCTTTCAAGGGCAGCTTGCAGGCTGCAGTCCGCAGGAGGGCTTGTGCAAGATTCGACACTCGCTTTAGCAGTAACTGTGCAACCCTTAAATGAAATCTAAATGGAGCACATTCTTCACCCAAGCCCGGGTGCTCCCAATGTTGCGCTTGTTTCTTTCCAGCGGCAAGGTTAAGGAACGCGCAAAACCTGTGTCCCCGTTGCGCACCGTGCGCAATCGTACGGTGACAAGATTTTGGGATAGGTCCACCACCTACCTACCTACCTACCGATACCGAATTCCATCATTAGTCACCCGGGCATGCCGATCATGTCAACAAAGTCATACACACTAACGCCCGGTAATGGACAAGGACCAGTTCGCGCGGGTTCGTCAAAGTGGTTCGAGGTTAGAACGTACGGCAGGCACTCCTAGAGAGTGTGTGCTGCCCTAACCAGCAGGACAGTGGTCAGATTCCGCGCGTATGCTACAGTGGGATCGGTAGTCGTGATAAAGTGAGCGATTGGAACAGGGTGGAATTCCAGCGGCCTACACTACTTCCTGGTATCATTAATCTCGGCCGGCCGAGGTACGGAACAATGGCGATCGAGAGCATGCTATGAGGGTTTTAATGGACAATTATACAACGTTTGCAAAAGGAATGCAAAGCAAAAGAAACATTTTTTTCTTTCTTTATTTTAGAGAATTTCGAAAAGATCATTAAGCTATTATTCCTCAAAGAAGTACCTAAGCTCCAGAAAGTGTAGAAAGGACTTTTGAGGTACGGTACCCGAGATATATTCTAGTTGAACTTGATCTTTATCAGGATCTTTATCTTACGAGAACTAGAAAACCCTTAAGTGCTCACTATATGAAAAAAATGTACAAAATAGTCGTAAGACAATGTTATTTTCCGCCTGATCAGTGGAGGTCAAACTTTTTGAAGCAAAGATTGAAATGTCATGCAAACAAGTAAGATTATTTAAAATTATTTGTTGCATAACTTTCGATTTACATGTTGAAGTTCAAGTAAGTGTTAGGAGTCTTTGTTTAAAACACATCGAGCCACAATTTTACATATTCTCCATTCAGGGACGTTATAGATCGTAAACCTTCTCCACTCTACGTCAGGTGATGAATAAGGTTGAACCTCAACAACTCAACCACTTTGAGGGTTTCAAAAGGTTTGGTCCTCCACTGCTGATAGTGTAAAATCGCATATGAGGAATGTGAGATTTAAAATCTTAATTGGATTTAAAAATAATCTCTTAGAAGGTTGCAGAGTACAGGAAATTTGAATTGTTTTCTATAAAAACGCATTCTAGTATGTTACCAAACCTATAGTACGGCACCAAACCAAAATAGTTAGAATATCTACCAATGTTCTCAAGGAAGAGTAATATAGTTATATCATATAAAAATACGCATGTAGTGAAGGTTATAAGAACCATAATAAAAATTATAATAAGTTAAAAGTCGATTATATATTGGATATAAAATACGCAATTGTCCATTAGTTTAACAATTTATTTGCGAGTAAGTGAAAACTCACCCCTATTGGTCTTCAAATTTTAGTAGACATTTAGATAGCTTCAAAATTTGACATCAGGATGTAGAAATACTCACTGTTCTCTTTTCTCAACAATGCAGCAATAGATGGGTTCAAATGTAACTCATTCACAGCCACATAGCCCTGCATGTGTCATGAATTTTGTGACTTCAACAATGTCACATTCCTATCTACTACGAAAAATGATTGTCATCGGAAGGAAGTGTTCCAAGTCCAGTAAATACGACATTTGCAAAACATTCAATTTGTACGCTCTCTCAACAATTCCCTAGGGTGAAAGGTACTCTGTTTTCTTCCTTCAGCTCACTACACGCAAACCACTTCAATTGAGAGAACATGCGAACAGCGAGCATCAACACCAGAGGCAGTGTAAACGGATAATAATAGTGAACGCGTTAGTAGCTGTAAATGGTGCATTATTGCCTGCTAATTGTACCACACGATCGGGCACACATTTGCTCGATTAGTTTATGGCGGTACGTTCGGGTTCGTTGGTCGATTCACTAGTGTACGTGAAATCCGTCCGCTCCCAACTGACATTCTTGCGCCAGGGGCCTAGTTTGGTGACGCATATTTATACACTCGTCTGCTGTCATTTGTTTTGCGAATGCGTTCGTTAATATGTAAATTACGATTCCCTGTTTTGTCCAGTTCCGGAAACTCCACCTCCAGCTGACCCTTCGGAAGTCCTCGGACCCCACCGTTCAGGAAGTGCACGGAAGGATTCCACTGTATGCTGCAATCTTGCGATGCCTTTTTTCGGTCGCAACAAAATCGCACGCGTGTAGGATGGATGCACAAATTGCACCCTGGTATGCAATGCGTGACAAGTGAGCGTGAACGAACCGCTGTGGGTAACAAGCTTTACCAACAAAAAAAAACGGACACAATCACTTTCCTTTTGCCTTGGTGCGTGTGTAGGGAATACACTTTTTCATTTCATTTAAATAGCTGGAGCCATTTTTTTTGTGTCTGCTCGAAAGATTCGTTTGCTTGTTTATTTATGCGTAATAGTTAACGGAGCCGGGACCAAGAGCAGTGCATTGAAATGCACTCGCACTGCGTAGCAGTTATTTTGGGGTGTCGGAAAGTGAAAGGTCACGCGGGTATCTTAACGGTGGCCCCGGATTCTCGTTACGATTGTGGAGCGGTTTGCCGGTACCGGTGATAAAAATGTAGTTAAAATGCGGGAGACGGTGAAGTTAACCTGTGGGTGGCACGATCCGGTCGACATGTACAACATTCCGGAAGGATGCCCGACGCCAGTCTGGCGCGCGCGTGTTAAAAACCACTGGCACGAGTTTCCTTTTGGTGAAATTGATAAATCTTGAAACGCGATAAGGAAAAACGAATGACAACGAAAACGTATTTATTCTATTACAAAATGTCTGCGCCGGGGATGCGCAAAATGATTAACTTAACTTATTATATTAACTCTCGTTGAAACTATTGGTGAAATAGCGAGAAATTAGCGCAGAAATGGTCGTCTTTCGTGAAGGTTACTGTAATCTAGTAGGCGGACAGTGTACTCTCGCGTTGTTCCTTTGGTACTTCGGGATGCGCCTTCTAATGTTTGAAAACTAAGCAGGATGCTAACGAGGTTGTAATTCATCGATTCTATCGTTTCTCTGCTATGTATGGGTACAAAAGTGCCTATTTTTGTATTTAAGTTAATTTTGACTGTACGCTTAATGCGCATATGATTTGTACATAACAATTTTTAGGATATTCATTCGTGTGTGAAATATCCTAGTTGGCGCATTACTTCATCGCCTCTGTACGAGTATGTATTCTTTTTAGAATTTCCATATTTGTATTTTCCCATCTTGTTCTCCATACTAACATAACTACTTTGTTTCCGTTTATCTGGCTTCTGACTTCTCACTCGTTGCGCTTATCTAACAAATCTCAATTTTAAATTTAAAACTGTGCTAACAACTTTATACAATAAGAAACTAGATGATCAGGATGAGGAAGGCAGTGTGAGATGAAAATCAAGTAATTGAGACAAAGAGTTAACAAAGATACAGACAGATTACAATAAAAGGGATAAATATGAGAAATATAATAAAAAATGTTGTTCCAAATCCAAAAACGCGATAGAGAAGGTTGGTAATGTAATAAAATACAATATTTTACAAAAGCGTAAAAATTTCACAAATAATAAGAGATAGAAATAAATGTGAAAAATGAAAAAAAGTGTTGAAAGTAATGTTCAATAAACCGCATAAAAACGTCAAAATCAAATATCTCCCTGTTAGGGTCATGTGAAAAAAAAAACACTATTACTGTTCCGGTTGCAGAAGCCATTCGTCTGGCTTCCGAGATCACCGAACCTAGGACAAGAGCAGCCGAACGAGAAGAGTGAAAATCCGCCCAGCGATCGGCAAGGCAGTAGGTCAGTTGCATAATGGGCCATGTACCTTCGGTAACCGTATAACGAAGTGCATATTCATGCCATTTCCCCCCTGGGCCATGTCCACCAGGCCATCCAACCAGCGTCCAACCAGTCGGCCGCTTCATAACCGGTGTATGTAAATCCCGACTGGGAAAGAAAGTAAAAAGAGACGATCTAAAATGCCCTTCGCGATACTTGCTGGACGTGGAACGGTCACCAACGATGCACGAAATGCATCCGGCAGTGTGGTTCGACGCGTCAGAATGTAAGGCGCGTGGGTCCAGCCAGCTCCAGTTATCCACCAAGTGATAAAATGCATCTTAACCGTCGCTGTGGTATGGTAACTACAGGACGAGAGCGAACGAGAGCCAGAGAGTACGTATATTGGAAAGGTGATAAAAAGAAATCAGAAACAGATCACCGCACGCAACGTCGCGAGACAATTTGGACGATGAACGGGCAACGCCGGCTGCTGGGCTGGCAGAGACTACCAATATAAAGTGTGTGTTTGTGCATTTCGGTAGAGCAACGAGATTTATTGGAAGGAAAAGATCCCTTAAGGATGTCTGGAAAGCAAAGGGTGGACATATCGGGTTGTACAATCCATACGGAACAACACACACTTGACCCGAGACCCACGTCGTCGAGTAGTTGGCAAAAAAGGGAAATTCCCAACAAAGCATCTCGGACGGTTTCGCAGGAAGAGTCGATACGTTACGCGTACGTTTTCTCCCAACCCGGGGGGGAATTGATTTATGGACACACTTTGAACCTCACCATAGGATACGCTATCAATAGAGACGCGTCAGGGGTCCGTCCGGTTGCAACTCCACGGCCTTTTCGGCATTCAAACGACGGGTGTGGTTGTTGTGCGAACTGCACACGAGAAGTGCATTTGTCCGAGCGCACATTGAACCACGTAGCGGATGCAATTCCGTAATCAATTGATTGCGGGTACGGTCAGATTCGATCGATTCGACCGTCTTTAATGCATCGCCCGTAGTGAACCATACCGTGAGTGTCTTTTGGTGAGTACATACATTATGGGAAGAGAGTCATTTGTATCTATTGGCAGGTTTGGATTGAACCGATCTGGGAGGGTGTAGGAAAAGGAAACGTTTAGATTGCATCGCAATTGCTTTGTAAAATACATTAACAACTACTTAAGCTCCCTAAAGAAACGTTTAAAGCCTCTGAGTCAAGTACGGGTAACATTTTGTGTCTCCAAAAACTCAAAATAAAACAATTTTCCCTAAAATATCATATTATACAGTGAACTGGAATTTTATTGCTTAAACACTTTTTTGTACAGACATATTGTACTGAATCTACTAATAATGCATGTTTATGCTCTTCTCTACTCGACTCGACTTCTCTGTTGTACTGTTCGATCTATCGTTGACGTGACTTTGTTTACTTGCATCTATACAGTTTTACGAGGATTATAAGGGCGATGGATTATCCGTGCGATTTTCGTTGGAGTTTGGAAATAAAAAAAGTAAAAAGAAACGAATCAAAACTGTAAAATAGCAAAATTTACGAAAAAAAGAACTATAAAAAACAAAAAATATTACAAAAACAAACAACCAAAATGAAATAGAGAGTAAAGCAAAGGAAACTTTAAGGAAAAATGACTGACTGATAGACAAAAATCAGAATGGTTTCAGTTGCACAAACAAAAACTGAAAGAAATTCTCGGCTTAAATCTCGGATCGTGTAGAAGACGCCTGATATAGAAAACAATGTTAAAGTGTATTCAGACTACAATAATAAATTCTCTAATTTTTTATATGTTATATAAAATACATACGCAAACAAACACCATTTAACCTTTACCGATCTTTTACAGGAGATCATCTTTTCTCGCACGGGTTACGTGGCCATAATTACCATTCCGGCGGTGTAGTGTTGATTGATTATTTATGTAGTTCACCTGCTCGCAAAACATTTCTCACCTTTTGCATTTGAACTGCATTTGGGCCCAGTGCACAAGGCAACACCGATGCATCTCCATACGCTCCCAATGCACCATTAATCATCACGGTCAAACCGCAAACTCCGGGAAAGAATTACACTTTCACTCTGTGGCGGTGGCGATGCAGATTTTCTCACTTTGATTGTTTTGTTGGTTAATCTTTTTCGTAACCCCACCTTCCGGCAAGGGCAAATGTTGTTGTTGATGATTTTATAAAACTCTTTGTGGTACTTTTTTTTTGTTGGAAAGGGTAGCAAGGGAAGGCAAAATAAAACCTTCACCGAAAAGTGCATGCAGTGTATGGAGTAATGGGGAGGCCCATCACCTTCGAATTCTGTTACCTTTCTAATGTGTTTGGGGAGAAATAAAGCAGCCCGGTGTGACAAATCATGATTTATGTATCGAAACGATAAAATGTAGCTCGTCTTTCGGGCTGCAACAATACACGCACCGGATCGCAACGCTGGTGCACGTTGTGGTTTTCCAGTGCCGTTGTGCGGTGCGTGCATTGTGGCCCATTCCAGCACCCGTGTCCGATCCGGTGAACAGATTGAAATTTGGTCCTCTATTTTGTCACCGAGTGAAAGGTTGATGATCGTGATGATCGTAAGCGTTGCAGTAGCGGCCTACAGAAGGATGCACTTTAAGGTTGTAGAGATTCTGCAGCATTTGTCAACCGCTGCGCTTCGGTAAGGGTGAAAAGTGCAGTGTGATGGGTTATTTTTGTTGCAATTTATGTAACGCGGTAGAAGTGAGCGAAGCCATGCAACTGCATTTGTGGCCAATTGGCTAAGGCAGATGGGTTTACTGTTGTTCGTGAATCTGATAAGCTACATGTGTGTACGAACACGATCGTTACCAGCGCCATATTGACGTGACACCAATGTAAGTTTTTTTCAAATTTTTTTTACATATCAGTTTTAGAGTTAAGAAGATGTTGTCTGAAGCAATTTTTTCATGCAATTATGGCCAATAAATAAAAAATATCGCAAAGTTCAAAATGATTAATTTTATCAACTAAAAGGCATTTGTATACAAGTGCATGAATAGTGTTATGGATGATTTTTTTTAACTTAAGCTCAATTTGTTTTAAAAACTGATGCTTAAGGGATGAAAAAAACAAGCAATTCTGATGCGGTTAATGACCAACAAATTGAGAATATCATTTTTTTAACATTCGGAAAAATATAATTTGTTTAGGTGGACATTTTTGTAGCAAATTTTCAAAAGTTTTCAAATACTGATATAGTGGAACATCGATTCTTCGTTGGCCATAAAACCGAGTGTCGGAAAATAGAACATCTTCAAAAAGCACACAAGAAAGCTAAGATATAGTCGATTAGATAAAACATTTCAATTAGATATTTTAAAGATAGTTTTAAAAGATTAGATAGAAATTCTATGCAGTTGAATTAAATTATGAATAGCAATACGGCCTGGCCGTAATTTATGAATAAAAAAAATTAAATTATATATGTAACTTTACTAATTTATTTCAAAAATCCTCAAACTACAACAAATGCTCTTCTCAATAGCACATTTGACATTAATCCCGCTGAAACGCTTGAGCCTTAGTACCCTAGTATATCTGTATGCGGAAAAATTATGAAACACCTGTGATACGTCGCTGTTACAATCTTACTGCTCGCAACGTCTTATTGCATTCGAATGAAACCCACAGCATGTGATAACAGGGGTTTAGGTTTTATTTTTCCTTCCTTTGATGATTGCATCGGTGCAGCATCCGCTACGCTCATAATTTGCATCGTGTGTCCACTGCGCCGTGTCGCATCAGTCTTTTATTTTGTTTTTCTCCACGGACTCTATCGCTTACCACTCTGCTAGGTGCAAATTATATACCTGGATCGAGGCAGTCAACCGGGCAGGTCCCAGGCAGTCGTCGGATCGTTAGGAGATATAGAAAGCGAGAGCCATAATTACGAGGACACCATCTATCATCATTCGTGTGGGGATGTTTTTGTTTTGTTATTTTTCGCTCGGTATCCCGGCTAGACGGTTACGCGCTTCCCGGTGTATTCTTGTTGACAGAAGCAACCGAGGTAAATCTCGGTCCATCCCTTTGGGCAGGCTTTGGGAGTTGGCGCACTGCATCCAACCAGTACTAGTAATGTAACCACAGTCGTTTTTTTTCTGTCCAAGGCATATAATTGATGGCTCATTTATGAACGGACCTAGCGAGAAAGAAAGATGGATAGTAGTTAATCCTGAACGATAAAAAAAAACCATCGATTAGAGGGAAAGAGGGAGAGCAAAAATCGATTCCTTCAGGGAGTGCTGGTGAGCTTGGTTGGAAGGTGTCGATTTGGCTGCAAAGTTATGCAAAAAAAGCCCACAAACGAAACTGACATACCAGCGACGTGCGAGTGACGTTACTTGTGGGAAAATAAAATAATGAACGACTGCTTTTATAATGTGGGTTAATGTTACTTACTCGAGGCTAGTGTGTGATAACATGTGGATGGATAACATAGAGAAAGATTGTGCGCACTACTACTAAGTGACTACTAAGTGAGTTTTTGGTATTATTATTTTTTTTTATAAGAATGCTTATTTTATTAAGCGAAAAGAAAATTGTCTTGTGATCCTTAATCTGCACGAGAAAATTTCCTTTCCATGTTGGAAAGTAGATCTTACACGTGTTCCCAGCCAAAAGCCTTTCCCATCGGCCTACTGGTCACAGCACACAGCAGTCTAACTAACCTTAAAATAAATGCTCTCCAGCCTCCCATTCCGGAGAGACAGTCCGGAAACATTTCACAAGTCCCCGGTGTCAACGATTTGTGATAAAGGAAAACGAACTACTAACGGCTGGCGATGGTGAGAGCATCTGGTGGCAGTGGGTGCACTGTACCACTGCGTTTTAATTAATAAAACCCATTTGATCCAATTTAAAATTTATTTCCACCTTGTGACACGCCACCGAAAGTGACCGGGCGGCTGGCCGTCTAACACATCCGACGTGCCGACCGTCGGACGCCACAACCGTACAGAAACCGTACTCCCCGTTGCGAGTGCGTGTTTTATAATCGCACGCAAAAAAAAGGGACCGGGAACTTACCACGCTACGTGCGAATCGCGATAGTGTCATGCACGAGACCCCCTGGAGCGATCCAGAAACGCTTCCCAGTGCCGCGGAAGACGTACGCCGGTCTGTACGCACCGGTAGAGCAGGGCAGGTTTAGTCCGCACTGGCCTTACGCTGCTGCAGATGCCGATTGCATGCGATAGGCATTAGTGCCGCACGTTTGTGCGAACGTAGTACGAAAATGGAATACACCACTAAAAAAAAGTACACAAGCGGAAGATTGAAAGTATTTCAGATAACATTTGACAAATGAAGAAATATAATCATAATATGCGCACAAGATAAGAAGCCCGCGCTACTGGGCGAGGTTTTCGCTGGGAGACAAATATTCTCAACCGGGGCGAACGTGGCTCGAACCGTTAGAGGGGTGTAACGGGTGCGTTAGATAATGTACCTTCGAGATATTTCAATTAAAGCACGAAGTACACGGGGTACCGATGTCCTGGGCAGGTTCGGAATGGGGGTTTTGGTGGATCGATCGAGTGCATTCGCTGTACGTTTGTCGCTGTTGGCACGTCACATTTACGTCATAATCCGCTGAACAGTTTACTGTTATACAGCTCGAATCGTCGAAGAAGCATAATTGCATTAGAGAAGGAATGTTTTCTAACTAATATTAGTATAATATTAGATTGTACAGCAAAACATTTAGAACTGATTTAAATGTCACGTGAATGTTCTGAGGTATTTAGACCACTTCCTTCGAATATGACAAGAACCTTGGGAAGACTCCAAACTCACTCTGAAAGAGTCTCTCTCTCTCTCTCTCTCTCTCTCGCTCTCTCTATATCATAGTCGAAAAATATGCGAACTGATTTTTATTTACTAAATGAATAAAACAACGTCTGGTTATTCACCTTCTACGGTTGTTGTGATATAGCTTTTTTAGATCGATAAGGTTTCAAATTTAATAAAATCGATTCGGTGGCCGAGGAGAAAAGCGGCGCCGGTCGTAAACGGCAGGACCAGGGTTCAAATCCCATCTGGACCGTTCCCCCGTAGTGAGGACTGACTATCCAACTACGTGGTATTAATAAGTCTCGTAAGCCAGAAATGGCAGGCATGACCGAGCAGGTCGTTAGGCCAAATAAACAACGATTAAAAAATGTATTAAAAATACTGAAAAATATAGAAAATTTAAAGAAAATTGGATACGAAAAAAAATGAATTAATGTTAAAAATCATTCCAGGGTTACTAGAGGACTTCGCAAAAAGATACTAACTAAAAAAAAATAATCAACTGCATAATATTGCAAAAACTCTAAAAAAAACGAGCATAATCCAACGAGCCGCAGAATATACAGTGCGAAATCGTTACAAGCACACGGTTGTCACTTACAAACTGCTCCGTCTCCAGCTTCGGCTTGTGGATATGTTCCGCCTCTTCACTTCTCGTTGCTTCGCGTTTGTTACCCCCCAGCTTAACTGCTTTCCTCTTTCTCCACTTTATTAATGTTTATGCTTCCGAACTGTCCAAACAAACAAACGACCGACACATTCGTGCCATTCATGGTGCCGTTGGGTGACGGTCTGATGGGTTGAACAGATTGCGTTTGCTCCGCAAGATAACCATCGGTTCCGATCGGTGAGCCGTGAAAGTTTGAACCGGGCCGAGACCGAATATTAATGGAAGATGGCCATACGTACGAGCGACATTCTAGTGACTGATAGTAATCCTTTTTATCCGACTGATTTTGATACGAATTCCTTTTCGAGAGGAGTGGAATAATATTTTTTGCGCTATTTATTATTTCTCTCACTATTACTTCATGGAGTTCCTTAGACGGCCTTCCGTTGAAGGTGAGCTTTAAGGGGAGGGAAAAGTGAAATGTGTATGCTGAACCTATGTTGTAATGATATTATTCCAAATTGAACAAACTAATACGGAAAGATCCAGATATACTAAACTGATCAGCTTTGGAATCGAGCGTGAGCTTTTACTGTTTACAGATCGTTCGCATCCTTAATGCGCATTCTCCGCAAAGGTTACCCGGTGTCGCCCTTTCTCCCACACGGAAATGAAAACAAATTAACTCAACTAATTGCCTGTCGTAAATAAGGGTATCGCTGTACGGCAAGCCGGGTCGTAAAACGGAACCGAGCAAAAGGCTCCCCAAAATAATAACCATAAAGTTTGCAGCCAGTTTCAATCCCAAACCTGCGTACCAAATGTGTAGTTTTTTCGTAAATCGGGAAGCGGACTCTTATGTGCATGGGGTTCGAGTTGAGTATCACACGAGTTTGTGCGTTTTTTTTCTCCTGATCCTCGTCACTCGTCGTTGTAAATAGATCCCGTCGATATTGAAGCTAAGTTGGAATGGAACCAACAAAAAAACCCAGGAAAAAAGAAATACTGTCCACCTACACTGACATTTGGCGGGCATTTGTCAGTGAGATCCTATGGCAGAATCGTCATAAATTAACTCCAAAATCCATCAGTTCCTTATTGAGGAGCGGAAAAGGAAGGAAACCATGGAGCAAAAAGGTTGTGAATGGATGGGCGCGAGTTCGTGCCCTTTTGAAAAGGTGGACACAGTGTAGGCATTAGGACGGTGTCATATCCGCACGTTTGATGAAAGGAAAGAAAGTTACTGCCACAAGGGAAGGAGGATCCCGCTTTGACCTTTCCACGGTGGAACATGGAACTTTGCATTGGCGGCGATCGTTGCGATGTAATGTGCTTGTGATAAAGAAATAATGAATTTCGCGCCGATGCAGAGGTGGAGTTTGTTAATTTTTTGTATGTACCTACCAGGAACTTTAATCTTTCGTTAAGAGGGGCAGAGTTCAATAGTTGAGCTTCGTCAGTTAATTGCAAACCAGGAGCTACATGTTTGGGTTTTTTAGTTACTTTTTCTCGTTGGTAAGTAGTAGATTGCTCGAAATACGACATAGTTTTCAAACCAATTAAATTCTCTTGATATTTTGGATTCCAATACAGCTCGAAACACTAAGCTAGTAGTGCAATATAATTCATTTAACCAAGACACACTTTATAGTATAACGTCTTTCGGAATTTAGCTACAGTATACTCGAATTAGCAGAGACACACACCGGGATTACTTGGAATCGACATTAATTCATTATAATAGAGGGTATTAGATATTATATTACTGTTTTACAAATCATTAAAAATTAATGAATAGCACGAGCAGTAAAAGTAAACTTAATTGATCTTTTGAACAAGTTTGAGTAGCTTCAGTTGGTGATTACTGTTTGAATTAACATTTGAAGTCAATAAAAAATGATTTTGATGTCGTAAATTGCTTAATTTATTGAACTGTACTCCCCAATTAGAAGGTAGCTTTATTAGAAAAGCTGTGTCAGAACATTATTTAATAGACGTGGATAAAGGCCTCGTCATTAAAAATAACCGTAGAAGGTTATTTTGCAAGTAATTTTATACATTTGCAAAAAAAAAATGAAATTGCATTTTAGAACCACAATTACTTTAAAGTAGAGACAAAAATAAAAATAAAATAATTTCACACCAATCACACCCGCCTCTGCGCCATTAATTCCATTCGTTTTGGCTCGGAGGCGAAAAACAATTTACCGGTAACGAGCAAAAACATCAAAATTTCAGACAAATAGCAACTGTTCTTGCCCAGCGGAGGTGCAATTCGTGACGGATCACTTACCTGCCCAGTTCCACTTCCTGTGCAATTGAGCCAGCGCTGAAGTGTGTCCGTCGAACGATCGCAAATCGTGATTGATTTGAATCGTTTCTTAGATCAGGAAACGGGTGAACTTGATTTTCGAATGAAGAATGTGGAAGACATGCGGCAGGCATACGACCTCTTTACTTTTTTGGCGCAACGATCGTGTGGTGCAGCCACTTGCGCGATTTTGAAGCGCGAGTTACGCCTGGATCGTGGGTTCATGCGCCGTGTGCTCCATGTGATTGGTTGTTCGATCGGTGTTTAACACACATCGTGATCAAACGATACTGAGCGTGGCATGCTACCGGCGCATGGGCTCATTCTTCGGAATTTCCATCTAATGTAGGCAATCAGGCGATGGATCGGCTCTTGGAGGCTCGTATGTTGCAACCGGGCGCACACCACTTACGACCTTTAGGGTCGTCGAGTGGTCCCTTTTTGGCCTCTGGCCCAACTTTGAGCATGTACGGTAGAAGTACTTCAATTAAAGGGTCCTACAAACGGCAACGAATGGGTAGGTGTGAACCATGTTTTGGACGAAAGGTGTTTGTAAATGATTTAATTATCGCTAGTGGTGAAGCTAAATGAGACACACCGATTAGCTTGGTTAATTTTCTTAATGCATTTCGTGTGATTTCTTTATCAAGAGCGTTAGAAAATGACATCGCCACAATAATGTAGCGTCGTGGCTGCGGTTCACTGCTATCACAAGTGTGCCAGTTGGTCGCTTCATTGCAACAACCCACCGAGCAACGTTTAATGAAGCCCGAAAATTGTCGAACTACTAATGTCGTTTGCCGGCCGTATACTACACGCACATTGTGTGACCTAGTGCGACATTGGTGGCGCTTTTTGCAAATATGATTTATAGCGCAATAGCGAGTCTATTCGGGGCTCTCAAGAATGGGTGCAACATGGACGGATTTGTGCGTGCAGCGACAGTCGGCGCGCGTAGGTGTATCGAATTTCGTCTGCGCGACCACGCTGCATCGACGCTGGTGAGCAGATCGCAGGCCTCGGGTTTGGGCTGAGGGTCGTAAATTTTGTGCAAAAATTGCTTTCAAAGTGTGATTTAAAATTCCACCATTGGGGTTCGGTCACGCGTGAGGGATGTTGGTTTTATACGTTTTGGAATGGCCTTGGGTGGTAATGTCGCTCCTATCGGGACTTATCGGTTGGTGGTGGTGGTAGTGGTGGTGTTGTGGTTGATGGCTACAAGAGCAGAGATACAAACAGAACTAAGCGAGTATCATATTCAACGTTCTAAGACGTTCTTGTCTATAGATCCAAAAATGAATATATATTTGTTCGTCTGGCTCGAAAACGACTGAATCAATCCTGACGACTTGGGTGGATTTTTTTTTCGCTTAATCCAGAATTACAATTAAAGATTTGAATTTGAAGGTGCTTCTGTAAGGTAATCGGTTGGAATCGGAATAGTTGAACACTTTAATGTAGACAAACTCAAGAAAACCCAAATTTCCCACAAATTGTCGATAACACATAATTAATTTTAGAAAGAAATGATTACCACCGTCAAAATAAAAATGCATGTTCTCCAGTATACATTTTGGGATCTGAAAGATCGATAGCATTTTTGTTTTTAATTTAAATCATTAAAAGAATTTATCTTTTTCCCGAGGTTCGTCGCTTAATGCCGCATACAGTCTTGTGTTAATACAAGTCACTCCGTCTTGCTGTCGCGTTTGTATGTTGCACCTTCAAAGCATTTAAAACATCGGAAGCTTAGCTGTTCCACCGGCCTTTGCTCACCAAACCCGTTAAAACCCAATGCGTGGGGTTTATTAGTTAATGCGTACTCTTTTTTTTTGCTCTAATGGAAAAGCGTCACACTACACATTGCGTGCTACGTGCGGACGGATGTAGCCACGAATGGAATGAGGGCAAAGGCGAAAGAGTGAAGAAATTATTAAAAATACACACGCGTGAACCGATTGATGGTGAGCAGGAAAAACAAACTCACCGGTTGAAAAACAGCACGTTTGCTCCCGACGGGCGTACCTAACCGGCTCATGCTCTGCCCGTGCACCCCGTGTGGGGCCGTGCAATAATAATAAGCAACGGAACGATTTCTTTAGGAAATGAGTCAATTTAGACCCGCATTTAGGTCTCGCACGGTTGGTCCGGTCCAGATCGGGCTGGTTGATGTAATCGTGGATCATACGCTGATCGATCGTTCGGTGGCACCGGGAAGAGAGTATTCATCTCTGGCACCGGATCGGTGACGAAATCGTAGCACGGGTAGCAATGAGTTCAGTAGCGGTTACCCAGAAGGCAGGAAATGGTGTAGAATTAGTTCGTAATTTGCATTCAATTGATTGTGAAACTTGATGGAGTGTTGGAAAGGTTACGTCAAAATCTCGCACCTTTCTATGTGTTAGAAGGGCGTTAGAAATGCAACATTTATCCCTATTATGAATTAAAAAAGGTTGAGGATTCTGGAAATAAAAAAGTTTTTTTTTAAATTCTATTCGCCAATGATAAGATAAGATGTAAATGATAAAATGTATTTTTCCTAAGCAATATTTTCTAAGTAAAAAACAAGCGTCAATTCTACCGTAAGCCTTTTCTCTAGAAAATCTATAATCCGCTCATCGATGTATCGATTGATCGTGTGGCGCCAGCTCCCGTGCCGATTCGTGCATGGTTGGAGCTGCTCGCCACCTCACGACTGGATTAGATGCGACTCGTGCATAAATCATAATTACTGTCCATTTGGAAGAGTTTTCAACTCAACAAGCGGCACCACGCGTCGTCTGCACCATCGATCGAGCTACGTTTCTGCGATCGTTCTACCCATTGGCATTGGCTTTTAGCTGTCCTCTCCTTCACCAAGAGCTGGTACACGCGTGTCGTGTGTGTGTGAATGCATAGTTTTTCGGTTTACTTTCCAACGCAAACGATACACACGGCGTTTGCTCGATAGATAAAGGAAGGGAGCGGTTAATATTAGCGGTGTGGTTTTTTTCGTTTCGTTTCAACGGGAAGGACAGGTCACCCAAGAGAGGTGAATGGGCGCCATACTCCTCCATACGAAGATCTGTAACTTTTACGTCTAGATCGGGCAGCAGCCCAATCGAATCGGTTTACTTTTTGCGACCCCATTCCAATTCCGTGGCGCTAATGCGTTCGAATTCGGTGCCACGCTGGAGCAGAGTCGTCTAACTAATTGCAAGCCCGTGTTTAATTGCGGCCGTTGCCTGCCAGGCTTATGCAGCGTACCCTAAAGATATCGGCTTTGCCCTTACCAGCCTTCGGAATCCTGATTTATTTTCTCGAATCATTTGATTAAAATCAATCAGTAGCTATTAAACCGCACCGCAATGGAATAATGTGGTTTATCGAACGCACCCTACCAATTGACCTGGCCCAGCAGTACTAATCTATGATTTTGCAGGTCACTAAGATCGCGCAGGGCTATGTGATCACATAAGTTTTTCCTTTATCCTTGACAGGGTAAAGTTTCCAAGATCGATACATGTGATAGAGCTGGTTAAGTATTTTTTTTTTTGCCACGATAACGCGTTGCCATTTATTTAATTACCGCTCTAGGCGGAATTGCGATTCTAAGTGATGCTAAATATGATATTAGTGTGTTATTACATAATTAATCCAATTTAAATCATGTCGAAACAAAACAACAAACATATTAGAGGAAAACTGGCCACGATAAGGATGTTTGTTATTGTACAGTGCGTAACATAACTATTGTTTGGATTTTACGATTAGGTTAGGTATTCGAGAACACAACATAGACGAACCGGATTAAAGGGAATAGAAGCAATGAACTAAAAATGAACTTAAGAGAACGTAACATGGAATGAATTTATAATTTGACTAAGGAATAAACGAGTTGTAACTGGAACTTCACCGAGTGCACATCTATCCTTTCACAAGAACAATTTTACGAACAACTATAATGTTTCAGTTTTAAGAATAAACTGCAAATATAAAATTAATTTAGCGAATATTTGTTCTATCTTTACTAATCTAATAAATAATACATAGTTGCAATGTTTTGAATAAAGTGTTGCTAGTATGGACAAATATTACGTGATCATTGATGATATTTGATGGCAAGAACTGATCCTCAACCACACATTTAAATTATCCGGTCTAATGGAAATTACTCTCCGCGCTGAGAACTCAACCAATTCCACCAGCAAATGTCGCAACCGGTTGCAATTAATTGTGCAAAACATTGTACGAACTTTCCAACCAATCCGTTCTTCCTCCCCTTTTTACGTTCCGTAGCTCCCTAAAAAGGGGATGCTACGAATTGGAATTTCGCACACCCGCCATGAATTGCAATTTGGCGCACTGATCATGTTCGAGAGGGCTTCACATTCCCACAGCAACGAAGCAATCTTAGATGGCGTGGGACGAATGTTTTGCTTTGACTCATTCGAAATTCTCCCAATCGCGAAACACGAGCATCGAACGGGGCTCGGCAGCTGTAAATAACATCCCAAACATAGTGATTTTGTTTAGTGTAAATAGTGAGTTTTCCTATCGATCTTCGTTTGTTTGTGTGCTGACACGAGAAGCAAAGCTTACCGGCCTAAATGATAGACCAGTCGGGAATCGGAATCCCACCGAAAGTAGGTCGCCCTGTAACCGATGATCGAACCAGGATAAACGACCGGGAATCCGACAACCGGCAGTGGGACGAAAGTCATTAGAAGCAATGAAAATCCCTTGATGGGGTTTGTTTCTAGTTGTGTCCCACAAAAAAAAAAAAAAAACAACACCACTATTTGAATGCCGTTTTATGTTTCTACTCCAAATCTACCAGAAACCATTCCCGACCTCTGGCGCCCACCACTGCCGCATTTGCACGCCCACAAAAGGCATAAACATAGAGCCGCCTAACGACGATCAGATGATGATCACCTCCACCGTCACATCTGCATTTCTTCTCGCCGGAGCTTCTCCTCCCCGCGTGTGGCAAGTGACATAACCTTCCCGGGGCTGGATCTGGCATTGGGAGAGGGCACTCGAGGGATAGGAATTTAATGTACGGCACCGTGACGCAACTCATCGCAATCCTCGATCCTTCGTCGACAATCACGCGGAAGATCGAATTCCAGATCGATCCGTTAGTCAATGGAGCCGATGCTCGTGCCGTGGAGAAGATGTGACCGAAACGAAGCAGAGGAGACATGTCAATTGCAATTTCGTTGGATGCTGGAATGGCGGCAATAGACAGTTTGTTCCAGCCCGTGTCGTAAGAATGTGATGAAATTGTTGTATCTGGATGTGTCAGGCAGAGTTCCTTTTAAAAAGCAAATTACATTAATTTTAAAACTAATAGAGTTCGGTCCTCAGAGCTATTCTTCCTAATTACCTTCATCATTTACAAGAGTTTATGCTGTTTGTAGATTTGTAATGGTCAGACTATTGACTAATACTAGGGAGATATTTAAACATTACGAACGCGTTAATATAGAATTATTTACTATAGGTATAAACTTAGTTTATGACGTCACTGACATGACAAACTTAGTGCATGACACCTTCGATATGTCAAATCGAATGACACTATCTGATAGCGCCATCTACAGGCAAAACCTCAAAAGAGCTTTACATCCTTGGAAGTTTGTAATACAAATCCATAAATAATTAATCCGAAACAGAATCTTTTGTTAGCGTTTGCTCTATCTTTTATTTGTTCGTTTTTATTCAACAGACAATGTTGTTAAATAGCACCAAAGGTACAAGCAATTTGAAGAGCTAAACGCCAGTCTAAATGCTGATCGTTTCATGCCTTCCTCTTCCTACACGTTTTTTTCTTTGCTCGTGTCCAGCTTTACAAACATTGACGACGTCCATCATCTTCAATCGATTATCGCGTGCGTGACTACGATTAGCATGATCTTCATCTTCGTACCAGACATTCAATCCCGATCTTTATGATATGGGAACTTGTAGCGAGGAGGGAAAAAAAACTTCAAAGAGGCTCCAAAAACGAAACCATTCGAACGAAAACTATCGCTCAACACGCGCTCCATTTGTAGGGTGAAAGAAAACAATGAACCGTAGTCCGAAAGATGTCTGCCAATCGACGGCACAAGCGAGCCATAATTTCGTGGGAAGAAAAATACCGGCGCTAATGGGGGGAAGAGACGACGAAAGGTTCGGCATATAGAAAGAGGATCATGAATGATCGCGCTCCCCAAACAGAGAAAAAAAACAACAACAACAACAAAGAGGGAGTTTTTGTTTTTCCTTCATCAAACAATATGTAATATTTTGTTGTGTCGTCGAAATTCGTTCCGGCGCGTAAAGTTAGGCTTAGGGAAATTATTCCCACCTTCGGTTTTGGGGGTCCGAAATTCTTCTCCGCTTTGCCTTTGGCGCTCGTATAGTGTTTGGTTGATTATTTTGATTGTTTTTTCGGTTTTCGGTTCGGCTTTTAACGCTTAACAGGCGGCTGGAAATAACATAACATGCCCGTAAGCTTGTACCGACATCGCTGGAAGGGATAGTATTAAAAACAAAACAAAACAACAGCAATTCGATCATCAAAACGGGGCAAGCGCCATTCCGCCCTCAACCCTGCCAGCATAACTGGGTCGTGTGGTGGCGGTTCACGGTGGTTCCGCATTAGGATGTCCTGCACTCTTTACACCGTATAGCACTCCTCGCACGAAACGCATAGGAACGTGGTGCGTAACGTGCCGATCAAAAGCGGCCACTAAACCCACCCCGACAGATCGTTATTAATCGGTAGGAGAAAAATGTGTGCCTAATGCACGGGACCACTACGAGCAACGAGTGGTTTGGGCTGGTTTGAACTTGTTTGTGGAATTGAAGAGAAGAAAAAAATGCGCAAGAAACCGAAACACCGGGAGCAGTGTGGGAAATTCCTGATGCACATTCTTTTGCACTTCTGTTTTTCCTGTTCACGTAAAATGTAATCGTTTCCGTCGTTTATCGTCAAACCGTCCGCCACCGGTCTACCTCGTGATGAAAGCACAACCCTTATAGGCTCGGTTCGGTTGGGCCCCGGTCCCTTGCTTAATGGTTCCAGTGCTGCATAATATGTTATTAATTTATAATTGTAATATGAAATAGGTACCGTGGCTTGGGGTGCTAATGTAACGCACTGGAAGTAAGCAGTGTGAAGTACGCATAAAATCGATCAGGAAAAATACAAATTTACTTTACTTAATTGAGATTTCAACCAACATCGTTTTATACCAAAATTTAACGAAAGTTTCCTTATTATAGTAAAATAAACACTAGCCGTAATTAAATGTTATGAAAGAAGTGGTTCATACTCGTTATTGAATTATATTATGCCACCACAAAAAAGGGGGCGCGTAAGTACTTAAAATAAATCGACATTCGACAAGTGATTAAGAAATTAGCAGCGGACCCGATATTATATTGCCGCATGCAACAGTTTAGCGACGATCGGTGCTATAAATTGTGCATAAACTTTCGAACCGAGACCGAGGGACCGATCACGGACGGTTGACAAATTGTTCGCAAAATATGATCCCAAAAACTACGGACCGGGTAAAAGATAAATAAAAAAAACGGAATCGACATGCGCATGGCTTCAAACCTTCCTCATTTGTATGCAAAACATCGATCGATGGTGTCAGGGTGGTGTATAAAATCAGTTCGACCTTAATTGCGCCTCCATTCCGATGCGTTGATGGATGCGTCCGTTGATGCGTTTAACAAAAAAACAGAGAACGATGCCATGATGAAAGATGCAAACAAACCCACGTTGATGCACCCGAAAGAATGCTGGTAAAGTGAAGCGCACTTTACCATTGCCCAACCGGCCAGCTGAAACAACTAACAACTCCACATTGAAGCTCTTGCCTTTTGGACCGAATATCTTACCGCGTCATACGCTACCCCACTGTCCGCAAAAGGTCAACAGTGCACGAGTGCGTTTAATTATACCGGTTGAGGTGTACGGCCGAAGAAGCGAACCGCATCCCAACGCATCTCAACGCAAAAGGACACCCGGTACGGATGATACACATCCCGTCCGAAATAGGCGAAATAAAACTTGACCTCACTCAACGGTTTGAGTGGCTGCTACACGGTGATTCTTCCCTACGGTGTGTTGTTCCCTCAAACCGAACAAAAAAAACAAAAACAAATGCAACCAATCTTAAAAAATAAACCTGGCGCGAGCATTGAGATGCGGCACGTAAATAGGGTATCGTAAAACGAAAAGTAAATCCACGTAGCGACCTTTACGCGCTGGCGTATAATGTTCAACCCCGATTGGATAATGATCGAACTGTAGCGAGCATAAAACTCACCCGTTCGGTGGGATAATTTACGAAAGTATGTCAAAATCCACCGTACGTGGATCCGGGGAAATCCTTGAAGGACGGGCTGACGGTGATAATATTTTTATGTTTTATTCAAATTAAACATGCTTCCAAGGGGATGCGATCAATAGCGTGGACGCATCGCCATAATAATGGGAGGTTAAACAAAGGAAATAGAGAACAATTATGAAAACAAGGAAGTAAATGATGCTGACAAAGATAAGAAACATATAAAAATAACAAAAAAATGAAAATAATTAAAAGTAATTCAATTAATTAATTATTGATAAAACATAGTGCATATCTCTTTGCTATTATTTTCTCGTCGCGATAAACTAGAAATGCTATTTTGTTATTTTGTTGAGGAGTGCTTTAAAAACTCTTTAAACCCATCAAGCACAATGTTAAATCCAGCCAGCACCAGTTTTCGTTCTCATCGTAACCGCTTCATCTCTATTGCTTCACCCACATCACTTTCTACACCGTCCACCTGGTGTCGATTTCCAAACGCGTGCATATGTTTTTCATTCAGGTTTGTCTTTACCCATAAAACCTGTAAACACTACAGTCCATGGAGCGTGCAGATGTACTTTGAGCTGTGGGAATCTACCGCAGCTCCAAGGCCGACCGATCAGCGAAACCAGCGAGCCCTTCCGAAACTTCGGTCGGACGGGGAGTCTGCAAAATGAATCCGTCACGACGGCTGCGGATGATAATGGTGCTACAAATGAGCTTCCCTTGGTGTTTGTTCATCGAAAAACCGATGTAAATGCGGCCGGCTCATTAATTCACATTAATTCTCTAGGAACTGCCGTGTTATAATTATCTGACAGTTTTTTGGGTGCCCATTTTGTTAGGTATTATATCAAAATTGGTCCAGTTAAAGTGGATTCCAACATTGGTTTCAATCTTTTTAGCCATTTTTTTCTTTCACAATACATCTCTTTGATTTCTGAAATGGTTTTGGAGTAACTTTCAAAGTCAACCAGCATCTTCTGTTGAGGAGAAGTAAAAACGATTACAAAAGAAATAACAAAACAAAACGCAAATATAGATCGTTGAAAGTAACATTTAGCATGCAAAACAGTTCATCTTACCGGGGGAAGACATCCAAGTGCCACTCGTTGTCGAGCCGATCGAGCAATCGATCAAACAATCATACGCCGAGTGTCAAAAAGTGACGAATTCTCGCTCGCATACATTCACACGAGAGACACTCAGATTTTCCCCGCCTGATGCGTGACGCCGACTCACGCCGTGTGGCCTTGGAATGTGAGTGTACGCATCGGCGTTTTTCCTTCTGGCAGGCGGTGCGAAAGCAGAACCAGACTGACAGCTGTCAAGGATGGAGTTGATCGTTTTCGGGGAAGAAGATCTCAAACTCGGTGCGGAGATGGAACCGTTTAATTAAACGACTCCAAGCAGAGCGAACCATCAACCGGGTGAGTGACATTGATACTTGGTCCGGTAATTGGGTGTTTCGGTGTATCATTTTTGAAGATGTTATTCACTTGCTTGGGCCCTCCACAAACTGAAAGGCAACCATTTCGGTCCTAATGAGGCAGTTCGGTTCTATGCCGATTGCTACGGATGCAGTGGACGAGCGGCAGGAGCAATGCAGAACACACTCGAACACCTCCGATAGATCGATCATTACAAAAAAGCAGAAAAATACTCTCGATGGTCTGATCCAAGGTAAAGAATATGCAGATGTGTGTTGGAATTCCCCAAGAAGCTTACATCCTTCATACCCCTATCACGTACCCTGCTAGGGTCAAACGTCACACTGACAACTTTTCATTATTCTAATAACGGTTTCCATCCGAGTGCATGTCACACCGGCCATCAATAGATGCCGCTGATGGAACGTGTATCATCTTCGCCCAGTGCCGTTTCGTGTCACGATCCGGTGCCGAGGAGTGTCGAAGGTGAACTCGTTCCGTTGCAGTTGCACAATTCTTGCAACACAGCGGCCAGCTGTCAATACATCGATCCATCAAGTTGGGTGGGACGATCCGTACGACAGGCGGATCATAATCACTCCTGTTTGTGGAACGTGGTGGTACATAAAGAGCAACAGTTTATTTGTTGCCATTGACTCACATTCCATGCAGAATGTTTACCGGTATGATGTTAATGTACTAAGCGTTACTCACCATAAGGGATCGCTGCTGATTTTGATCGATCCCCTTGTAGCTCGGACCGATTATTTGAATGACTCTCAGGAGAATTGAAAGAGCCTTATTGTCGAAGAACTCCAGAAATAATATCATACTTCTACTCCGCTGATATTTGGTGTAGTATTCGGTAGTACTTGGTGCAATCCCTTGGAATTGTTGGAACAACTCGAATTAGTCAGAGCAACTCGCACGAGTTTGGAGAACTTAGACTCTCCGGATTCGATACCTCAACTTCCTTGAAGTTGTACTTGCTTTGCCAGAGGTCAAATTAGAGTGGATTCGTGAGCTCATTCCGGATATACCACCACTCGTTGGGGCATCCCGAAGGTGTGCTTAAAAAAACTTAGCTATTAATGTTCATCACATACTCAATAGTGTAGAAACTCTTTTCTTGAAAACTACTACGTTGAAATAACTTTTATAACAATATATAGCACTGCGCTCTACATTTCTTTTTTATATTCCAAATTTAAAACGATTAAATTAAATTATGTTTTCAAAATAAAGTTTATGATCTAGTTTAAACGTTGTTTGTATTTCCAATAACAAAACAAATAATTTTCAATTTTAATATAACAAATAAACAAATCATGTAAAATATTTTGTTGTTTACATATTTAGCAACTTTTAAATATGGAAATTTAATTATCCACGTGCTCACAGTAAAAGAAAACATATGCATTGCCACCGGCCAAAAAATAAAAAAACGAGCAACGATCGTAAGGAAGGCAGTGGCGCCTATCATATCCACAGCTGATCATCGTTGTAGCCCAGAATCTCCAGCACCCGATCATCGAAACGAAAGCAAAAGTGAAGAAAATCGAAAACCCTTGTACAAGGGCTCTCGTGAGGGGGAGAGGTGGAGTTTATTCCTCCCCCCCAACAACCGATCGATGCACGAACCAAAAAGCTTCACCCGAAAGCTCCGATCGAGTTCGACGATCGCGGCACGTTCCTTCGTTTCGCTTTCGTTTTGCAGCCACAACAACCGAAGGGGATTTGTTGTTTGGCTGCGGTTGTAGTCTTTCTTCGGCACGGCACCACTCGGTTTCAGTCGTTCGTTGTCTTTCGGTCGTTGCGGTCACTCGTCACTGGTGGCGAAACAATCCCCAACATCGCGGGTGCGTGCGTTGGTACAGGTTCGCGTGTTTTTCTTTCAAACTGTTCGGTTCTTAGGTTCGGTTGCAAATGGTACGGTTGGCAGCAAGTGATTGTTTTGAATGTTTTTTTTTCCCTGCGCCACTTTTCACGTGCAATTGGTGCTTTTGTTTGGTTGGCGTTAATGTGAGTGATTTTGGGAAAAATGACGACCGCGTGAAGGATGCGTTCGAGTGTCTCAGAAACGGTAGCACGGCAAGCGTGGACTGTGCGTGTGCCAACAGTTTCACGGACAAAGAAAGAAGCGGTGCCACACACAAGTGTGTTTGCTTGACCTCGGACAACGTTGGTGCGAGGGAGGTTTTGTGCACGACTGTTAGAAATGTGTGAAAGGAAAACTCGTTCAAAAACCGTTTGAAATGTGTTATGAGTGATCAAATTATGTGGTGGATTGGAAATTAGCTTCTAAATTCTACGTTTTCAATACTTTGTTAGAAAATAATTTTTGTAATTCTAATTCTAAACAACAAATCATTTTATTTTCAAGTATTGAAAAATTATCAAATTTATTGCCTTACAAGAGTAGTTAGGGTTTGTTTTCTTTCCATATTCTGTGCCTTTAATCTCCTTGTTAAATTTATGATCGTTTAAAGTCTTCGTTGAGCTTCCCCATAAACCGAACTATCATTTAGCTTCTTCTCAACGTTACGGTCTCAGTTTTTTCCCCGAAAATAATCATTAAAAAAAACAAAGCCTTCATAAAATGTCGCAATATTGATCGATTTTCTCCAATTTGTTTTTTTTTTTGTTCCTTGATCGTTGCGCTTATTAGGCGATAAAAAGTATTTAGTGAAAGAAAGTGCAACAACAAGCGTACGGTATCGAACGGTGTCGTTATTGAGGAAGGAACGCAAAGCGGTAGTGTACAGCGTCGACTAGCTAATAAATACTTCCGAAAATAAAACACTTACGAATAGTAGCAAAAACCAAACAAAACAAAAAACCACCAACAGAAACATACAAGCTGAAACAATGGTGAACAAACAATACAACGTGCATAATCCGAAGCTGCACAAATCGAAACCCGGCCCGGGTGGTGGGGCCGGAAGTGGCAGCAGTGGACACAGCTCCCCGTCCCCGTTGCGCAGTTGCTATCCGATCATTTCCACCCGCCCGACCGGGGCCACCGACGAGGACGGCTTTTCCGTGGAAAGCGACAGCAACAATCTGTCCGACCATCAGTCGGTATCGAGTGGGGCTGTTGGCCACCCACGGCAGCTGCCACCGCCTCCTCCACCCCCGACCCATCGGCATCGGGGCACGCAAAGTACGCAGTCTCACCAGCAGCAGCAACAGCCACAACAACCACAGAACAATTTAAATATAAGCCGCCGTTCGGCTTCGGCAGAGCTGGTGCGCAGACCAGCGGAGGAGGACGACGATGGGCTGTACGGGCGCAACATTCAGTTTTACAGCGAGGGCCGGGGTGTCGGCGAGACGGATGTGGTGGGTGAAAGTGGACATGCCGGACGGTTCGGTCATGGACATGGCGGCAAGGAGCTAACCATCAGCGACATTGGCCGATTTCAGTACATACTGCAGATGGATCGAGAAGTGGTGAGTGAGCTTTTAATGTTCTTTTCTTTTTTGGTATTAATAATGGGAAGATTCACATCACAATAGCTGCAAGTATCTGTTTGGGATCTCAAATGAGTCATCTCTTCTTTGAAATTACGTAGTGAACTTTAGGCATTTTTTATTCATTTAATTTATTAAATTAAAAATGTATAAACTCAACCACAAATACAAAAGGGAAACTGATTTTAAGAAGAAGCGTCTATTCCAAAGATTCTCAGAATATTGTTCAGGTAATTTAAAAACATTATCTGTGGAAGGTTTAAACGAATCTAAAGCGTAACATAATTAAACGAAGAACTTGAGCTCAATTGGTGGACGAGCGACGAACCTTTGCCTCATATTTGCGTTATTTAATTTTATTGTGGAAATTTGTTTTGCATGATACAAGGTAACGATTATTATTATTATTTTAACTTGCCTTTATGCTCTCCAGTATTGTATTATTTTACAAAATTTAGAATACTACTTCACATACTGATCGTGATAAAATGGGGAATCGAAACAGTATATTTTTTTAATTTGTACATAAACAAACAATTCGTGACCGTTCAAGGATCTGTGCGTAGATAGCAAATTGGATAGCAAAAGATTACAATCTCCCAAAAACAGCTCATAGTGCCCCCGTACCGGCAAGCCCATCATCAGCTCGTTCCAATCAACAGAAAACAGAACAGGAGATTAGTTTTGTGACATTTACGAGAGCAGCACCACAAAACAAGACAAGAAGCTCGGCTTCGATTTTGGCTTCCACCGATGTTTGCCTTTTGTTCACCGCTGCAATCGAAGCGAAACATCAAATCAAACGGTTCGAATTTCCCACCAACGCAAACACCGACCGACCGGTCGCACGCAATATCACACCGATCGGGTGAGCACTTCCGTTCCCAAAAGCAAAAAAACAACAAGAAGCGATGTATTAAGACATCGAATCGCTAGCCACACTCGGTTGGATCGGTACGAGGGTCACCGCAGTGATGATTTGCGCGTATGGCCTCGATCTGTCCAAAATCTCATCACCGAATAAATGGGTGAAGTTGGTTGGTCCATTTTTGGGGATTTTTTTCTTAACCACACTTACCCTCCTGTGTGGTTGTATTCTTTTGTTCAACACTTGCAGTACCGTGCAGCGCGAAGGAATACGCATAAACGTACAGCATAATGTGGTTCGTTTTCACACCGCACGCCTTTATTTTGTTGTTGAAGGAGTAGCTAACTTAAGGTAGTCGGAAACCGAAAAAAAAAAATTCGACAACAATCCAACATCCCAAGCCCTACTATCTGATGGGCAATCAATCAATGTGTCATGCAAAATTAGCTCTTGCTCTTGTTTCTTTGGGCGACGGACAGGACGGGGACGCGTAATTGAACCGGTGGGACATTACTGATGTAATGCTGTAGCTCTGGGCGGACTAGCACATGGGTTGGGTGTGTTTCGTTGCGTTCGCACGAAAATGTCACAGACGAACGCTCAAAAGTAGGTGAAGATGGTGAAGTTCATTCACAGCGTGCCGCCAGTTTGGACAATGCGTTCCGTTGCAGTTATTGTTGCATCACCGGTTTGTGGTGGGGTTTTGTTGCTGTTGTTCATTTACATTCTGTCGTAAAACCAGCAACAACCGTGTAATAATATATCTTTTATGTTAAAGATTTCTTCAAAATGTGTCTCGGAAAGCTCATGAGTTTGTGAATAAATCTTCAAAGAATCAATTTTATAATTTTATCCTTTTGTAATAGGTGCGTTAGTTAGGTTTTCTACGTAGTTATTGAGTTATGAACATTTGAGTTTCTTCTTGGAAAAACCTCACGCACTTTATTACTCGACTTAGCACTTACTCTTTTGTGCATTGCTTTCAACTGTCTGCATCGATTTTAGTAAAAAACCATTACTTTAAAGTGCATTTGTTGATGGTTGGTCGTCTATTTATCTTCTAAAATAATTGATTAAGTTTAGTTCGTAGTATACCGGTTTGTGTCTCGGCTAATTCGAATGTACTGTTACTCTGTTCCGTAAGACGTCTTGGCTAAATGACGGTATTTTAATGGTTATTTAAAACAATTGTTTGAACACAAAATAACACAATTATTACGCATAAAAACTGTTCGTTCCATACACATCATTTAAGTCTTTTAAGTACGCCAAAATCCTAATTTGATCGATTTTAGTTTTTTTGTCTAAACCACGTGATTATGCAATCAATCTGTAATGCGCCAGAAACAAGATTTCAATCAATCCCTAACTACACAACTCATGGCTCTAATGCTTCGTAATCGATGGTCGCCATTTCTTTACTCCAACAACTCCGTTTTCCCTTCATACGAACGCTTCCACGGCAGGAAGTATGTTCCACACCTCGTTACGATGACGCCAGCCGGGGTCAATGCGGGTTGGTTTCGGTGCCAAATTCAACAACTTCTTCAACGCTCCTAACACGCCGTATCCGCACTGTCCAAAATCACCAACACAATACGCGTTCGGCCACTAATGCTCGCGCATGCCGTACCACTCTCATGTCATAAATACTTCGACAGTCGAGGGAGCTCCCGAACCCGAACGGACGGATGACGGATCTTAGCGCCCTCAAAATCTTTAATTGGGCAACGGAGCCTTAAGCGTCTTCAAGTACGTTGTAGGAAATTGAAGGGCAACGGGGGGACAAACCGGAATGGAATGCAAAGGCGGGACGGAATGGTGCCATTTGTTTGGCGGGAATGGCAACCGCAGTGAATGATTTGCATTGTTCACGGTGAGAGTCGATTCGTGCGATTTGGATTGGTGATTTACAATAAAAGGAAATTGGGTAATGGATTATTTAGGAGAGAAAATGGAGAAAGATTTGGGGAAAGAATTATTATCTGTGCCGGATTTGCTAAATATGGTGATTTTTGAAGTCACAATTTAAATATAATTTTTTGAAAGCGAATTTTTGGCATAAGTTTAGATAAATTGTTTGCATAAAAAGTAATTGTTGATTTAAAAAAATTAATTTGAATAGATCTTGATTTTTCAAACTTCTGGCATGTTAACTAAAATCAATAACGTAATAATAACTTCATTACCCACTACTAAACGCTAAACAATTTATCTCATCATTCAAATTAGTATTTAATTTACTAATGGATCCTATTCAACGGAATGTTTTCTACTGACTAACCTACTACCAAAGGTCGCCCCATATCATCACTCATTTGCATAGCATTTGTCGAGAAATCCGAGCCCTATTCGTTACATTTCCTGCCTGCCAGCCAATCCCCTACGATGCGCATATTTCACAGGGCACAACCATGCCGGCCGACATTACTCAAAACTGTGCCCAATTTTGTAATGTCAGTGGAGCACACCACAAGCGCATGGCGTCTTCGGTGTTGTTCGTTTTATTTTTTCATTATGAACCGTTTACGTATCTTCCCCCATCAATCTGTTTATGTTGGCAATCACTGGCAGTTTACGTTTACGTGAGGGTGAGTTGCCACGAAAGCGCTAACACACACAAAAGACGAACGAAAAAAAAAACCACTCAACGCCAACCAATCTTGCGATCTTTCCTATTCTAGCGAGCAAGATTTGTATTCCCAACCGCTTCCCACGCTGGAAACTGAAGAAAATCTAGATTCCCAGCCAAAAAAAGACAACAAAACACACGCACTCCCATCAACCAAAAAAAATCCACAGTGGATGAAACAAAAACGAAATGGAAAAAAAGACAGAAACAAATCAACCTTCTCGGTTTGCCGATGGAAATGCATCTACCCTTTTGTGCAATGAGCCAACCCTCCCACACCACGTCACCACTCGGTCCGTGCTGTTAATGCACATTTCTTGTGCCATACCCATGTTTTTAATTCTCCCATGGGTGGTGGAGAGCGGGCGGTAAGACACGTAAAGGTTCCGAGGTTTTTGCCCCGGCTTTACTACTGCTGAAATGAATTTTAAGTGATTCTGCCGGGGTCTGGTGTAATGTTGCTTGGAGGTTTAACTGCAAACCATAAAACCGTTTTATTTGTTCGGGTGCTTAAAATAAGGTTGAAGAGCTTATTATTTTGAAAAGAGTATGCAATTTATAATTTACACAATTTCTAAAAATAATTACAGAAAAGAGAAATAGTTTCTAATAGAAATCATCCGAATAATACCTCATTAATCGAAAGACTTCAATGCTAGTTAAGACACGAACCCTATCAAATATCGCGTGGCAACAGATCAAAGCAACCAATTTCTCAACACACGAAGGGCCGGTGATCAATTTCAGTGCAGCACTTGATTCACCCGACCGATCTTCATCGTCAGGTGGTTGGTAAGCAAATACCGATCGGATGCATCTTCCCATCGGTTGTGTTCGAGCCGTTCGTGCCCGTTCGGTTGTAATCGCGCAAAGGTCAGGCACGGCCGGTCGTGACTAAGCTTCACCGCGAACAAAGCTTCAGGCCACCGCGTTATGGCGCATTTTTATTGAGGAAAGAATCCGGTTGAAGTTTTCGTATGAGGCTTCACCCATCACGCCTGCAGAACCGAATTTGCCACTCGTTAAATGTCATCCGCGGAAACAACTTGTTTCACACCGAACCATACGGTGTTTGGTGTGGTAAATTAAACATCTTCCTTTATTGAAATCAAGCCATTAAATTTTATTTGCATCGAAAATTGCAACCGTTTCTTGGCCATTGCTTCCATTTTTGGGAGAGAATGGGAAGAATTTTACGATTGATCAGCGATCGTATTTGGGATGTGGTTTTATTAGTTCTAATGAATTACTTTTAAAACTAGAGAAATATTTAATTTTAAAATAAATTAAAGGGTTTATCTGAGTTAAAATCTCCAAAGTGCTGTAAATAACTAAAATATGAGCAAAAGCCTTTCTTTGATATTTCCAACTCTTTAATGTCTTCGGTTGAAATGTTAATATTATAATCATACAATTTTGAAGCCTTATTATCTGATGCTTAAACTGAACGAGTGCTGTATTATTTTTATCGTTTTTTGTTTCTCCATCTACATAATGGAATCTACATCCTTTGGTTTGTTTTGTAGATCATTTAATCATTTATTAAAGATCAAATAATTAACGTTTAAACTAAAGAGTTTAATTAGAATTTTGTGAAACAAATATCTTTCATTGATCGTGGGCTTCAAAAGTGTCTGAAGAATATTCACTTAATTTATAAAAAAGTTTGAGAAAATAACATACATAACAGCATAAAAATGCATCTTAAAGCTAAGGTTTTTATAAGTTAGTTAAGTTTGCACGATGATACAGTTAAAAACACTAACAAATATAAAGAAAAGATACTCATTCATCATCCTTAATTACAGAAATATAGAACTGATAGGTAAAATAAATAAAAAAAACAGCTTTAAAATCCGCATTCCCAACATAAAGCATCCATGCGCTGTAATACGATAGGAAGCGCACAATTTCAACTTACCTTCGAAAGTTCAACCGCACGGCAGTGACCTTCGATACATTCCACGGCGCCCGGTTTTGCCAGTTCATTCCACCGTACCGAAGCCGAACGATAGCAAAAGTTCTGCCGGTCCGTTTCCTTCGCCACTTCAACGAAACTGAAAGCTTGAACTTGGAGCTTCAATAAAAAAAAAATGCGTCCAAGAACCAGCTCACAGGGGGCTCCGCGTTTTGCTTCAACAACATTTCTTTTCTTCTGCTGTGGATGGTATCCACCACCAACCAACCAACCCATTTCCGTGCCTTATCATGTTTGCGTGCGGATCGAGTTATGCAAAGCAGGACGACTCCACCCGCTGCCGGGTGCCAAAAATAAATTCTAAAACTGCCAACGCGTTCGACAACTGTATGGCAGTGGTTTTCTTTTTTGCGATACCGGAGATAGCGATAGAAAAAGAAACAACACATTCGCTAGCCGCATCATCGATCCATCGTTTGAAGGACGATCGGTGGAGAGAAATGTGCAAATGAAACAAAAACATCCTTCATCTTCTTGCGACTTCGTCTTCGCTTGGTGTGTGAGTGTGTGTGTTTTTTTTTTTGTGGAGCAAGTTCCTCTGTCCACTCACACGTTCGGGACGAGCACCGTTCAGGGCCCACCTAATGCATCATAATCGGTTCGGAATGTTGCCAAAGTGGTTCAAGAGCACCGTGCGCTCGTCAAATTGATCTACTCGAAGGCTTTCGGAGCATTCGAGATGCGATCATTTTGCACATATTTCGAAACATCTGCTGTATGGGAGAGGCTAAGAGGTCAACGCAAATATAAAGTCTAAAGAACTCCAGTGTCCCAGGGATGCAGAAGCGAGCAGGTGAGATTTAAGGCATTATTCTTTCGCCGTTTGAAGTAAGTCTAGAAAACATTTCATTAATATTTATAACCTCATTTCAAATTCCAAAAGAGTTATATGAGAATTTTACAAACGAGTCCACAAACATAATTACGCTCATAGGTGCTACACAACTCTTGTGCCAAGGGTTGACACAATCTTTTACAAAGTGATGCCATTGATGTGATAATTTTACAACAACTGGTTTAGCCTTTAAACTCCCTCCTATTTATTGGACGGATTATTACAAAAGGCGCACTTGACATTGGGCATCGAAAGATTCATACGGTTTATACCATCGAACGCTTCCAATCATCACAAAACTCGAGTTGAACAGTTGTTGAAACTATTTCCAAACGCTCACGAGCGATCAAATGCAACACTTGGAATGGAAGCACCAACTTAGCATAATGTCTACCTTCGCAACGAATTTCTTCACGCCAAACCCCAACGTTAAGTTCCTTTTTCGGGCGATGATATCTCCGGAGTGCCGGATGCAAATCAATCCCCGGTTCCTAAACTTGACCATCGGGTGAATTAAGCACCATCAGAAGGTGGAGATGTTTTGCAACGATTCCAATCCAGTTCGAATCGAGGCGAACAGTCCAATTCCAAATCGAGCAGCCACTCCAACTCCGCACCAATAACACGGAGCATCCAGTTTAATGGGCTCGCTAGCTCGATGCTCTTAGCTTTGACATTGATGCGGGTTCTCCTCCCCGAAGAAAATTGAACCCCATCCGTCCTTCAACCTGTGTGCGCCATGTGAACCATGTGTCTAAACATGTGGCCAGACCCCTTAAGATTCACACGGGGCTTCCAACAGCCGGACGATCGCGACCCTTCACGAAGTCAGAGTTCAAATTGACCGTTCTGGGGCGACCCGAAACGCTAACTATGCGTTGACATTGAAACGCGGTGGCAGCGTGCAGAGTGTGCTTTTGGGCCAAGTAGTCACACTGCTAACGAATGTTTTGGGCTAAAAATATCAATGTATATTTATGAGCAGCGAGTTCCTTCTTTTTGATTGCGCGTGTGTGTTGCCTATTGGACGATCGTTTGGAAGAAAAGTATTGCGATGCGTTGTGGCAGATTTGTTGTGTGGTGTGTGTTACGAAAAGTCATTAAGTTTTGTCGTTCACCGCTACTCGTGTGTGCCATCAGCGTCGTTAAGATGACACAATTTTGAAGTTAAGACAAACGGCAGGTGAGTTCGAAGATTTAGAGAATTGTGGAGCACATTCCTTAAACTGTTTTTTTTTGTAGTTTACGACTTGTTTGTTTAAAAAATTCTTTATGTCATTTTTAAGGTAATTTGCCATCGATCTTTGAGAAAAACTTAGTACATCTTCTTCAAATTTGAAGAACGCCTCAATGTTATAAACCCTAGAAATAAACAATTCCCGGATATGAATCCGGACATGTCAGTTCGTCAGAATGTCAAAATTTACGACTCGTTAATCTCCACAGTTAAAGATCTCTTTTAGAATGTCACTTTTCGTACGCATCACTGCGAGTGCTTGCAAAATTGCAGGAAATCCGAACGATCGCCAAAACGATCCCATCTGCAATCGAAACCACACGTTCAAGGACTCACTTTACCCGCTAGTCGATTGTGATTCATTCATAGGAAATTCCTCCATCGGCGGCAAGTGTGATTGCAATCTCCGCTCGGTGCGGATACATATCTGTCCTCGGCAAACTTGTCACTCAGGACCTTTCAGAGGCGCGCGCGGGCGCATTCGCTACTTCAACAGTTCGCAATATGGGTTAGCTCAGATGAAGGATAATGTTCTGCACACGGCTCAGGCGAAAGGCACTAAAGGGGTTACTATTTATTACATCATAAAGTAGAGCTGATTTTATAACCGATCGCCTCCAGCGAATTGTTCGTGTGGATGATGAAGATGATCTTTAGCGCAACGGTTCTGGGGAGGTTTGAGCTTGATTCAATCGAATCGTTGAGGGTGTGTTTGCCATTCTCTTTTTCCCAGTGCACAGTTGGTCCGTTTCCTAATCGACTGTTCTGACTCTTTTGGCCAACCTCGTGAGAGAAGATGTTGCTGCCGGAGTTTTGCATTTTTTTTTTGTGTGTGTCCTAGTACGATCGAAACGGAAATGTTCGATCGATACATTATTAATATATGGTTTTTTATAAGCTACATGAATATCGATGCTCTAATTCCAATGTGAACACACGGACATATTTATGGGGCTTTATGGCAGACCCCTGAAGATACACTATTCTGACTCGTTATAGCAGTGAGTTATAGACCTTTGTATGGTTAGATATGTGTCATAAACTGTGAGGATATTGTTAATGCAAAGACTTACCCATGTGCATGAAAAAGAGGCTAATTAGAAATAACGAACTAAATAGAACCTCTAAATATAGGTTCTTCTTATATAGGAAAGATATTTTTTCTAGTTTACAACTTATTTGTTTAGAAATTTGAATAATTCTTTATAAAGTTATGTCCACATTATTCTTTAATCATTGAGGGCAGAATACATTCTTCAAACTTGAAGAAAACATACACTTATATACATATAAAACTGTGGACATGTCATTTCGTCAGAAAATCAAAATATAAAGTATAAAAATAAAAATAGTAACTCAAATAAAAAAATCATATTACCTTGTCCAAAAAGTCTCACTACTCCTTAGCTCCCGCGTTCATCAGTGTGTTTGATTTACGGCCGTTTAAGTTAATTCTACGCTCAATTTCGTATGATTTACCGCAAAGTGAGCTACCGTGCTGTTAGCTTCTAATGACCACCGGCTGCAAGGACATCGACAATGAATGCCTATTCTCGAGGTTTCATCCCCGTCGTCCCTTTAATTTCTAGGGTTCCATCAGAACCAACCTTTACCGATCGGCATTGACCAGCTTTTAAGACGTATTTGTGTGTGTGTCCTCCACTTGCCGGCTTTTGGAAAAGCCGCAGAAAATGATTCATATGTGCAAAAAGCAGAAACCCCCAATGGTACCTAAGCAGTAATACAAAATTATGGTACAGTCACAACGAATCTTTTATTTCCGAGAGATATGCAACCGACAGGGTCGTTAAACAGCGTCACAAAGCAAAATGATCCTCTTAAAAACCGCAACAGACACCAAATAGTTTACCCAAACCCCCTCAGTGTGGTAGATGGTATTGCTTCGATGCAACAAAACCAGGGCCGATGCAATGCGTCAACCGCCTGCTCTATTAGTGCAGCGTCAATGTGCAGTGTCGTTAAAATCGAAACGAGCAGTCACCCGTCGCATCTAAAAATTCCATCCCACCGGACGGAAGATGCTGAGCGCGGTACCAGCACACGAACTGGTTTTCCTTGGATCAATGCCAACCGTTCGTGGAGAGGAGATGCCGCTACGATGGTTGATTTCATTAGCATAACTCATTCGAACTCTGCCTCGGGTTGACCGGGAAGGCGGTCTGATTAGCAGTGGTAAGGACCGGCTCTCAAAGACCGGGTTCTGCATTTGAATAACTGGAACAAAATAGATGATCTCGCGAGCGGGCGGATCGCCTTCGAAAAAAAAAAACGGGCCTCGGCTTTGGTCGGGAGGTCATCCGACCAGCAACCGGTATTTAGCTATACGAGCAGGCTTACCGTGCGATATCCGGCCCCAAAGAAAGAAAAAAAACCGTAACCGACGGGGGAGTTGGGTGCTGTCGCAGATAAGATGTGACAAGCCAGGTTCGTCGGTTACGGAAGCATTGAAGTCGTTCGTTTTTCATATCGTGCGCATTCGGTTTGCAGCAGCCTGTTTGTAACCGATTTCTGAAGAATGGTTTTACGGTTTTGGGGCGACATTTGGAGACTGATGGCGTTGAGGAAATAATGCATTTGATATTTATGATGTTTCGTGAACTTTTGTTAACTAATAAAATAATATTGCTTAACAAAAAAAAAGTTAATTGTTTTTGTAATATTTGATTTGGCAATCAATTCATTTTTAATATTGAGTTTTTATTGTGGCTTAATCTTGATGCTATTTTAAATATTAATCCAAAACATAAAAAATGCATTAATCCAACAAAAATGTTCTAAGCAACATCTACTTCCATCCGACACAAAGACAATGACTCACAATTCCACCCCACTTATGTTGCATTCGGAAACGCAACAAGACAAATGACACACCAATGTACCGACGCATTTGCTCTACCCTATCGCAAACCGTATATCGCTTTTATTACGTGACTAATCACACCATAATTCCACACCACAATGGCTTATTTACGAAGAGGGACACGGTAATGTCCGTACGAATAGCAGCAACAACACACAAAAAAAAAACCGTTTTGCTTCCAAAAGACCTCAACTTGCAGGGAGGCCTTTCCATCCATATTTACCTACGATGCCCAACGGGCGGCAAAGCGAGCGCGCGGAAGTTATTTAAACTCAGCATAAACACATACGGGCAGTGGCGGGCTGTCTATTGTTCTTCTAACGCGAGTTGTTAGGCTGGGTGCGGGTGAAAAAACCAAATACTTGCTAATAATTCGCGAACGCATGTTTTTCGCAACATTAAGCCGATGGTAACCTTCCTTCGGCAGCCTGGGCTGCCGGGTTGGTCGGGTTTTGAATTAGTCTTACTTTAATTGCTGTTTTGCGGGAACTGGAGGACGCTGGGGTACGATGCTGTACGTGAAGGCTCGCACGTTAGGAGTGTTACTGCTACGGTGTGTAAAACAATAGCCATAATGTTTGCCACTATGGTGTAGTGCATAGTTGGTTACTCATGTGACAAACACGCTCCAGACACGCCTGCCACTATTTTGCGTTGCATTTCCCGAGAAAATTACCTTTTTATGTCATCCGTTCAAGAAGAGGAAATGTGTGCATGTTCGTGGGGGGAAGTGTTAATTGCATTTGATTGTAAACGAGATGTATTGAAATTATTTTCAAAACACATTACAATATATTTTTTTGTTATAATACGTCCAGTAGAAATTTAGTTATAAAAACATCATATTTTATCGGCTCGCTTATCGTTTTTTTTATATCACAAATGATTTCTAATTAGTTTTAAAGAAATTTAAAAAATATATTGAAATATTAAAACATACTCTAAATTATGCATGAATACTCTAATAACATGCAGACATTAAAATAATTGTCTGAAAAACCTCATACAATACTCGAAAGCATAGTATGTGGAAAATACATCAAACAATTTAAAAACAAATATTCTCTACAACTTTTTAGCACATAATTTCTACACATCTCTGCAACTTTTCCAATAATAAGAAAAAGTAATGCTCTTATTGTTAAGTTATGCAAATGTTTTGTGTACCTTGTTGGAAATCAATAATTATTTCTCAAATAATTATTTTTTTCTATGTTCATGTTCTATTTGGCAACCTGTTTTCCGACACAAATCAAGCGTTAAGAATGAAGCAGGAAGCCTATTGCAAACAATCATCAACTCGTTTCTCGACAGACGCATTTCAATCACATGCCATCATCGCAGGTGAAAGGCGAAACGCACCAGAACGTTGGTTCCTTTCCATTGGAAAACTTCACATGTCAAGTTGTCCAGAAATCGATAGGTTAAAAAATCGTGACCAGTCAATTACTATCAACAGAGCATACGTATGGGAATCATCAGGGGAACTTATTTTGGCGACATTCTAGCGACCGTGTAATGATCGGTCGAAAAATAGAATGGTTTCGAATGGCTGGTAAGGTGATGGTACGTTTTTGGCACACTTGCAAATTCATACACTACTCACCTCTCCCCACCCCATTCCACCACGGGTTAGTGCTTAAACTAATGACCAGCGAACGATGCGCAACTACCGCCATCGCACAACATGGGTGCCATTTTCCACGCCGTTTTGCGCAAACGCTCGCGATCATCAAACGGCACAGAGCGTCTGATCGAACCACGCTCGCAAGGTACCGGTGGTCATTCCGATGGTTCACGTTGGCGACCGTGGAATTACGAATCGGAGCAGGCCATTGCGCTACCAAACCTATATGGCCGATGTCGTTGTTCGTTGCGCCATTTGGACACGCTTCTTTCGGATGCGCCCGCGTGGTTTGCAAGAGAGATGGAGGGATGAAATTGAAATGCACATACATGTCGTCGGTTTTGACCGGTGAAGAATAACCGAAGATGATGAATTTAATCAGGTCGGACCTCGGTACGGTGAGTTGAAAGGTTTTGCTGGTGATGTGCGAATCGACTTGCGAGTGCCTTACGATCCGAATTCTATGACTGCAAAGTGATGAGCAAACATGAAAAAATTGTGTTGTTTGACAACCACATTACGAGTGGATGATCATAAATTATAGGCTTAAGTATGTTTTCCTTAAAACAAAAACAGAGGAGTGGTGAAACAACTGGCGTAATTGTGATGTTTAATCCATGATAATCAGATTAGTGATAATCTTTTATTTCTATGCTTTCATTTCCATATTAGGATATTTGATGTATTTAATTTAAAGAATACATTTCGGACTATACAGCGCATATAATAAATATATAGAATTTTTTTTCAATGCTGAAGAAATAGATAAAAAGATTGTTCACATGATTTGTTTTCATAATCCTTCCATTAATTTTTGTTTTTTGTTTTAGAATCCTTGAAAAGCTATACAGACAAGTCGGAAATATATTTTTTTCATTTTAAGTAAGGTCGTTAAAAATTATTTAAAATAATAGCTTATTGTGCACGATCAAACATGTTTAGCATTTTTTTTGTTAATTTTGTTTGTTCAAAAAATACTAATCTAACTAAGTATACATGTTTGCAGTTTTTTTGTCGATTTTCAAGGATTTTTTCATAAAAATCCTAATTTAACTAATTTTTTCATATTATAGAGTAGGATTACAATTCGCTGTGTTTATTGTTGGATGCCTTCAAAGGTAAAGTGCAACAATTCAAAGTTACGTTATTATCAACGAATTCCTTTTAAACTAAGTTATCTAAACTGTCGCTTTGTTTCAGTCGATGGCTCAGCAAACACTTTCTCGCTCTCTACCGTGTGCCATACTGATTGTTCGCATACAGGCAGAGAGCCACAAGAGAACCAATTTAACTACCGACCGCTCACTTTTCAAACATAACCAAACGCAATGAAAATTACACTTGAACCTGCGCTTTAACCGCAACTAACGAGAAGCGCTGATTTTCATCTTTATTAAGAAAAGCCTTACGCGAACCCCACTCGGCCACTAACACGCGAAACAGATACCGTGCAATGAAGTGGGAAAGAAAAGACGAGAGAAAAAAAAAGGTTATAAACTTCAATCCACTCCACACATCGCACTGCAGCCGGTACGACCCGGCCGTGATCGGGCACCAGACCACCGTCGGTCGGTTATGTAAAAGTTCACGCGTGCAATTTTCATCTGGCGCAACGGATGAGGGCATCATAACCCGGAACAGGGCAGACACTAGTTACAGACACACTTTTACACACACACACACACACACACACACACACACACACACACACACACACACACATACACCTGGTAGTGTGTCTCGGATGAATCTAATGGTGTGCCGGTAAAGGTGGAAAACCCGAGTGCAAATGTAAGCCGTTTAACGGTGCGTTAGGGTCCCTCCCAGCCTTACTCCCAGCCTCACTCCTTCCATTGGGCTGGATGATGAAAAACATTTTCTACCCGATTGCGAATCGATTCGATTGTGGAGCGAAATTTCGACACTGTGCCCTCCCCAGCAAACACAACCGATACCTTCCTTGGGTTGTTTTCCAGTTTGGCGTGCATTTAAATCTTTCTTTTTTTTTCTATCTTTTTTTGTTGGTGTATGTTGCCATCATGTGAGGAAATGTGATTTTCACCAACTATTTACCTTGGCCAAACGAATAAGGCGAAAGTGATCGAACAAAATGGGTCCGTTCTTGCTGTAGGAAAGAAAAAAAACACAGAAAATAGAGGAAACAAAACTAACCGCTGCTACGCGTGCAAATAACAAAACAACATGCAAAACACACACGATCAATGCTAAAGCTAATGAAACGGAACATGGCACAATATGGATGGGGCAGTGTTTTATGGGGTTTCATTGGTACCGTTTTAGTCGCACGCAATTTTTGTCCTTGAATGGGCAAATGTGGATGCGATTGTGTGCGAAAAAAAAAAACAAGGCCTCGTGGTTGATAATCAATGGGCGTTACATTTGTGGGCAAGTTCATCAACGAAAAGGTTGATGAACTGTTTTAAGAAAATGAATCAATTGGAAGACTGCTTCATTTTAAATTTAAAGCAAAAATTATACAGTCTGATTGTACGATAACAAATTAAATTTGGAAAATATTTAAAACAATGGGAAAGCTTTTAAAGCTTAGCCTTGCAAATGACATGAAGAAATCGAAGCAATATGGATTTAGATTTATCATCGATTGCAATTATTTCTCATCATGATCTATAAACTAGTGATGGACAATGACTATACATTAATAACTTCTATTTCACTTCACATTTACATTAGCACTTTAAAGACAAAACGCATGGAGAAAAATGAATTTATTATAAATTAATTTATTACTCAAAACATATATTAGTCAAATGTCAATTTTGCCATCTCTTTTATTAATTTCATTGTCGTATAAAAATTAAAATTTATTTTTGGCATTTAGCATAACGACATAAATATAGCAGTTTAAATGCACCTGATTAATCTATAGTATTCTTTGGCATCAATATGATCATGATCATACCTTTTCTTTGATACTATCATATCGTGATTATGTTACCAATTTAAAGAATTTTGCATACACATCGTTTATTCAACTTGCTTATACTTGCAGTGTCCACATTCCGCTGCCGTTACGTGCCCAACAAGTTACAAACCGGCAAGCGAGAGCTTTATTTGAGCGTGTCGCATCGACCATTGCTATCAAATGTGTTTTCCTCCCTCGGATACATAACAGCGTCGCCCGGCAGTATCGTTAACCTCTTCGTCGGCATTCGTGGAACAAAAACAAAAACAAACATACCAGTTTTTCCCTCAAATACATTTAAAATATTCTGCCATTCTCATGCAGCCCACGTCCTGCCCCCGTTTCAAAGCGCATTACACCGCAGTTGGAATGTATTCCAACCAAATCGAAACCGAAAGAAAGAAAGAAGAAACTCTCACACTGTGCCGGTACTCGTCATGTCGGGGCCCTTCCTGACTGACATACTTAGCAGCCAGCGGTGCTTGAACAATCCGATAACGATCGAAACTGAGACGCATCGAAAGCGAAACGCCGATTACATCAGCCCCCAGTGACTACCAAGCTACCCAGCAGCACCCCAAACCCAGGGAGGGAAATAGAAAAAGTAAAACCCATCCGAACAGCATGCACTTTTGACAGCCATCTCGCGGGGCATGCACCTTATCAGTGTGTCCCGTCCCTATGGGACGGTGCATCACTATTACGTGTAGCCGTTGTGTCGTGTGTTTAGTTTTGTTTTTTTTTTGTGGAAAAGAAAGCAAAGGGAAGTCGTCACAGGTCAGCGGGAATTTGCATAAAAAATCGATCGAAACAGAAACCTAAACGATTGGATCCCGGTCGGTAAATTAGGTTATTGAATGGGAAGTTTATTGCCAGGTCGTTCGAATCGGTTCGTGGTGTTGGGTCGTAAGTTTTCGGGGTTATGATTACCCGAAACCCCGCTGTCACTCTCTGTTTACAAACAAACGGCATGTTTGTTTATGATTCATGTGAATGGGATGGGAATGATGTTTTAATGGTTTTTTGAAGAAAGACGCAAGTGGCGCAGTGTTCTCTGTTGTTTACTTACTCTCTTATGTAGTGTCTACAGTGTGAAGTTAAATATGCTTCAAATAATGGTGAAAACTTATTGATTCTGGACAAGATCATGAAGTCCTAACGAATTACATAAAGATTGAAGACGAATTAGCATTAATTCTATCGATAGAAGTAAATTGAAAAATTGTTAAAATAAAGCAGGTGTCGCAGATAGGTCGCACCTGCTAAGATCCACTCATCCAGAGAAACTTTGGAATCGCGAGTCTTAATTTATTGCATTCTCATACTTGATTATCATTTTTATAAATAATATATGGCCTTTTTAAATAAAACAATATATGTTTTGAACAATTGCTCGTTTGATGGCATAAGACATTTATACAATAGTTTTTTTTTTTTGAAAAAGTTACTTAAGTATCTGATAATGTACTAGAATTAGGAATATTTGAAACTCTAGTTCTACGCGTGAAATAATCCTGGTGATCCCCATAACTTTTTGATATACTAAGTAGATAAGTTTGGTAAGAGAACCCTAATAGAGATTTGATCCACAAGACCATGTAACAAACTTTTACCCATCACATCGAAGCATCATCCACTAGACGTATGACGCCATGGCATTCTCATCGGAAAGACAATTCCGCTGGCGCCCATGCGTAATTATTTAGCGAATCTTCACTTTTACTTTCACATGGAGTTTTTTCCTTCTGCCGACAATGTGTGCTGGGTGACGGGCCCATCGGGATGTCGCCGGTACCAAACACGGTGATATACCATTTGTCAAGCTGTGCTGTGTGATCGATTCCTCCGCATGTTACTGATGCCTTTCCATGCCATCTCCCCCCCCGGAAAGTGATCTGCTCCTTTCGACATTGTGTACATGGAATGTGCATTGACATGCGCGACATTTTGCCATTTTCTATCGCAAAACTTTAAGTGCTCATCACACGCGCAACGATGAAATTACCGCGAGTTGATGAGTTTAAAGGGGGATGGGAAAGAAAAACAACGAACTCACGACGCAGCACGATCTCACAGCTAATAGACTAATGGTTGGCGGACGTGCCAAGCGTACCGATTGGTGGTTCTGCAATACTGCACTGCGTGCTTTTCTTTCACTTTGTCTTACAAAGTGTCTTTATTATATTTTGTTCACAATTACCTTCGCAACAGCAATTGAATCTTTATTTTGTTTTAAAACATTCACAATGAGAAATATCAATAAAGCTTTAACATTAAAAGAAAATGGAAAATTGTTGACTAGAAATTCAGCAAAAAAATAATTTAAAGCGTTGAATATTGCATAGCCCGCATACCGTGGAATTGAAAATAAATTAAAATGAAAGCATTCAATTACATCGCATTCAACGACATCCCGACAAACAATTACACAACGATCTTGGCATGATGTGCTGCATCAAACCAACCGATTGGAAAAAGAGGTTTCCAACGATGCACATTACCTGCAGCTCTAATCCGTGCCGATGGCGCCATCACTATCAACCAACTGATGCAGGAGCATTTTCCAGTTCGCTGTTAATTTTTTTCCCCCTGGTTGCCCACTATTGCATACGGCGAATGAACTTTACCTTCAGCCAATGTGTGCGATAGCCAACAACCAACACCAACCGACCGTGGCCAATCACTTCCACTTCCCGAAACATCGACTGTCGAAGCCTGAAGGTGGCTTTCCGCTTACCGAAAGCAAGGCACTTTTCCGATTGGAAAACCCACACACACAAACATGACTGTGGTGGTGGCGGAATGTTAACGCAAGCATCATAATTGGATCATCATCGGAACCCGGGTCGGGAAAATCAATCGAACAATGGGTAGCATTTTTTTTCTCTCTTTTAATGAAGAATCAGCGTGAATGAAAAATAATGAAACGGTAGCGATTACGCGATTACCGCTGCCGATCCGTGTTATTGATGGCGCTGATGAACGTTTTTCGGGACAATCATAATGAAGAAAATGAAATAAATTGAAAAGCAAACATTTTGCCACCCACATGAAACTAGGGTTGTGGGAGCATTGGCTGAGGGGTGGATGGCAAAGGCAACTGGACGATTATATCTTTATTTGGATTGTTATCATGAAATATCAATAAAATACACAGTGCTTAGTGATAAATGATAATTTAAACGAGACTACCTTACAATTTTGAGGGTTTTATAACGAAATATCGAGTAGGTTCAATAGCAAAATATTGAACCCGCAATTTTTTCAACACTTTTATTCGCTCTGGAATTCTGGTACTCGCGGAAAGACATTTTCCGCTTTGTAAAATATACAGTTCGATACTCTAAGCTATAATTGCTGTAGTACAACGTCAGAGAGTAAAAAAGGTACAATATGTTCAAATTATCCGAAACACAAACCGGAAATAATCAGCTTAAACTATGGACATTGGAAAAGCAATGTCACATTTACACTGTAACGAAATACTTAGATAAATCCTAAATAGAAACTTTTCCAAGACAAAAATATGATAGTTAAAAGGCATCGTTCGTGTCTTGCAACATTACCGCCCTCTGACGTGAAACAACCCAATCTAGATCTGCTGAGTATCTTCAATTTGATCGGATTGTTTACATCCAATATCGTTTGTCCGCAAGCATAACTTAATAATTCCCAAAATTACTGCCTTGAAGTAGCTCATATCTTTCTCATTTAAGTACAACACACAAATAATACTATCAAACACTAATCAATTGCGTTTTTTCTCTCGCTCTCTCTCCTTCTTTCTTCACAGGTAAGTGCCCCAGAGCTGTTTATGCGGAAAATTCAACAAACCCCTTTCACAGGCGAGCACTTCTGAAGGCTACTCCCAGGCCAACTAATTTCCCATCCATATGTCACGGCTCAGGGCCACAAACAGGCGACAAACTCTGACACATCAAGACATTTTCTTTCCCATCAGCAAAAAAAAATACACACAAACATAATGGTGAAGTATCTTTCGGAGCATGATTTCTATCGCAGTTCATAAAATCAGCTTCCAGAGGACAATAAAAAATATGTCACCCTTGCAGCTTTATGGCATTGCAAAATCAATCAGTTTCTTTCCGTTCGAGTACGTTGGCTCGTTTGCTCGAAGCATTAGTTTCAGCTGAAGGTCAAACCCTGCATGGGTAAAAACAATTAACAAGCGTGGATAATTGCTTTTTATCTGATTTTTATTGCTTTGGCAATAAAGGGGAGCATTATTCAGCAAAAGATTACTAAAATTACAACGAAAAGGGTTTCTCTTCCCGAAATGCTCAAATATTTAATTTATAAGTTTCAAATGGTAGGAAAATAATAGCTCTATAGCATTTATAAGTGATTGAAATTTTAACTCAAATGAAAAATTATTGTAATTACTAAATTTTTTGAAAAAAATACATTACGTTTATGTTAATCTTAACCATAAAAAGAAAACCCTTAACATCAAGTCCCTCCTTTGCTGATCGTTTAACGCCCCCCGTTAGCTGATTGACCACCCAAGAAGCTGTGTGAACTAACCGACCGAATGGAAAAATGCTTTTGTTCCGTGCGAAACAACAACAAAAACCCCTTTTGCGTAATACTGTCATTCGCGCTGGTGGCTTATGGATGAGAAAATAAGACAATATCCACAACGCCACTTACAGCGTGGTAAGCAACGATTCACCTTATGAAAGAATTAAACTTCTGCCCAGTAATGTCGTTGAGGACGGGGTGCTCAGCAATATTGTCTCTTATGGTGTACTAAGAGCATGTACTTAAAACCCACTATCGCAGCAATTGTTGCACACTACTAACGCGCCAAAAGGCCACCATGTTGGCAGAGATGGTGTTGATGGAGGTGTTGTCTTTTTGACATTTGTGTTTTATGCTTAATTTGAAATGTACACAACTGATTGCAAGATCACTCTCGTTGCTAAAGCGATCCAGTTTAGTTAATCATACTGATCCCACCTACCCTTACACATAAACCTCTTCTAAATGTGCTTAGCTCGTTGCGGTTGCCTTCAGGCAAAATGCTCATAAACCGTTGACAAAACCTCCGGCCCGTTTCAGTCACGATCCAGATAGGTCAATAAAACTGTACATCTTCTGTGCTGTCTCCCGGCGGCAGAATTCGCCCTCCCAAAAACGAGCTACGATCAAACCTGCATAAAAGATCAAATAAAATTATAAACCAACTGCGGGCTTCAAAAATGCCACTCAGTGTGCGCGGAAAGAGTGACCGGAATTTGCCACCAGCGCTTGGTAGGACGGTGTGACGAAAGAGATTCTTTTACCGCCACCATCATCATCATCTTTGCGAGCGCCCGAAGGCGATAGAATGTTTCATCAAATCGTGGCAAAATTCAATCGAAGCTGAACCGCCTGCATTTGTTGTTGACGTTCGATCGGTTGCGATTAGATGATCGGCTGTGAAATGTCAAACCGGTGCCGAAATCAACCGCCCACAGCATCACACGGTGACGGATGAAAATGAGTTCGAGAATGATGCTTTCGAAACGATGCTAAAATTTGAAGTCTCAACCAAAGGGGAGAGTTTGGCTGGGTGAGTTGATGCTATGCAAAATAGCCACTGGACCGATTGCTTCATTATCCTCTTTCTCGAAGTAGTTCAAGTTCAAATTATACTTTTTTATGGTATCATATTAGTTCTCTCTACAAACTCTAAAACATCTTCACGCTATTGTTTATTGAGCAAAGAACTTTTCCAACTACTTGTATTGCATTCAATAAAAAGGTTTTCGACGAGTATTTTATAATCTTTAAAGAACCCCTGTCTAATGATGGGAAGTTGGAAAAGGAACGCTTAATCTGATTCGACAAAAGATAAAAAAACTGACATTATAATATTCGGGAACATATTAGTATAGTGACGCCATTCCTGTACGGATCACTGTTGTATGTCGAAGCCGCCCTGAGATCATCCTGTCTGATTTAATCCTGATCTTTTACAGATCAGCAATATCCGATCCCAACTTTTGGATCATTTAACCCCTGACACTTGGGCTAACAATGTGGTAGTAGTTAGACAGACATCATTTTAAAGGTCCTTACCTCAAGATGGCGCATATATAATCAATATTGATTTAACTCTTATCAAATTACCTATCGGTACACAGATCAGACACTTAGGTTCTCAAAGTTTGAGTGTCTAATGATCAATTCATTTGCACCAGCAGACCTCATAAATTTGACAACAGAGGGCGTTGTGTACATCGTTCGCCATCAGTATTTCACAAACGTCTTTAAACATCTATCATTTTTTAACCAAATCAACAGTTCATTCAAAGATATTTGATCCATGAAATAGTAAAATTATATCCATTAGATTCAAGTTTATTTGTTTTTTTTTAGAAGTAGCTTTAAATATTTGTAATGTCAATGTGAAGCATCCAACAGATATTTATTCCTTTAAACTATTACTACTTTCTCTTAAATGATAACATTGTGAATGTAATTGTGAATATGTTTTAATTTATATAAAGTCACACTATAGCACCTGTGATCCAACATTGTGACTAGTTAATTTTAAAGCACTTTCCCATCACATTTACTTGCGCAAAGAGATACATTGCAATGCACAGCAAACGCAAGTACAGCATGCATTATTCAACCCTATGCCACAGCTATGACGTTTAAAGCTCCGTTTTGCAAACAATCCGCAAAAGAGATCGAGATCGTGAGAGAAAATGTTTGTTCATTTTTTGAAGAAGATCCCATAAACCTGTCGCACCCAGCCGCTTCACAACGCGATGCTCATGTTCTTTCGTATCAATAATTTACCAATGTCGTGACAAGCTTTACCTTACCCTTTCGGCTTTACGTGCCAAGCCCCTCAGGACGGATGGGAAAACACAACACATTTTAAGCTACAGTTTGACATTAAATCTACCGCTTTGCACGTGGTATCTTAACCCATTACCCATCCGCATTTCTGTAGGATGATTCGGGGATATTTCAGATTGGGCACAATTAAACCTGGCAGTGTGAGGAATTTCTTGCGGGATGGATGAACCGAACCTCCACACGTCTGTGCTGTAGATAAATGTCATGATTCGCCGTTTCGGGTTCGGTTTGACTGGAGCAAGTGATGCTTGCGTAAGTGGCTTCTCTATTAACGACAAAAAACATGGGCACTAATAGACGGAACCAGTAAGTAGAAGTTACTGCGGTGTAATCAGATGTGAACATGAGCCTCCACAATTCCACGCTCATGACACATGCAAAACGAGTTCATTAAAATGGACATTCTGCTTGCCGCGACATCACTGCTTTGCACTTCGTTAAACAGCCAATTGATAGAGGACGCTCGGAGACCCTTTCCCTTCGACTAGCCGCTCACACAGGGTGGCATTGAGCAGCAAACATGACCAGCCAGACCCTGCAAAAGCACCATCGTTACTCTTTCACTTTCATCTATTGATTGTCAACCGTTTGTTGGGGAACGATCGGTTACCAATGTTTGGTGTGTAAAGTGGATCGTAACACCGTCCAGAGTGGCATCAGCCAGTTGTAAATGTTTCCTTGGAGCTGGGGTACATTCAAATTTGATCGCCTAAGAGTTAGAGAAGATAAAGTAATGGAGGGACAAAAAAATCAAGCATAGTTGTTTTTGTCACTGAAGGTCTTCACGGAATTGTGCACGCTTGGTGACTTTGTACAGTAAATTATTATTTCTGTGATCGTTCATGTTCGAACATAAATTCTTCAAGGGCATTATGGAAATTATGTTAAATATTTCCTAATCATTATTTTTAGCTAAAGCTCAACAGAAAAAAGGCAAAGTGAAGCATTAAAAATAAAACACAATATACCCACTAAACCAACCCACCGATTACTGGTAATAACATTGAGACGACCAGAGCACACACTTCATGTGTGACTTCCAGCGCAACAAAAGCATTCCACTTTGATATAAGATGCTGCACCCATATCCCATATTTAAGCGAGACGCACGGTGCGGATTTTTATTGCAAGGAATTTACCGATTCAGATCCCACCACGATCGCGGCCGCTCGACAACATTCTGCACCGCCACCGCACAGTGAGGTCAAGTAGGAAGCCAAAAGCCATCGTTGCAGCCAAGCCCATCGAATGGGGAAGGTAGTAAGACACCCGAGCGAACAACGCATGCGTATTAAGCTTCTTTACGAGTGGTTTACCGGGTGATTTGGTTGTTGAAATGAGCGTGAGGAAACAAAAGGAGAAGAAGCGTGTGATGTCAGCTTTTGAAAGAACTGAGAGACTAGAGATTTAGGAGCTGTCAATAGTAGGCGGGAAAGCTCAAAAGCTCTTGGTGTTACTAACGCAACCACTCGATTACGATAGGCCACGTATCGAGTGTAGTTCAAAGCAATAGGCCCGCTCACTGGTATGTGGTAGGGCGTGGAAGACAACCATCGATACTTGGCTACGTGTACACTACCAGCACTAGTGTCTGAGTGTATTGATTGCCTCCGATCTGACAGTAACCCGTAAGAGCTACCTGTTAATGAACTGTCAGAGAATGGGGAGCTAATAACTCGCAGACAATCGTCAGAAATAGGCACGCCTTCGCGGACGACGTCTAATGTGCCTTCACACAACTGTGATCGATTACTATTAGCGTCTTCTTGGATTGAAAGCTTCCGCCGATCGTGGCGGATGGTGTTCGATCTTGTGGATACTACAACAAAGTGCAATAAAGCTACATTTTCGCACTTCCGGAAGGCTTTTAACACCATTCGTGATAGAGATCCGCGCGTTGGATTTCTTCCGCACCGTAGTCAACCAACCAACGGTTCTTGTCCTTCGCAATACGTTGAGTCATTCCCATTTGCCACACTTTCAGAACTCGCACTGAAGCTCACACACAAACTTTCGTTGTTGATTTGCGATTTAGAAGTTTGAAGTAGAAACGTTTTGACCTCGGTTTTATGGTAACTTGTGCAATTAGGGTCCCTCGTTTCCGACAGGAAGCATTGTCCAATCTCGACAGTTCACTAATTGGGGATTGGTATACTGCTCCGGTACGGATGCCATGCCAAAGCGTCGCATCATTCAAGGATCGTCACACGACCGTGTCGGTCGGTTTGTGCCGCTGCCAACCATCGGGGGACGACTCTGCCACACTGCGGACACAATTGGGTCAGCTGGGAGCGTCAAGAGCATCTACCGCGGCATCTTCCGCCGCAGGAGCAGATCGAGTGTAGATCGAGGACGATCGGTTCCATTCGATTAGCGGAAGGAATTCAGGTCACCATCAGGTTAGACGACTGCTCAATACCGACGTACCGTGAGTGCGAAAGGAAGCGTCTCATCAGCACGCACCCATTTGGAAGTTACGGTGTGTAAGATGCTCCCCATACGCCACGACAAAAGCTCGTCCATTTCTCACATTCGCTTGCAGCTTTGTTCTGCCGGCAGATAAAATCAACACGAAGCATTTTTTTTTCTTCTGTCTGACTCTCCTTTCAACAGCGACATCCACGTACGGAGCTTAATAGAATGGCAAAGGCCAGGGCAATTTGTTGGCGCGTACTTTGGCCACTTTCGAAATCTAATTATCGATCGATCAAGCAATGCAGAGGCGGTCGTGTTTATGAGATGCAAAAGAATAAAAATTGTTACCCGATTGCTTCACGCTTTTCATGTTCTCGTCTAATTGTGCATCTTCACCTTCGTGCCATGGCCTTCAGGGACTCGTGGGTTTGGTCATGCAAAGTTTAAGACTTTAATTGGGGTTTACTTCTTAAAGTGGACACTTTATTGAAATATAGAAGGTTCTTTTACGGGAATCTTATTACTTTATCATGCACTTTAATTATTAAGCTTTTAGTTTATTTCATGATGCCAAATCTTCAAATCCCCTTCAAACATGGAAGATCAGTTTCTCCTTCTACATTAAAATTCCGAAGCAATTATTCGTGCAGTCTAGCGTTCTGTAGCCTTCCTCTACATGCGAGGATTACTAAGCGCGTTACATCTAAGTCAAGGTTAGTCGATTCATTCGTTAGTGACCGAATTTTACTACCGTTGCCACTAATAATATGCTACGATGCTGAGTTGGCATGGAATGATCAATTATTCACATTGCAATTAATGAGCAATGGCTCGTTCGTAAGATGAGTGGACTTTGACATCTGAATAATAGCAAAATTTCTTGCTGAATGCTTAACGCATAAGGTACTTTTATTTAGTTCTGAAGTAGATTGTATTATGTCTAATTCAGGGTCAAGAGAATCTTTATTGCTTCCATCTCATCTCGCTGCGTTCAATTAAAAACAAGCAACACAATTATTGCGATCCCTTCACACCATCGCCATAAAAGGATCGAACGATCTGCATGCGACATTCCGTTGCGCATTCGATACGTCGAGACATCTGGATGCACCGAGAATTCCCTATAATCGGTTAAACTGTCAGGCCACCCACAACTTCGACCCTTCCCCTTGGCGCTGAAGCTGAATCATCCGGTTTCGCAACTTTCGCTAGCATAAAAACAGGCAACTCCACACACACATATATAACCCAATCGCAACCCCCGGTCGTGATTGATGAGAGCGATTTTACGCGCCGTGAGGGTGCGCTCGGCAAAACCTGTAAGCATTCTTCTTCGCTCGCACAAGCGTTGGACTGTTGGAGGTAATAATTAACCGACCCTTTAACGAATGCAAAAGGTAAGGAAGGAGTGTTCCTTGTCGCTGGTTCCGCGTTGCACACCTCGAATGTAGCAGGTACCACATTACAAGACGATCGCGATCGTATTTTTACAATCGATGCGCTTCGATCGCAGGGCGCCAATGGATGACGGTAGGGAACGCGATAGGTATACGAGCTGTCATCGTGCTTCCAACATTACGGTGCGGTACGATCCTCGACAGGGTCACTTTTAAATGAAGAAGGATTGGTACGACGAGTCGTTGAAACTGATCACCAGTCATTTAAATCATTTTCTGTCATAGAATCTCTTATGTTTAGATGGATATTTGTAGCTACAAGGTCGTCCCTTGTTGTAAATGTTTTATTTAATGGAAAAGGATGTTGCTCCTACAAACTTCAGGTTGAAAGTCGAAACATATAAGGTTTTTTTTTTTTTAAATTCATTTTTTGGGTGTTCTGAAGAACTGGAGCATTGAAATTTGAGGATATTCCCAGGGCATCTTTCAGACTTGTAAATATTAGTATCCAGAACCTCCATCTGTCTGTCATCTGTTATTCGTTAATAATTACTTCAATAGGTGTCCAAAAACTTAGATATATAAATGAAACTTTAACTTGAGTGTATTTTTCACAACTTATCCACTTATTCTCTTACGATGCTTGAGAAGTTAAGGCGAGGTAAAAGATGTACAATTAAAGCGATGTCTAACCAGTACAAACACACATTCAGAACGCACCTTCGTACTGCTTGTTTCATAATGAAAAATTATGCAACAAGAATTGTTTGATACAAAATAAAAAATAGCAAATAAAATAAATAAATTTCTGACAGCTGTATTACACGTATCAGTGCAACCCATCTAAGCCGTTTTGCTTCCTTTCATAACACCGTGTTTTATGTTATGCCTTTCGAATTCTCTCTTTGCACTTTCATTTGGCAACCCGATGAAGTGTCTGCATCGTTAGAAGCGATACCCAACCAACGTCGGTGTAATTGCCACAATCAATCAGAACCATCCCGTCGGATACCTTCCATTTCCTCGTATTCACATGCAGGAAAGTGCTCGACTGACGGAAAACTCGAAATGGAAAGGAACGATAAGGAAGACAAAAAAGGAAGGAGGATGGTTACCTTTCAACGCCTTGCTTATGTTTGCTTGTGTTGCGATTTCGTACTCGAACGTAAGAGTGTTTAGGTGTCGCCATTTATTTAACCCATCGTACATCGGATTGGATGGACTGTGATGACCACACCTTAGGAAGGAACATTGAGTAAGGATCCGTGGAAGACAAATGAACGAATTATTTTGTTTACTGCAATACATTATATTTCGTATAGAGTTGCCTTACACAGAATAAATATTGTATTTTAAGTATGGGAACAACTTACCTTATGTATGTATAAAAATGAAATCTTCAATTAACTACCTATCAAACGGAAAATGTTCAAAATATGTCTACTCTCAATTATGAGTGTGAGGAACTTCTATATTTTTATGTTAAGTCCTTCACGTCATATTCGCTAAAGTCACTTTTAACGCCGGCAGCGACCGCTTGGCCGTTTATTCGACGGAATTAACACAAGCTCCACAAAACCCGACTGCGAGTCAGCCTCGACGGGCCCGCTTCCAAGATTAATGCAAATACATTACCCGTAATGCGATGCGATTAGACTGATTAGATTAGAGCACGTCTACTTTGCGCGCTCCGTCCAGACGGCAGACGCTTCCCGGTTCGGTCCCAAAACGGATGGGCCGTGGATATTGGAGTCAATTTTGCATTGCCATCGCGCGGTGTCGCCGGGCGTTGAGCCAAACGACAGTCAATTAACAGCCCGGGACGGATGAAATAGAATCATTAGTCCGCTGACATCGGTCGGGGCTTTGGATCGAAACAGGATAACGATCCCCACTGCAACACCGGTTCGCCGACGGAAGTGACAGAAGAAGGTGAACCGAGCGAATCGTAACAGCGTGTCCGGATATCGTGTCCGTGTCTCAATGCTCAACAAATCAATTCATTACGTTGGATTAATTTTTACTGCCACATTGATCGATGATTCGCTGCACGATTTGGTTGAACGTGTTATTTTTTTTAGTTGAAGATATAATAGGAGTTCTTTTGAAGGAATAAGTCAGATTTTTGTTTGTACCTTATTGTCTGAGTTTCAAATGTATTAAATAACAAGCCAACATAAATAGAATATTTTTTCTGATTAAACCTGGGATACATCTTAACTCTTTTATTAATAAAACCAACAAACACAAGTTTTTGCGAAGGAAATATTTAAATAACTATATGGTAATGGTGAACCAACCGATAAAACACGTGCGGAAAATCTTGACCAGTTTTGTCGTAGTTTGTTCCGCATACAGGTGGTGAATGATTCAACTGATAGCATATCTTGAAACTCCACCGCTCGGACGGACCAGGTCCCCCCCAACGGGATTTCGTCGGATGTAAGGCCACAGTGCATCCGGACAGCAACGTCGACGTTCGTACGGGTGGAGATGATTGCGCAATTCGTTGATTTTACGGAAAGATGTTGCCCGATGCACGTACATTACATACCAGTTTCTCAACACACTATTTGAAGTAATGATATGGACCGTTGAAATGCAGTCAATCATAATAAGGAACCAGTGAAAATTGCAATTGTGATAAATTAATAATCAAACCACAGAATCTTATTTTTGTCGCTTGCTAGCATGACATTGCGAGCAAAAATAAATTAAATCAATTTACATCGAACCGTTATTCCATTCCACACATTCGTGTACGATTCACCGTCTGGATAATCACGGCGGTTAGCATGGGAAGGTTAACCTGTTTTCCTTCCCTTTGCGGTTTTTATCAGCTTCTATTATTGGAAATCTTTCACGCTTATGGTTATTGAGCGGTATTACATCGGAATCGGATTCAAAACATGTTTCAATATGATATTCTTCAATAACTCACTCAGCTTTAATAGTAATTAAGGAATTCAAATTCTATTGCGGTCCTTTGGCCAAAGCGATAGGGGCGTCGATTTTCACAACCGGCAGGACAGGGGATCGATTCCCATCTGGACCATTACTCCTATTGGGGAATGATTATCCAATCACTTGATATCATTAAGTCTAGTTTGCAATCTTACGGACCAGCACGACCCTAAACAGGTCTCCAAGACCGGATGAGACATCCCAGAAGCATGAAGATGCAGACGAGAAGAAATAGGATATTTTGGTGTTCATGCCGCTTTGGACCTTTCTTTAGATTAGTACTTCATCAAGATTGTCCTGAGTTTTAAAACATCTATTTGAACGTTTTCTCCTCTCACTACGCCATCATCAACCTCAACTAAAGCAGCTATCGCCTCACCAATTTCACTCGTGTCCTTCAATAGTTCTTTTCCCATTAGTAAATGTTGTTATAATGTAATTCCCCAACATTTCGTTATTCAGGGTACACCTTACAGTGGATATACGGCAGCTTCCACAGACTGTGCCAACACGTTGCCTTCATCACCCTCACCCACCTCACTCGGTAGCATCCACAACCGGCAAAGTTTCAACTTCTGGAAGGCCGGTTCACAGACGCCCCTGTCCGCATCATCCTCCAGCAGTTCCTTCTTCCGGCCAACCCAGCGTTGCCTCCTATACAAGATACTCAAAGTGATTTGGCGCTACATAAAGTGGCCGCTCGGATTACTGATGATCTGCGGCTTACTAGGTCTGGTGGTATACTTCCTAGTCGTGGGTAAGTAATTCGAATAGTCATTAACCTTATTAAACCATACTAAACCAGATCGGGTTTTTTTCTATTTCGTTTCTTCTAGACCGTGACATCATGAGTAGCGGATTACTAGGCGAGGATGGATACGAGGTGGATGAGAATTTGTCAATCGATTTTAACGATTTTACCAGCACGAATGATCTACACTTTGACCATCGCTTCCCCCAAGGAGGCAATCCTAAGGAACCGAAGTCCAAAGATCCACAAGGATCGGGCCGAACGGTGGACAGCAAGTTCTCGTTCGGTTTGAATAATGATCTGCTGGCCGTGTTCGGTACACATGCCAAGAAGCCTTCGTTCGAGTGGCCCACGACAGCATCGACGACCACCGCATCCGGAACGGAACGTCAGCGTACGGAGAGCGCAAGCGAAGAGCTACCGGCACTGGTGGTCAAAGTGACGGATGCACCGATCCGCAAAACCAGCACTATCTCACTGAAAGACTACACGAAGGCACGTGTTGTGTTCGACGATGAAGATTTCCTGGACGCGGATGACGGTCAAAGCCGAACGCAACAAGCACCGGTCCACCAGGAAGGCACGACCAAAGCCTACGAGCCGGGATACTCTACGAATGCGGGATCAGCAGCGATTCAGGTGGGACTACGGGATGGTCCGGCACGTGGGACGGAGGTGCGGGGATTCACCTCCGGCCATCAGAACAATTTTGGCGTCCCGATCGAGGAGGACGAGCGACTGTTGCGCAAGCTGAACGACCAGCTAATGCAACTCGAGCACCTGAGAGAAGTGAATTGACGTTTCATAATGGATTGCAGGGTGTTGTTACCGAACTTGGTGTTTGTCTCCCTTCTTGACGTTTTTATCACTACGGTTGCTTTTGCATGTTTTTTTACGGAACTTCCGCCATTTCGGAAGGCTAACAGGAACACTTTAGGGAAAAGGTGTCTAAATGCTCAAAATTCACTTTTGTTTTTGTTCTTCACGAAAATACTTTGGCACACACGTTTGGAACATTGTGTTCTTCAAAGTTCGAAGAAAACCATGGCCATTCGATTGTAAAACACACTAAAACACGAATTTGCATGGCTACCTAAGATACTAAAGGCACAACAGCACGTTATCCAAATTTGCATGTCAGCAATGATGCGTTTTTGTACGACACAGCGAAAATAATTTCCTTTTTGGAGCAGTGAGTGGGGTTTTTTTCCCCCGGTGTGTTGTACACACTTCGTTTATTGCTTTCTATTTGTGAACTACTTAACAACTCTCCAAACATTTCGGTTGAGTTCTTGCTGACCATCTCAACTTACCTTTCTTTTGATTTAATCAAACGCTAGAAAAATGTGACCACCCAATCGGCCACTACAGACTCCAGCCTCTACCGGACGAAGGTATCCCCAACGTTACCGATACTGTCACGCTTCGAGATCACTACGGAAGGTTTGAAACGTTTTAACATTTCCGAAGAAGGTAAGCAGTGAGTTGTTTTCTCAAACACTCCGCAGAAGTAACTTCATTCTCTCACCAGGTATTTGCCAATCTACATCACTGCCGCTTTGCCGAGGAATTCTGCCGTACGATCTTACGGTTTCCACGAATCGGCAACTTTCGCCACTCGAGTACGATCACTTCCAGTATCTGATCAACTCCAAATGTTCGGTGCGTGTCGCAGAGTTCGTGTGTCTCGTACTGGAACCGGAATGTCGACCAACACGCATGGGACCACTTGCACCGTGCAAGCGTATTTGCAAGTGTATGTATTCGTACGATTCATCAGTAAGGAAGACTCAAATTTACTAACAACACTTACTTCTTCTTTCAGCTATTCTGGAACCGTGTGCCCACATCATTGCTAGTTCGGAAGCGCTGACAGCGACCTTCGATTGCGATAGCTATCCGGATTCGGACGATCGAAACGTTTGTGAAGATCCTACCCGTTTGGGACAGTGCTATGCTAATGAGTTCCGGTGTGCCGATTCTAGCTGTATACCGCTGCAATGGAAGTATGTTGAGATATTTGGAAAAAGCTATCAAAACTGCACTTTCATACCGTCCTCGGGCGCTTTTTTGCTCTTGCAGATGCGACAACATTAAGGACTGCCACGGTGGTGAGGATGAGTCAGACTGCAAGCAGTGCGAACGGGACGAGTATCGATGCATGTCGAATGATAAATGTATACCGGACAAGTGGCGTTGCGACCAGTACGAAGATTGCCCGGACGCATCGGATGAGCTGGATTGTTACTACGACGAGCCGACGACCTTCCCGACCGCTTACGGTAGCCAACGGGAGTATCCCTTCGTGCAAGTACAGGTTCCCAACAGTCCGAACGGGTAAGCGGAGGTTATGGGGAGTTGAGTTGGGAGTAGACGAGCCAGACCTGGACCTTGACACTACGGACATGCACCGTGTAGTACGTCTGGACGGAACTGCTTTTGCACCGTAGAGTATCTGCACCTTTCACGATCACAATTGGACAAAGAATGAAGACATTTGGATGCTGTAAGCATCCGAGAAGGGGTTTGTTTGTACATAATCTATCTATCTCTCGAAGCTTCCGACATTTGGGACACTACCGGACTTAGATGTTGCTACTAGTGTATGTGTAGGTGATGGTGACACGTTTGTGTGGATTGATTCTGGTAAGATACTCACCCAATACTACTGTGGACGATGATGCCCCTCCGACTGTGGATACTTTGTGCCTTTTGTTTGTTTTGATAGCTTGTTGGAGTTTCTCGATCACATCTTACTTTGACATCTAACTGCCATCTCCTTTCAGTCGTCCGTACATAACGATCACAAATGAAGATCGCACCCAATCGGAGGGACATCGAAACTCCCAGGAAACCGCTCCATCTGGTGCTCGTGATTACGCAAACTATGGCACCTCGGAGGAAGACGATGAAGGTGACAAGTACGAACCGACGGCGGCAGAAAACGTACCCTTCGTCAATCGACACCGGAATCGAACGCGAGACGATGGCGATGAAACATCCACAGGCGGAGACGCGACCACCACGGTTCGAACGAGCGATAAACCGATCGAGGATCAAACCGAAGCCGAAACAAGCCGTACAATATCGGTACCAAAGTCATTAGGTAGTCAAAGTGACCAACAAACGCCTTCGAATGAGAGAAGAATTGAAGATCGTTTTTGTTTCAGTGAACTTCCAGGACAGTAAGGAGATCATGATGACGTCCGATTCGGAGAATGATTTCAAGATCAGCAGCACTAGCCGGGATTTTCTAACGACGGCCCATGTGTCCCCATGTCCCGAGGGCGAACTACGCTGCGTCAGTGGTATCTGCATATCCGTCAGCCAACTGTGCGATCGGGTAAGACAGCTCCGAATATGATGATCGCGTGTGTGATTAATAGCTTCATTCTTCATCTACCTACAGGTCGCCGATTGTGCCGATGGAGCGGATGAAGCTGGATGCTCCTATAAGGAATAGATGAAGGCGCCAATAGTTTGCCAATGATGTTTGTGTGTGCGTGTTTTTTCCGATTCTGAAAAAAGTATCGTTGTTTTTAATGTTGTTGATTCGTGTTAGAGGGACCCCATAGGAATATCATTCGCGTCTTCACATTCGTTGTACCATCGGTAGAAGTGCGATTACAAAGCGGCTTCCCACAACAACGTAGAAGGGTATTAATATTCACATTTTATTACGTTGAAATAGTTTCATCGTGTAGAAGAATGGCATCACACATGAGCAGAACGTCCATAGCTGTCCGTTACCATCATTAGACGATAGGGTTGTTTTGCTAAACCACCGTAGAGTAAGATGTAGTTGCATGTACCGTATGATCATTGCAATCGTCATTGTTCTAGCATATAAGGACAACTTTCATTCCGAACACTGTTTGCGCTTTGTACATAGAAGGCACCACTTGACACTCATTTCATTATTATCGCTGTCGCGAATCTTTTGTAAATGTTTTATCTTTATCCGTTAATAAAAACAGTGAAACAAATACATGGGTTTGAAATTGTTCTGCACATTCCTTTAGAGCTGTAACATTCTTCAGCTAACCCTCAATTTTTAGCGCTCTTCCTTCGTATGCCACCATCTCCAGTGTCGTGGGCATCACCACACGACCAAAGAGCATTGCAACAGGGATGAATGTGTTTAGCTTTGGCCACAACCACCAAAATCAAATCATTAAATAAGCGCGTGTTTCAACATCAACGGTATTATCGGTACTCACCTTTACCCGGACTCATGGTAAATGAAATTTCGGGTGATTTCAAATGTGCGATCGCCTTCCCGTACGTCGCTGCTGCTGAACTTACTTTTTAAATCGTCTTAAAACATTTTAATTGGGACAATTTCCAACTCAACGATGAGCTCAACGACGGTACTCAGCTACTAGAGTGATCAAAAGAACATCTTGAAAATGCTTTGCTATAACAACAAGCCAAGCCGCAAAAAACATCTCAAAAAGCAATGCAAAAAGAAGCCAAATAAGTAAACAGGTATTATTTAGATAGCAAGCGTTTCGGATGCGATTGGTTATGTCATATATAACATTGCTGAAGCTGTTTAAATTATTGAAACAATCATACGCACCTGGATAAACAGAACACTGTTAAACGTTCTCTCCGAATACAAGGCACCAACACTAAAGCAATGAATACACTAAAGAAGATCACTTCCGCTCTCTTTCAGTTAATTCCACAGTATGTTTTAAATTTGCTCAAAAATGAATCGAATGCTTGAGACAAACTAGCGGCAAGATGGTCTGCGATTGGTCTTTTGCACGTATGCACAAAACTGACAACCGATTTGCACGTCTGAATTATTTCGATCTTCCATCAAGAACTTCCCAGACTTCGACGCGAATCTTCGAGGCTACGCCTTTCTTTTCATCCATCGCAAACTATTTTTGTCCACATGTGTTGCGTGTTGCATATAAACAGGCGTTTACCACACGTTAATCCACCACTGGATTTGTTATGTGGCAATGTACTTAACGCGATAAAACAAATACACCAAAACTATGTTTGGGGACGTATCGAAATCGTACCACAATATTTTATTTTTAATACCTCAATAGGTTACACTGCAAACGCACACACAAATCCACCTGCTTTAAAATCACAAGGGACATCGTTCCACTTATCTGTTCCTAAATGTCCCATTGTGAGACAATCTTCAGGACCATTGTGATTGTTGGGTTCCCCTTCCAAAAAGTTTAAGTAGGTAGCCTCTTGGTTCAGTCCAATCCATATGAAACTGCCATCGAACCCAATATCTGTGCCTCCGATCAGCCATTGTAGCTTCATGTCGCCTACAGCTTTGATGGCAGCCGCAACCTGCCCGTTTTCCTGTTCCGACTCAATAGAGGCCAGATGTCCGCCGTACAGACGACATTGTTGCCAAGCTTGGAAGAAGTTAACCGACCGATAGTATGCCAAATATTTCTTGGCTCCTGCAAAGGGAAAGAATTTGGAAACAAATGAAATGATTTAAAAGACAAAATGTCTATTGCTCTTGGTTTTACACACGCTAACCTTGAGCTTCCATCGCCAACCCGACCAAACACAGCACTAAAAACAAGCTCTTGAACGACATCGTAATCAGCAATGGCTTCCTAATCGAACTGATGCAGAACGGAACTGTGAGGCAGACTTTTATACCGCTCCTGGAATGTTGACTCAGGTGTTCCGGTTCGTACTGTCGGCCTATAAAAACGGGCAGTCTCTTCATGGTCCATCGTACTTTGCGGATAGAGTTTAACCGTATCTCCACAGGATGAAGGCAGCTTTGATCGCGTTGGTGTTTGTTGGAGTGTTGGCCGTGGGTCTACCCACAGTACGTGCGATTCGGTATATCGCCTACAAAGACCAGGTGAATTTTTTTACGGCCTGGCAACAGTGCTTGTTGTACGGTGGAAAACTGGCATCGATCGAGACGGCCGACCAGAACGCATTAGTTCTTGAAGCTATCAAGAGATCTCGTGGAACTGGCGGATGGTGGATCTCGGGTACTGACATCGGTTTGGAAGGATCGTGGATCTGGCTGTCGAAGAATATACCGGTCGGCAGCAATAACGGATACGTTAACTTTGCTATGGGCGAACCAACCAACTCGGGTACTGGTGAGAACTGTCTCGCAATCGAACAATCTCCTCTGTGGAATGATTTGCCGTGTGAAAAGCTAATCAATTATGTTTGCGAGTACAATTGATGTTGGTAGGCTATAATCGCCCCCTTGCCATCTTTAATAAACGTAAAACAATAATTCGAAATATTGTAACGATAACACGTTTTATTAATACGTTATTTGAAAGATGAGATATCACATAGGCAAACTTTTGCCGTCATTTAACGGATGTGTCGGATGTGGAGTTCGGGACCACTGCAAGAAAAGCTTTTAGAGAATAAATCGTGGTTTGCCTGTCTTTGAGAAAGTGAAAAGACAAAACAAAATCTTGTCGAACTATTATGAGATGCAGGATAATGTTGTTAATTTAAAATGGATTATGGAGTTACAGGATCGATGTGCGAAAAACAACTCAAATGATTCATAAACAATTATTGACTCCCAAGGAGCTAACGTTGTATGTAACGATATATGAAGTTGCAAATTGTTGGGCCAACACCAACAAACGTATAGCAAGTTGTTCATTAACATCGTGAGTTGATACTGAGGTGATACTGTCAGACATCTTAGACATCTTACTTGAAATGTCCAATTTAGTCCAATATTTCAAACGACAGGCAATGGCGGACTATTTTTTCGCAATTTCGCTATTTTCATGTCATGTCATGCAAATTATACCGAACAACCTAGTCCGTAAAGTCTTTTAAACCTTTCACATGGCTAGAGGAGACGTGGCAGGTGCTCCAAATTAAGCTGGAAAGATATTGTTGATGTGGATATTGGATTTGCAGACGAAGGCTCTCAACCAAGATAGGTTTAGAGGACTTAAACTTGAGACCCCACCGCCAGTACTCATAACTACCAGAAATGTTACGAAAGAAGGCCATCGGAATGTCCATCTAGTATCATCCAATTTGATATCGGAACGTGAACTGTAGGAGTTAGGAAACGTAAAGCATCTAGTATAAGTGCTTCATTGCCTTATCTGATACAATCCAAGGTTCCCTAACCAACAGTGAACACTTTTGAGGCCGTCCATTGAAGAAAGCACCGGTACCGGTAAAATCCCATTTGAACCGTTCTCTCGTTTACAGGACTGTCTATCCTGTTTAGTGTTACAACAGGCCAAATCCACGTAAATGGCATGCAAATTGTCCTTTTAAAATTTTTAACACTACAATAGTCACAAATGATTTCAAATCTCATTTTCATCCAAAAAAGTGTCGCGTGTTATTGCAAAACAACGAAATATCTGCTGTTAGACGATTGCCGATCTACTATTTGTTCAATCTGTACTCAAGAACAGTGTTCCGGACATACTGTGGTGCTGTTTGCTCTAGAACTTGCGTCAATGTCGGTTAAAAAACTTTTTTTCTTTCACAGTGACGCAGCACAGTTTAGACGATTTGCAAATCTGGTCTGCTCCGGAGCAAATATTGTGCTGTTTCCTCTCGCATGGATGTCAAAGTCAATTGCAAACGTTTTCCAAATTTTCCCAGTGCAATTTTGTAGATCTAGATGAATCGAATCTAACCTTCATTAAATGTAGATTTAAGAACATAACAAATATAACGATTATTAGTTTTACATTTAAAACTATTTTGTATGCAACTCCTCTTAAGTGGTTGACAGTTTTTGAGAAGTTTTTTTTATTCTTGTTATTAGCTCCTAAAAATTGTCGTTGCTTTTGCTTTTGAAAATAAATGATAAAATTCAATTTTGTGGTACTTTGATTTTTATGGCCAATCAACACTGTTGGAATTTGCACGTTTTCTGAAAACATGTGTCAGAATACAGCGGCACCAAATGCGTACCGCTGTATGTGTACCACCACTTGCTTAAACTTTCTTCCTTGGTACGAGGAAGAAGCTATAGAACAAGCATGCTACAACTTCTTACGGCTTAAACCCTTGTTAAAAATGTGTCATCACCGCCATCGCTCCACCTCAGCTTGGGTCTACCAAGCCTCCTCTGTCCATGTGAACTGGCTAGGTAGAATATATTTTAAATCAGTTGGAAATTAATAGCACTAAAATTGATTTGTTAAATTTATGTTTTGAGTTTATGATTAAAATCATAATTTATTAGGCAAACAGGTAAAACATGTTTTAGCTAATACTAAAATAACTTAAATACAAAAAAATATTTTGAGTTTTTGATTATAAGTTATGTTTTGCCGGCAACACTCATATGGTCTATTTCAATCATGATCGTGAAAATTTCTGTTTGCGCCTAACAGTAGGCAAAAGCTTTGTTATTTCTCAAAACATTACAGCGATTGGATATTTAGCTGAGTATTCATTTTTCAATCAGTTTCTGTAGGAGGGTAATACAATATCAACTGTTTTGCAACGAATGTAATTTTACGGCACAAGTTACGGAAATTCGATCTGATGAAATAAAGCTTGTTTGCTTTTCTACATTTTCACATTTTCTTTTTATCCAAAGATATGACGATCAATAGCATTGGGTAGAAGTTCGTTGAGTTAATACATGTTGCCAACCTCTATGTAGTTGTCTGCCCGTTATACGATAGTCCAAAACAGCTGGCTACACAGTGCTAGAACTTGCACATACATTACATCATTTTGAAGATCTCTTCACATCTACAAAGCAAATTTAAAGTGAGTGGGTAGGGTAAAGATCCATCACAAACATACAGTTTGTATAGCATGAGCGAGCACTCATTGGAACTCATTTGTGTTACTCTTTACCTCCAATTGCAATTGGTGCTCTTATCCACTCAAATTAACTGTTATAGACGGGGCGATCGGTACCATTTGTATGAAAACCATTCCGCAATCTTTTCAACTCATTGTTTTTATTTGATTGGATTACTGTACTCGATCGCTGCGGAGAGTATCCGAGAGTATGCCTACAGATGTGCATAATGAAATAAAATCAAAGAAATTTCCGTAGTTTAAATGTTTGCTGATTGCTTTCAATGCAAGAAGAACAAGACTGCAATATATCAGGTGTGTGATCGTCACTTAATCCTGTTCGACTTCATTACTATATACTTTTCGGTGACAGATGGCAATAATGTAATCGTCTGAAGCCACTACGAGTTTTTCGCTAAAGCCAGGTATGGCTGCAGGTGAGTGGTGACTTTCTTCAATGTTATGAGTCACCAAATGGCAAACAGCATGTGCGTCAACAAACTCAATGGGAAACAATATTCTCTTCGGGGATTGCTCTTTTCATAACAGTTGTGATGTTACATATGCCATATGAGCCATATCTCATTGCACAGCTGCTTTAGATACAGCAGAAGGAACTTAAAAAAGTGTTTGGCATGTATCAGTGTAAACAGTAGCAGATTAACCTTTTTGGAGGGCCTAAGTGTATCGAACTGGCCTAGGATCTGATGAGTGATTGGGGCCCCCTGACTAATCCTAAGGCCCATGGGTGGCGAATAGCGAGCGAGGGAAGCCACCGATTGTTAACTTCATTGGGTTATTCATGTTAGTACTACGAGATGCTTTCGCGTGCACGTTGGTGGTATGCAAGATTGACTACGAAGATGACTACCCTGTGAGTAACTCATTCGTTCGACGGGTCCAATTTGCTAACAACGTTGCCGGGATGCGCTAATGGTTTTCAGTCTCGTTGTGTTATAATTCGTTTAGCCCCATCAAGGCTCAGTGTTTTCCCCGTTTTTTATAATTGTAACACCAAATGGAGCAAAAACACTTTTTGTTATAATTCTTCAAGCAGCATTCAGATGAATCCTGAAGGTGGACAACGAAGGTGGACTCTATTCCTTGAAAAGAGCTACACGAAATAATTTCTTATCGGAACGATTTGCCCTGTTTCCTATGCACTTCCGGAAGGCAGCTACTTAGAACAAAGATTCCAAAGCAACTCTAAAACAAAAATCCGAATAATAACACGAAACGTTTAAATGCTCCTCGAGGTCAGTTCAAAACAGTTCTTTAACAAAATGTTAAAGTGTGACATAAAAACATATACTTTATCTATGTTATGTATTGCTATAGATTATCAAAAGTAGGCAATCCAATGTAATAATCCACGGGTAAGTGCAGTATGTGCATGTGTGCTTTTCATAAACGACCAGGCGTCTCCTTTAAAATACCCTAACTGCCATACTTTTACCCGTTAATGGTTTCTTGCATGCAACTTTGTGTTTTTCATTTATTCTCAATTTAAAGTTTTGGCATCATGGGAAATATCAGTGCCCATCAAAACTGAAAAGTTCCTTTTGTTACAGTCCTTTCCAATGTAGCTTCATTTTTGTTTATTTTAATAATAATATTTCATAGTTTGAGAAAACTATTAATCATGCTTTTCATTCATGTCATGTTTCTAATCTGATAAGCGAATAATGTGTAAGTTACTCAATATTGTATGGGTAAATTTCCTTCTTTTTCAACATTAGTTAAACCATTAACGATCTATTTTTTGAAACATTTCCCATCGATGGTTAAAATCGGTTTATCTTCCACATAATGTTTACGCCTACATGTATGCAAACTGCAGCTCAACCATGTGGTCGGTGTGCCTAATTTTCTCCACCAAAATTTTCTATAAAACATATATTTTTCATTGCTTCATTTTACATCGGAATGTAAAAATATATAACCATCAGTACAGATGGGTTAAATTTCGTTAAGTATAGTCATGAACGACCGTTGAACCTTATCAAAAAATTGTCATCTTCAGTGTAGTTTCTTACACGTACCTCCAACTGTCTTAAAACACCTGGGTAAATCGTACCTGGAATGATAAAAAAAGTTCGTTCGTTTCACAGTGCTCGTACTGCACATACGTTCTGCTAACCATTTTGGAGACCATTTCACATCTACAAAGCAAATTTAAAACAAGCGTAATGATTTAACCAGAAATGTGTGGAAGATTTTTTTAATCAAAAACAGATTAAATTAACTGTAAAATTTCTTGAACACCTACATATTAGCTGTGTTAAAATGGTTCGGAAAATTATCATATTAGATTTACGATGTATTAAAACATTGCGATGTGTATCAAAATTACTTGACGCGTTTCAATCTTAAGCTAACCGCTGTAAAGAAATAAGCTATAAGTTGTGCTGTGAAAAATGTTTTGAAAACATTTCCACAACATTTCGAAGGAAAGCTAAAATTTTTACACAAAACAATCACATACACACACTATGAATCTTCAGAAGAGAATAATGTTTGTAAAAACTGACACATCAAAGCCCAAGGTGATTTACAACGCAAACCACTGCAACGAATTGAGGTAAATGTATAAAATCTTGGTTTTTCCAAACAACTTTTGCTAAATGTTCCATATCCTTAACCATATGTGTGCTAATATTGATTGGTTTCAGATTAATTACGATATTTAGAGGGGTTTCTCCACATTTTCCCCTAACAGTTCTCACATTCGTTCTAGTAATTTTTCAATCAACAGATAATTAGACAAACAGGAGATATAACAACAGAGAAACGCTTCTTCAGCGACGCAAATAACAGAGAATGTCATTTGAAGTTCAGTTTTACTTATTTGTTATGACAAATGCCATGCATCCAGTGTCCAAAACTGAAACCACATTTTACTGATGGCTTGCAATTGAAACGATTCTTCTTGGGCACTTTTCAATCTTGGAAGATTGGTTGGTTGGTTTTCCTCCATTTCTGGCTTGCGTGGCTTACAAGGGATCGATTTTTCCATTGGAAACGATTGAAATAGCTAGCCGTATTTGTAGCTTTTTTATTATAAAACACAAAACAGTTCATATGGTGCGATTTACGCTTGTTTTTTTTATTCATTTGCTGTAGATCAACTTAATTTCCAAACCAACGTACAACATTATGCAAATCAGTATGTGTATTCACACACGAACGGCAATCTGGTGCCACACGGTATATCCTTCCACAGTCCAGTTTTATAAAATGCCACACAGTTTTCACCGGCAGATTGGGAGATCAGTGGCCTCGTTGGTTCAAAGTTGGTGTATCCGTTAACTCCGCCCAGAGCTTTGTGTCGCGACAGCCACATCCACGCACCTTCCATACCATGGTCCGTGCCCGAGGTAAACCATGGACCATCACCGCCGAGCTTTTTGACGGCCTCCAACACCTTGGCGTTCTGAGTGGGCGTCTCGATCGCCACTAGCCATCCTCCCTTCGCAATGCACGTCTGGAAGCATTCCCAAAAGTGTCCCGTGATGGCGTAGGCTTCGTATCGAAGTGCATCTGTTGCGGGCAGACCCACGACCACCAGTCCAACGAACACGAACGCGATCAAAGCTGCCTTCATCCTGTGGAGATACGGTTAAACTATATCCGCAGAGTACGATGGATCATGAAGAGTCCGTCCGTTTTTATAGGCCGACAGTACGGACCGGAACACCTGAGTCAATATTCCAGATACAGTATAAAAATCTGCCTGACGGTGCCGTTCTGCATCAGTTCGTTTTGCGAAACACTACTTTCGCTACAGCAGTAACGATGGGGTTTAAAGGCGTGTGTTTAATGCTGTGTTTGGCGTTGTTCGCAATGGAAGCACACGGTCAGTATACACCGGCGCTGAAGCATCGTTGGGTTGCGTGTCACTAATCTTCATTTTTTTCCTCCAATTTTTCTCCGTACAGGTCTCAAACAGTTTGTGGCGTATCGACGAAACTTGGACTTCTTCGTAGCCATTCAAGCCTGTCGCGTAATGGGTGGCCATTTGGCTTCTGTGGAGTCGGAAGCAGAACATAACGCGGTACTGGCGGCTATCAATGTCGCAGTAGGAACAGCGCCCACTGCATGGTGGATCGGTGGCTCGGATTACGGCTGGGAGGGAAAGTTCTCGTGGTACGGCTTGAATAAGCAGCTCGTGTACAAAAACTTCGCCCCTGGAGAGCCCTCGAACTCGCACGGATATGAGAATTGTTTACTCATCGATCCTAACAAGGGCAACAAGTGGAACGACGCACCTTGTGATGCTGCTGTAGAAGGCTTCATTTGTGCATATGTACGCTAACGATGAGCCCCAGTTACGACACCTTGATAGACAGTTCTCCTAGAAGCTGAGTTTTGCGACTAATACACTAGCCTTGTGAGCATTAAAATAGTGAAAATTGTTGACTTACTGACATTACTACAACCACGCTTTATTTGCCGAAATAAAATGTATCTGCGTATATATCAACATCCAAGGAGAAGTTTTCCGCTTCATTTTGTTATAAACTACACATTACTTACCTGCTTTATTCTTCATGTTACAACGCTGCTTCACGTTCTTGGTGTGCTGGAGAAGACTTCAAGAAATGCAGAAGTTGTCAAACCCATCTCCCGGTCTTAATGGCGAACGCTTCAATGCCCTCACTGCACCCCAGTTTGGGAACTTCCATGACTCCCCTTTCGATGTGTCCTAAGGTCTACTGAGCATTTGGTTTGTACTGAGTCCATGGCTCAGAAGCTAAGTTGAGTGCTATATTGAAGTAAGAAGATACGATGTGGAGATTGATGATGTGAAGAAATTTACTCAGACAGTAGAATAATCAGTTGGCGGCCCTTGTTTGTCGATGCTGGATGCTATTGGCTCAGTGAAGGTGAACTGGAGGACGTCTCAGAAAGTGTGAAAACCGCTCTTCACGTCACCCTTACAGACTACAAATAGCGTGGGTACTTTTGTGAAGAACTGAAGCAGTTGAAAAAGTTAAACAGCCCATAGTACGGCAGCCCAGAGTTTTGAACCAACACTTTTATAAATGATTAAACGATTTTAAATCGATGCTAATTTTATTGGGTTTTTATAACCCCAACAAAGGACTTATTTTACACTTTAAAGGCTACCGGGTACTGGTACATGTCGAGTTGTTATGACGTTTGACGACATCATCATTTACATATGTCATTACAGAAACATTGCAAACAGCCGGAAATTAAGTTTTAAGTCCTTTTGGCCAATTGTTTTAGGAAAATAAGAGTGGAAAAGGGTTTGAAATATTTTTTTCTATTTGAACTCTTTTTTTCCCATTTCAAATCTGTTTTCAGAACAAAAATTATTCTTTTGCCTACAAAGCATTGTGCTATAACTTCCATTCATGAAACTTATCCGATATACTATTTTTTCCATTATCCTAGTAGAACAAGATTTCAGCGTTTTTAAATATTTTTCAAAAAATCAGAAGAATTCGCTAGTTCAAAACGGGGATGTAATCAAAAAGTGGATGTGGCTTAGATAACCTTTTGAAAACAACTTTGACGTTACAGATAATTGATTACTTTCTGCTAAATGAAGAATGGAACATACAACTTCTTCATTCTTCTTCTTCTTCTTCTTTTTTTTTAGACGTAACAAACTCCTCGGTCTTGACGACCATTTCTGGCTTACTAGATTTATTAGTACCACGTAGTTGGATAGGGGCGGTCCGGTGGCCGAGGAGATAAGCGGCGCCGGTCGTAAACGGCAGGACCGGGGTTCAAATCCCATCCGGACCGTTCCCCCGTAGTGAGGGCTGACTATCCAACTACGTGGTATCAATAAGTCTCGTAAGCCAGAAATGGCAGGCATGACCGAGTAGGTCGTTAGGCCAAAGAAGAAGAAGAAGAAGTTGGATAGTTAATCTTCACTACGAGGGAACGGTCCAGATGGGATGGGATTAATCTGAAACGTTTGCGTTGCGTTGCACTGCTTGTCAAAATCGGCTTGACATATTTTACTAAGGCCGAAGGGAGAAATGGATTCGGTTAGATAAAAACACCAGTGGCAAATGAGAAGGTTTTCGACTCAACTCACTGTAACCGTTCCATTCTTTCATACATTTTACCATACGCATCACTGCACGGTGTTGTGAGCCATTAAGAATCGACTTAAGCAAACTAAAGTGATCGAACGTATTACGGATAAATTGCGCGGACTATTAAGTTAATAGGTTCCACGACTTCTGCAGCTTCACATTTATCAGCAAAGAAGCACCGTTGACTGTTATAATAAAGTTATAATGAAGGATAAGCAAACACTATTTAGCTGTGAAGTGTTTTTTTAATGTAGTGTTGTATTTGTGTTTTCCTCGAGGTATTTTCGTGTATGTGTGGCACGTTCTCAGTTGAAGCGTTATGTGGACTTGACCGGTTTCGCTATTTATTTTCAAAGAGCTTTATCAGCCCCATCACATCTATCACTTCGTCGGTCGGATTCGGTAGAGAGCAAATGAGTCTGCCATTACTAAGTGAGTGAGTGGCCATCACTATCGCGGGTTGAGTCAAGTCACGACTGCGAATCGGTCGACTTTTCGACTCAAATTGTATTGAGCTGTCCAAATTTTCGCAGTTGAGTCGAAAAGCGAGCCGAAGATTCGAAATTTTAGCTTTTTGTGTCACTTTTGGAGCTTTTCATTTTAGTACATTCCGACCTCAGCTAAAAAAAATCCGTTAAAATGACTCGCGAATAATCAGCATTTCACTCATATTAGAATGACGATTATCTTCGATTATTATCGCGATAATCGTTATAATATAAGGCGTTCTTCAATATCTTTTTTTTGTAAATGGATAAAATATATATGCAAGTTTGTACCGAAGCGCTCTTCTTGAATCAAAACCGTTCATTATAACACTGTTCCATTCAACTTCATTTAGTTCCACCGTGAATTGCGCATTTTCGTAAAAAACAACACTCACACAGTTCCCAATATGCCCCGCTCGATTCGTACAGCGACTGAGTAAATAAGCAGATGTCTTTTTTTCTCGCTTGAACAGCAAAGAGGAAGAAAACACACCCAATCAGTACGCTAAAATTTCTGCTTAAATTTTTAATTCCCGTGAAACGGATAGCGATGTTTCCAGTTCGCTACCGAGTGCAGCTGGGTAAATGAAACCCATATCTTATTTCTCGCTAATCACAAACGTGCTTCGCTTGAACAGGGGCTAGAAAGATCAATACCCAAAATTCGTTGAAATTTCTGCTCGTTTCTGTGTTTACCAACAAACGGTACGGAATTTTCCACAGAATTCTTACCCAGAACGGTATGCGATGGTGAAGTTACCTATTCGAATGGTTGTTGTAACAAGTGAAGCCAGGCAATCCCACTGCGCAATCGGTTCAACGTACACTCGAATCTGTCTTTAGTGAACTGTTGTATTGCGACACAACGCTTGTCGTTGAAGCTTATTTCATTAGAGTTATACAGTTGAAGGAGGCAAGGTAAGGATGTGATTCGTGTATATTTTTAATGATTATAAATGCTTCTCGTTGGATAATGCTCGATACATACTTGTTGGCTTGTTCTACTCATCGTCGTATTGTCACCAGCTATCAGAGCAGATTAACATATACAGCCTGTTATATAATTAATTTAACTAAATCTCAGTCTCTGAGTTAATTTAACAGTATTGTTTTGATTCCTCGTCCAAACTGTTTCCTCTCACAGGATCTTGATTCGCTCCAGGGCCTAGCTGAATGCCTTAAAGCAAAAGTCTAAAGTGAGAAAGTTAAATAAACATTAGACTTTCATCAGTATTCCTTTTTTATAGTCCAGATTTTATATACCACAATGCTATTTAATGCAAGAAATTTGCATTAAACTTTGACACCACAATGCTATTTAATGCAAGTAATTCTAGACAATCACTAACTTCCTGGCTTTACTATCAAACGATTTTCATAAATATTTCGGTTGAAGTCATCAACCCGAAGACGTGAAGTTTTCAGCGTTCCCCTCTTTTGAAAGACTCTAATACCAACATAATAAATGTTACGTTATAGAGAATGCAGAAATGATCGCATGATCAGTAATGTAAGTTCCTCCACTTCTATTTAGACACATAGAATCTGATAGTGTCGAATAGGGAATGGAAATGAGGGAGGGAAGTGCAAAAGTTGACATTTTTTCGAGAACCGCATATAAATAATATGAAGCTTGGGTCATCTTGGAAGATACGCAGGTTTTTTTTCCAATAAGTCTTTAGTCTTTTGGGAGCTCATAGACGTGATGGACAAAGAAGGATGTAATGCAAAACTCAATTATCTTATATAAAGGTGTATCTTATTATCATCTATTACCTGCTGGCAACCTCGAGGCCCTTTCCGAGTTCGGTTAATAGCTTCCTAAGTAACAGCCGAATTGCCAGACGCCACTTGCTCTTCGCGGTCTCCCAGCCGATAGTACCATAACGAACTTGGAGCTACAAAACAGTTGCTTAGTTTTCGTACTGTTTGCTCAGCCCTTGTCTGAGTTGTTTGAACTTAATATGAGCAATGGTCAAACCTGCCAGATTGCTGTACGATTAACTCAAATTTTGGCGCTTTTTTATTATCACTGATAAATCATAGAAGACTTTCAATGCTTTCGAAATTTTATTTTATTATTATTGTTTCAATGCTTTATAATAATTAAAAGACATACAGAATCATACATGGTAAGGCTCTTAGATACTGCGTCTACATTTTATCAAGGTAATTTGGGATCCTTTAAACTTTGTTGCGATTTTCTGCGTTGCTTCCCTTAAGTTTACTTACTTAGCTATGATCAAATGGGGATTGAAAATTATCCACTTTTTTATAAGACGATCGAGCTGCGAGATAGACCTCCACTTCTTATCGCCATGCTTCGTGGAAGTTATGGACAGAATGACCTTTTTTCTTATAGCACCCTATACCCCGATCCAGTTGTTGTAATACCTTTTTACCTTTTGTAAAATCCTGGTGGCAAACAAGCAATATAGCAATAATCAACTATTATTCATTACAGTTTCTTCTCTAGTTTTTAGTACCAAGTTCGGGTATTTAAAAAAAAAATTTTGATTGGAAGCACATACTCGAATTTAATTTACAAATACTCCATAAATTCCTCATGTTAATTCCTCTGTAAATTTTAAGATTCAAAACGCCATTCTGCGGTTTTTATTAATACTTGGTTCTTTGCTTCAAGTCCCGTAAGATTGCCTAGAATAAATTTCAAATACCTTTGTAACACATATTTCCCTATTGCGTAATACGTTTCCAGAATACAAATTAAATTCACTTCGATTAAAAATACTATCATAGTTCCAGAGGAATACATCCTAAATGTATGCAATTTACAAACAACCAGGCGTCCGCTTTGACTTCGTGCAACAGACTAACACATAGCGAAAAAGGCTCTCCCAGACTCTCATACGAACCGCTCACTCGCAAATCAATGCGGCACTCAGTAGATGTGAGCTCCAGACAAAACTAGGGAATTCCCCTGACGCTGCAGCTCGATGACTCATCTACCCACAACGGCGAACAACCAAAACAAAACAAACTAACTTTAGCGCAACAAAACAACAATCATTTGGAAACCCAAAGCCACCAAAAGTATGTTCAACACAGCACCATAATAAACAATAGACGCTAGCTAACGGAACAGAGAATAACATCATTTTCATCGTAACGGAAATGCTGAGCAGGTTCGTGAAATGCCGGCAATCGATGACTGTGTAGCAGGTGGTCGCACACTTGTTCCCCATTCTGCACTCGCTCGGAACGCATTCAGAATTTATACACTGTACTAAGGTTTGATAGTGGTGGTGCAACATCAGACCAACAGTCCGGCGGTGTTAGTTGACCATCGGCGAAACACTTTCATTCGGCTCTCAGCAACGTAACCGATCGCGTGGTGCAGGCGTAAAGAAAGTGTTCTTTTGTCAGTGGGAAAACGTGAATTTATTTATCTCTTGACAAACAAACCGGAACGTTTGGAGAGTTTAAATCCGAATAACAATAAAGTAATGTTACGAACGTTTGTAGTCCAGTTATAGGCATGTCGTTGTAGGCCAGACATTGAATTCACAAATTGTCCGTGCCTGCAAATGTTCGCCGCACATCTGTAGACAAATTAAAGTGTTTCTCCCTCTCTCACTCTCTCTTGCTCTCTCTCTCTCTTTCGTTTGTGTTCCTCTCGCGCACATGCATCAATATGTTATCGTTCTAGCTTTGTTTGTTAAACGATAGAAAAAAAAATGTTTGCAGCTTTGCACCGGTGAGTCATCGTACTAAAACGTCTATCTGACCCCATACATTTGTGTCGTGCGTGATTTCAGTTCCTTATCAACCTTTTCGATGGTTTTTGTACAAGTGTTAACAATCAGACGAAATAAGAGTTTGTCCAAAACGAGAACGATCAAAATGAAAAAGTGTTAAAGAACGGGTGAGAGCAAACAACATAACAAACCTTAGAACAAGCAATGGTGTAAGACACATAGCGATGTCTCAGCATCGTGTGAAAAGTGCTTCGGAATAGGAAATTAACCAATAAAAATATTATCACCGGCCACCAACCGGCAACTGTACTATTGGAGAACGTTTCACTCTGAGCAAAAGTGGAGAAAAATGTCCCGAACAGACTATGTGATAGTGAAGGTAAGTGTCTACGGTTTAATACCCTCGCTGATTTATAGACCGAGTGAACGAGCCCGAGGTTCCGAACGCGAATCCCCGAAATGAATTATGAACCGTACTAGACGCCGAAACCGTAGACAGTGTCAGGGATTACAAAGGATGAAAGAGCTTAACGTTTGGGCAGTTGTCTGGTGCAGTTTCAAATTAAATTTTCAACACTGTGGCCAAAATTCCAATAAAATGATGAAAGACTTTATTTTTACTTAATGTAACTTATAATACATCAATTGAACAGCAGGTTATGTAATGTAATGATTAGTATGTGCTATACAAATTGCATACTTTCAGGCGTTTTGTTCTAGATTAGTTTTATTATTTTTTATTTCGCCTATGATTTATCAATGGCCCATAAATGCAAATAAATAGCATTTTTTTCTCGCTATTTCCTACTGTTTAAAACGTTTATCTTAGTTCGTGAGGGTAATGTTTAGCTTTATACCAATAAGCAATGAAATAAACCTAATAACAAGATTCCCCTCGATATTTTTACCTAATCATGCAGGATTTTACATCGATCATTGTCGTAAACCATACTTTACTATGATTTATTAAAGTTTTTGCTCACCACTACTAATTTGATTTGCAATGATAGGATTTTAATTCTTGATAACCGAGATCTTTAATTCTCAGATCTGTATTGAGGAGTACATTTGTCAAGGAATGTTTCTCTTTATTCCAGAAATTTTATTCATTTCTAAAAATATGATAAAGTACATTGAATAAGGATGATTAATAGGTAGATAAACAAGAAATGAAGTTCATTCCATATTTTCATTACATGATGTTGATGATCACCCAACAAGTTGTGATAAGAACACAAAAAAACAGGCAATTTGAACTGAATTGGAAATGGCAACAAACACCGATCATTCAACACTCTGCTATAAACTCTGCCATCAAACACAAACAAAGAAATTCTCCATATCTGCAAATGTCATCCAACAAAACATCTCGATCAGTTCACAGAAAAAGTAATAAATAGCATAAACACTAAGTAAATAGCGCTTGCGAAATTGAATGTTGTGCGTAGCGTAATGTTTTTTTCTCGTTTTGTTTTACTTTCCATTGAAATAATAACCACGCAATCGAAACGTACGATATCAGGCCGCGAATGAGCGTTTTCCGAAGCTAGGTGGCAATGGGCTGTGATTGAACCCGATTGTGCATGCGCGTTACTGGAGTTTACGGTGGAAGTTTGTGCACCGATCGCGAGTGCCAGATGTGCAAATTCCGTTCGGGAATGTACTTTGTGTGAATGAGTACACGAGACAAGAGTTTGATAAAAACGAATCGGTAAGCTTTTCACGGTTCCGTCGTCAACATAAATTAAATCCGCGATACTTGGTGGTGATACGAATGAGACAAGGCGTACAATAGATAAAGTTCGTAGTTGGCTGCGCATGGATCAAACGTCAATTATGTTAAATAAGGGTGAACCATTCTTGTGATAAAGAACCCGTATTCAGCTTAGGGAGTTTAAGAACAACCTGTTTTACCGAACCCATCCTGTCTCGCTCTTGCTTTATCTGCTCAACCGAGCTAACGAGAACGACAACAATAATAAATGTGTACATCGCTGGCAAAGTGGATTAATTTTAGTACCGTTTTTTGTATGTGGCGTACCCTTTCTTTATCTTGCAGACCAAATCCTACATCCTAAGGATGAATCGGGAGGAAAATCTGTGCTGGTTTCATGGAAAAATATCTCGTGAAGATGCGGAAGAAATCTTACGTCGAGGTAATTGCATTCTACCTTATTTCCAAAACGGATAAATTTGATTCGTTTTTTTTTCTTTCTTTTTTACAGAGGGAAGCGATGGGGTGTTTTTAGTACGAGAAAGCTCCACTTCCGAGGGTGATTACGTGCTGTCGGTGCTGTTCAAGGACGAGGTGGTGCACTACGCTATCCGACGACACGGGGACGATGCGTTCTTTTCCATCCACGATCACACACCGATCCACGGGCTGGATTCGCTGATCGAGCACTATCAGAAGGATAAGGGCAATCTGGTGACTCGCTTGCAGGTTATCTGCCGAAGCGATCCACCGCCGCACGATGTTCGCAGCCATGGTACGACGAATCTGCTGCACCGTGCCACAAAGGAAAGCAATTACACCGTCGTATCGGAGCTGCTCAAGTGTGGTTACAGGAACATTGATTCCAAAAATCAAGACGGTCAAACGGCGGTCCATTTGGCGTGTTTGCATGCGGACGACAAGATTTTGCTGAAATTGATTGAACGTGGTGCTAATATAAATAGTCGCGATGCCAAAGGCAACACACCACTGCACGTAAGTGGATATGGAAATATGGTTGATGAATGTTTTGCCAATTTATTCACATATTTCGTTGGTTTTTAGTATGCTTGTGCCAAACGGAACGGGTTGGAGATGGTAAGAATGCTGATAAAGGCATCCGCTAATATGCAGGCACGAAACAGCGATACGGATTGGGTACCGCTGCACGAGGCCGCCGATAATGGCAATATGGATACGATCAACGAGCTCCTACGCCATCGCGTACCGCATCGTCCGAGAACAAACTTTGGTGAACTCCCTTCGGATTTGGCCCGCCACCGCGGTCACTATCAGGTGGTTGAGTTTCTGAACGCATATGAACCACCCCGACCACAAACTTTCCGCGACCTCTGGTACCATGGAACGCTCGAGCGTACTACGGCCGTGAACTATCTGAAGGACTACGCTGCCAAGTTGCTGCCGAACCTAGCCCACAGACAGCAGCAAGAACGCGATAGCAACAAAGAGAACAATTTTCTTGATGGGCTGGAACAGTCCACATCGGGCACTTACCTCGTGCGCTACTCAGCCAAACAGAACGTAGACGTACTGACGATGCTGTATGGCAACGAGCCGAAAAACTTCATCATCCAGCGGCAGCAGGAGTGGCTGTACATTGACGAAGGTCCCTATATGAACTCGCTCGAACATTTGATCGAACACTATACCCGGTTCTCGGATGGGTTGCCGATAAATCTGCGCTTCCCGGTCCCTCCCGGGCCGAAGCCACCGATACCGGCGTTCGCGACCATACCGAAATCGAAGCACCGGATGCATCGCTCCACCACGGACGGTGTTGCCGCTGGTACTACGGCCGGCCTTCCTTACGGTGGCTCGTCCCCGCACAGTGCGAACGGTTCCATGCTACCGTCCGGCCTGACAAGCATGTTTCGTAAATCGAGCGAAAATCCCACCACCGTACCATCGAAAGGACTCCCCTCGAGGAATCTATCCGTCCCGAACGATGCGATGTTGCAAATGAACCGGGTCGGTTTATTCGATCGCAGTCCGGATCGTTGTGCACCGGAAGCGCCCCGACGACCGGGGCCAGCTTCACCGAATGCGGACGAACCAAAAACCAAACCACCCAGCACCAATGCTTCGCCGACGTTCAAGAAAACGCTAATGGATGGGATGAAAAGTTTGCGAAAAAGCAAGCAGAAGTTAAAACCTCCCGCCGGCGAACATGACGTCGGTGGAGCGACAGTGGAATCGAATTCCGCCCACTCCCCTTCGTCCATCGAACCCACGGTGAGCCCATCGAAGCTGTTGCAACAGTTGAAGTTTTCGTCCGATTTCAATCTCGTTGCGAGTTGTGCCGCGTCCGACGATATCTACAAAATTCCCACCAACAATTGTGCCATTGTTGATATCGATATTGGAGAACCGCCTGCCGTTGTCGGTCCGGTAATATCTACCCTTCCGCTGGATAGGGATCCACACGAGTTACCACCAGCGATACCGCCGAAGCTATCATCTCCTGCGCTTGATACCACCAACAACAACACCGAACCAGCCGCATTAGATTACTTCACCCAGAGCGATGATTCGCTCCGACCGGAAACGCTACCGGATAACGACAGTGAAGAGATATATTTTGTCGAAGCCCCAATTCCTACACCACCGGTGAGAATTGGCAACGAACCATCATTTGGAATGAATGCCATCAACAATAATACGCCCCCGGATGGTGGACCACAACCGACACGCAATACCATGCCGACCAACTACATCATGACGAAAAACGTACCAATCTTCAGCAGTGTCTCGGTGGAGGAATGTCAAACCCCAACCAGCCCGGTCGAACATATGCGGGCCAGCAAGTTATTCGAACGGCTCGACTCGAACCAATCCTCCTTCAGCCGGGCCAGTGTGCTCAGCGGAGAGAGTGTATTCTTCGCCATGTTCCAGCAGCAGCAAAATCAAGCAAACTCCTCTACCTCCCAATCGGAAGGTCCGAACTATTTCATACCGCGGGAATGTATCCACGCGGAGACGGTACTGGGGCGGGGTGAGTTTGGTTACGTTTACCAAGGTTTCCTAGAACCCTGGCCACTGCTGGAGCAGGGGTATCCAGGTGGAAGTGGAACTATGAAGGTGGGTTCAGTTCCGCCTGTAATGGGACGGGTTCCGGTTGCGATTAAGAAGGTGATGGATAGCCAGGAGCGTCGTGAGCGGACGGATTTTCTGCGTGAAGCCAGCGTGATGATACGGTTGCGGCATAACTGCATCGTACGATTGATCGGCATCTGCAAGGGACCACCGCTAATTATGGTGCAGGAGCTGATCGCACTCGGTTCGATGCTGGTGTATATCATCAAGCATAAAACTACCATTAATCCGCACCAAGAGATGATGATATGGGCTGCACAAATTGCCAGTGGTAAGTCCTTTATGAGGTACTTTAATAGCGACAGTATTGGCGAATTACTTGCAGATTCCAATGGCAGGTCTAGCCTGTTGGGGGCCCTATGTCCTTCAAACCTTCGTCCCTGTAATGTGGACGGCCTAAAAAGACTTTACAGGCTGGGCCGTACGGTGCCATTTTCAAGACATGAAAAGCCCACCGGAGCATGGCGAGTCTAATTCTTTCGTCGTACAACTCATAGAGCTCCTCATTAAAGCGGCTTCTCCGTTGTCCTTCCACATAGCCAGAACTAATACACGGGATCTTATAATATTTAGAATTTTGTGAAACAGAATTTTGTGAAAGAGGTCCATGCCATCCACGTTAGCTTGAACGGGATTGAAGACAAGGTGATACCGAACTGAACGATAATAATTAATGTCGTAGTTGGTGTGATTTGGATCTAGAATATAGCTTCTAGTCCTTAAGTTGAACTCCCAAGGATGTAAGGTTCATGTTTCTATATTTACAAACGTTGCACTAATTCCACTTTGTTCTTGGCATTTCCACAGGCATGCAGTATCTGGAGGAGAAACATTTCGTCCACCGAGATCTGGCCGCCCGTAACATTCTGTTGGCGAACAAGTATCAGGCCAAAATATCGGACTTTGGTTTGTCGCGTGCAATCGGTGCCGGTCAGGAGTATTATCGCGCTAGTCAGGGTGGCAAATGGCCCATCAAATGGTTTGTATATGTAAACATCTGCTCTTCTTCTCAGAATTACTAAATCATCGTTTTTTGTTTTTTGGCAGGTATGCCCCCGAGAGCTTTAACTACGGCACCTTCTCCCATGCCAGCGACGTGTGGTCGTTCGGCGTGACGCTGTGGGAAATGTTTTCGTACGGTGCACCGCCCTACCACGATATGAAGGGTGCCGACGTGATCAAGCTGATAGAGGAGGATCAACGACTCTCGCAACCGGATGCCTGCCCGGACAAGGTGTTTCAGGTGATGCGTAACTGCTGGCAGTACAATCCAAAATTGCGTCCCACGTTCCGGTTCTTGCACCGGTTCTTCTCCGACGATATCGAGTATCAGAATTTGCAGGAACTGGTCGGGACGGGTGTTGAGATCAATGCAAACACGACAGCACCGGCTGGTGGAACTAACTTCGCAACAGGCAACGTCACCGGTACAGTAGATGCGACAGGCTTGGAGACATCCAGCGTTGGGGATAGCTTAGCTACACAAGTGCCCTACTGAACATGGCACAATACAGCATATCTTTCCAACTAACCGTATTACTCTTCCGAAAGAGCTTCTAGCTGAACCGATTTTTCCAGTATTGTTGCATCGTATCGGATTATTTGCGGACCATCTTTAGCGTCGTTTGCAGAGGTTGTGCTTCCAATTTACTTCATAATTTATACACAACACTATTTATTTGCTTTCCAAACCATTCCGCTTTTAATTAACCTATATTTCTGCAATTCAAACTATTGTGTCATGTTTCAATTATTACAGCACAAGCATTTGCAAATGCAAACGTTCCCTCTAAAGTGGACGGAACGTTTGTATTTGCTCGGCACTCGATTCGAACAGCCGCAGTTGTTTGAGCAAGTGATTGTGAAACTCTTTTAAGGCATGCACACAAAAAAAAACACTGCACAGCTGGTCAATGTCCAGGTGTAAGAGCATTAGTCATTCTATGTATTTAATCTTAGCGGTAAGGTTTCGTGCTTTGTAGATAAAGACGTATGGAGTTCAGACTTGTGAAAAAAAGTTAACTCGCCATCAAATAGAAGCTTCGTAAATGGGTGTTGTATAACAGACGATTAAAACAGACAGCTTCACATTAAAACCACTGTGTCATAACGCAACCTCTGTGGGTGCCATGGATAGGCATTGTCGTTTCCAGAAACTGGATGCTTTTATATCATTATTCAACAAGAACACACATGTAAATAAAGCTGAAGTGAAAACCGTTGAAATAGAGCCATAGTCCTTGCCTAATTCGTGACAGTCGCTGGAAAGCGTACGAAAGTTAATGGCAGAAATGTACATACTGAGTAAAAATTAGTGTATTAATTCACTCTTTAAAGTCCCAAGCAACAAACAGCGAGGATTTTACACAATTTTACCTGTTTTAAGCGTTCCTCTACCAATCGACTCTAAACCCCTGGGATAAAATCATATATATATCCCATGGATGGGATCGCCGGATCAAAAATATATTCAGCATTGCATTCAAGTTCTTTAATGAGATCTTCCGCAATTGCGTAAAAGGGAATAGTATCGTCCTGGATACCTTTAATCAACAACGATTTGATGTTGTAGCATGATTTGTGGAACCTGTTCATTGCTTCAGGTAGGGACATCGCACCGGTACCCGCTGTGAATGTGGTTGTAAAGGTCAGATTGTAAAGGTCTTCCAGTGCCTTAATGGTCGTAGTAAGCTTCTTCTGATCGTTGGAGTTGGGCATGAGTGCTTTGTTTGCGACAGACATACCACGCGCGAACGACAACATTTTTCCGAGGGCGTTCTGCAACCGAAGAACTGTGTTGGGAGGTGTTGGGAGTGCCGTGCTGGCAACCTAGCGGGAAACAAAAGCGCAAACACGTGGTTTTAGCACAAAATGCTGTATACTTTATTCGCACCTGAACACCTTACCAACAGAGTGCAAAACAGGGAAGAAAACACCAAGACCTTCATCGCGAATAGTTTCTACGACACGCGCCAGAAAAGTGAAGCCGGGTTTCGTTCGATGCTGCAACGCAGACCGCACTGATTCAACCAGAAACTGTACAGAACCCATTTTATTCATGCAATCCAGCTTCGAGGTACCGGGGACATGTACTTTAGTTGCCAAATACAGATGGTTTTTTTTGCATTTCGATTTGCGTGGTATGAAACACACATGTGTGGGATTTTTTTTTAGCATCGCATTTTGGTACAGGCGAATTTTTCAGACGGTTTTTTTTTACCAACCACGACCATCGAATCACAGTTTCACAAACTGAATCGCAAATCTATCGCAAAAATGTGCTTTTGATTAGATCTGTTCCTTCATTCGACACTATCGGTGAATACGCATGCAAAAATTCCATCGGAATTCGTTTTCTATTTGAATTTTCTCCATCATCACTCTTGATCAGTAGGTCGTTACACTAAAGAAGAAAAATCTGGACGTGGTGGAAACTATCAAACAGATTGGTAATGGACACTACTTCAAGAAGGATAATGCCGATTAAAGAAGGGACGGTGACAAGGGTCAACTGGCAGTCTGACTTTGAGTGAGTGAATCATAAAAGAGTTTAATCTTTTTGAGTCATTTTTATGTTTAATATCTTGTCAACGCTACTGAACGCCTGTCGGAATTACGGTTTGGTTGAAATGTTGGTCTGCATAAATATAAAGAAAAGAGACAAAGAAAGCATCTAGCACGGACAACGGAATTGGAAGAGAATGGTATTATGAATTGATATTGAAGCAAAATGCTTCTTTTTGTACCATTTAGTACGCTGAAAATAAATAGTTAAAAAAAGTGGACCATTAATTGCAATCTGCCTGAAAGAAAAATTTAATCCAGTGAATTAAATTTTTTTTTAAATGTTCGGATACTTCCGTTACACATATCACACCCGCGTTCTACAAGACAACAGCGACTTACAATAAGCTTTATTACAATGTACGTCTTATCTTTATAAATATGGGACAGAAACCATTCCGGAAGAAGTCCCCATCCCCGTTTGCAAACAAGTACTACACGATCACGGATCAATGAACTCAAAATTAACGGATAAAAGAAAGTGGAAATCGCAGACAGATTACTTGCAAAAAAGGAGCCCTCGTACTCAACAGAACTTTCCTTCGTCTGCCACACTCCTCTAAGCGATCTGCACACCGCTCTGTGCACAGTACTTTTGCAGTGCTTCCTGATGGTCGGCCGGCAACGCGGCAATCAATGTACCCACCTTACTCGCATTGGACTGTGCCAGGTTGCCGATATTCTGCACAAGATACTGGCGCACATTCCCCACGTCCTGCAGCGGATCAACCGGTTTCGACTGGGCAAAGTTGAGCTGCGAATAAGCGGCCTGATACCCTGGCACATCTTCGATCTCGATGAAATTATCACCGTCGATGGCGGATTCGTCCGGCGGCAGCTCAAATATCTGTATCACGGTTTGGAGTAACTTTGGCCAGAACATAACGTACGGATCAGCTAACATTTCCGGACACTCGCATAACAGCTTCGTAACGCCAACGGAGACGATCTTTTGCTCAAGCTCTCCCGACACTTTGTTGATATCTGGAATAAAGACGCGCTCGACCACCATACCGAACATTCTGAAGTAATGAAGACGTTAGAAACGTATTCTCGTGGATGTTCCACCACACAGTCCGCTTTACTTACTGTGCCTGAATGCTTTCAATCATCTGAATCAATGCCTGGGGACCGACGCGTGCCGAATAGAGACAGAGAAAAACGATAAAACTCCTTACAAACTTGGTGGTTTTGGAGGAACTTAGCCGTTGGAACAGTAAGGAAAATATCTGGCGCATACTTCGGCCCAACTCCTCACTGAGATTAAGAAAAAAAGCACACACACATATTAGGACGAAGTTGGGGATATTTGTTAAAATTACTTACGGTGGATAGTAAAGGAGTAGATTTTGCAACAGAAAGAATCCCTCGTGATCGTTGTTTTTTGAGGCAATCATTTTTTGGAACACACCCAGTACACCGTTCAGCTTGTCGTCGGCCGCAATCTGGCCAGAGGCCTGCCGCACAAACGCACACAGCAACCGGATAAGTGGTGTCACGTTGCCGGGCCGCTCCCAGAGAGCTGGCGTAAGCAAACATGGGAACAGCGCCAGATACGTTTCAGGGACGCTGCTTTTGCCTTCGCGGATCTCCAAAAATAGGGACAACATCTGGAAGACGTATGGCATAAACTCTGCCCACGTGAGGAAGGAAAATGGAAAATAAAATAGATTGGATTTGGGAAGAATGGTTTCGTGAGTACACTCACCCAACACATCCTGCTGCAATATGCCTTGGAAAACGGGAAACAGAGCTTCCTCGAACGAACTCACTGCATTCGGATCCGCCTTACAGACGAGCCTGGAGAAATGAGCTTTGTGAGTAGGATGAAAAATAGGAAAGCAAAAAATCTCCAACTTACTTAACAGAGAGGGAAAGCGTTTCGAACAAATAGTGGTTGAAATGAGGCTTCGAAGGGTTTTTCGCTACGGTGGACAAAATGTCGGTTAGCCGCGGCAATACCACGATCATGAACGGTAACGATGCTTCCTGCAGCGTGTTGAGCACGCGCATAATGCACTTCATTATGTACTCGTTCTCGTTCGAGCCCTGTACAGTGATTGCCGCGAACAGGCCCGCTATCAGTTCCGCACTGAGCGGTGACAGGATCTCCTTCGTCACGATCGGTTGCTTATCCGGACCGCGCATCGTCAGTATTTTGTCGATCGTGCAGGCTGCGTACGTATGCACCACAACGCTTGCCGCGCCTAAATGCTTCGCTACGAGTGGCATCGTTGCGACGATAATTTGTGGTCCCAGAATCGTGCGAAACGTCATAATGAACTTGAGCGCATCGGCCTTCAGTACCGGCAGTTGATTCACGTCCGCTCGTTCCAGCTCGGGAATGATCTGCTGCTGGGTGAACTGGGGCAGTGGAACCAGCTCGGACGTTTGCGTAACGCCATGCTTCTGCGTTTGTCCCTTCGATGCCATGGACGTGACCAGGTAGATGGCGGTATCTTTCGCCTTCCAGTTGTTGGCCGTATTCTCGGCATACTTCGCCAGAAGGACCTGCAGATATTGGCCGAAAATTTCCACTATCTTCGCTTCGAACTTCTGCAACAGTGATTTCACCAGATCGCAAGCCGCCCGTCGGCGCGTCTCCACGTCCGAACCTTCGATGTCACGGCGGATGTATTCCTCCGGGTTATCCTCGAACAGCTCCTCGTCCGACACCCGGAAGTCCATGTTCGGAATGATGACCTTCTCGCAGATGCTTGCCAACACGTTGGGATCCTCGAACAGATGGCGATAGTGACTCCGTTCTGCCACGGTGCTCAAGAACCGGAGCGCATTCGAAACGAGCGTATCGTATTTGGTGTGGATATGGGTGTTCACCAGCAGCTCCCAGACGGCAGTCACGAACTGTGGCATGTACGGTCCAAACTCTTCGTCGTACTTCAGCGCGTACATGCACAGATTCTCGCAGATTTGCGACCGTAAATGTTCGAGAACGCCAGCGTCCTCATCATCGTCCGTCTTCAGGCACGGTACGTCCACCGTTAGCAGCCCATGGAACGCTTTCATCCACGTTTCCATATTATCCTCAAAGAATTCCGGCAAATCCTGCGAGTTGAGCGAGAAGAAGACCTTGCACACGAGCACTAGCGAGTTGTAGATAACCTGCAGCGCATCCTTATTACCGGCGTGGGCTTCCGCTAAACCCAGCGTTGCCTGCAGCAGATCGGTGAGCGGTTTGGCCAACTTCTCCAGCACGTATATAATCTCTTCCCACAGTTCCTGCGATTTAAACTCGTACCTGTAGCGCTTGAACAGCGAGTGGGCCGTTTGCAGCACACCGTTGATGATGTGAAAATCTCCGGTGGCAAATTTTTCAATCATCTCGTCCATCAGCTCCGGCCACTTGGTCGGGAAGTCGTACTTCCCAATAATGCTGACCGCATCGCTCAGCTGCTTCTGTATGGCGGCCGGCGATTTCAGCATCATCGGCACGATCAAACTCTTGATGCCGCTGCGATCCGATTCGCTCACCTTGTTCGGACCGTCATTGTCCAGATGGAAGCCCCAGTTGCGCTTGACGAAGTTCTTGAAAGCGATTGCGGCCGCCACACGGATCGTCATGTCCACCTGGGGCCGATCGATTAGATGCAAGCATAGCAACGGATAGTTCTGGCTTACTTCGATGCTTTCAATGAACCGCTCAGCTGGTGGAAGATGGAAAGGAACGGTAGTAAAACAACCATCCACTGGCGCACACAACGAAGCCCACGCTCTAGAACCTTCCTACCTACCTGGACGGCGTACTTCCGGATCCGGATTCAGTGTTTGCTGCAGGTAGTTGCCCAATCGCTCAAAGTTGTTCTCGTTGATCTCCATTTTCCTCTGTGTAGTCCTTCGGTAGCAATTCGCTCTACTGCTGTATGACGCGCTTTCTTACAACCGCAACCACTCGGTGAATATGTACAGCGGAATCTTTAAATTATGACACTTTTTCCTCACTCTACTCGTCCAATACTTGTACGGAGTAAAATATAACTCTTTGCTTTGTATAGCGCCTGAAATATGAAGCGGCAAACAGTGGCGACCGGCGGTTTGGTGTTTTTTCTTTCTGCGAATTCTGAAGTTTGACATGCGTATCCATATTCACCACGCGTTGCATTCTGCATACATTCCGTTACAATTTGAAATTTGGCATTTGCCACTGCGTTTTGATGTAATTTTGCAAAGATTTTGCTACGACTCTACAAAATTGGGTGTGAAAGCATTTTTGCATAATTTTACAGTGTACTGTTATGAATTAAAGCTATACGTAGTGATGATTTTATCCCTTTTTTCCAAACCAACACATTCTAAGCCCTGTACAGACTATTGGGTTCTGTGCGCTTTCCAAATAGTCTCAGAATTAAAATTTCAGAAAGAAGGAAATAGATACGTGGGCTGATGAAAGCATATTACGAAATAAACAAAGAGATTCCTTTCCAAGAAACGGGAAAATATGCGATTCTCAATACACGGAAGAAGTGAAAAGCACAAAGAAGCGGTTCGTCTGTACAGCCCTTGGTCGGCTTTCCGTCATGATGACATGTGCGTGGTGAATATAGCGTGTTTGTGGTGAATATTACCACTGTCAGATTGCTTCGATGGCGTCAGAAAACGCGGTTTTCGGCTGGCGTTCTTAATTTGTTGTTACTGATAAGCTCGGCACGGGATATCGAATCGGAAGACCAACATTGCTTCGGAAAGCTCTTTCTCACACTGTAGCACGGTTCAAAATCTTCGCATTGGTTCCGCCAAACGTTGACATGCTGAAAACAAGCCCCACATCGAACGATAACGGCACAAACAAGGTCAGCGAATGTAATGCTGTCGATGAATCACCGTCTCAACGTCAACGCGAAGGTCAGCAACCACCAGTACCACCAACCGAACAAAGCACGGTCGACGAAATATGTTACGATCTGGCCCACTTTCGTACCGTGCGCGTGCTGAGCAATAACAGTACGCACAAGTGTGTCGCCCTGCTGGGGCATTTCACCAACCTCTCGCCAGACAAGCAGGCCATCGTCGTGCTCGAGAAGCGGGCCTTCACCGAGGCCGAGATTACGACAGTGCCACCTAGCACGGTAGCGCACCGTGAAGCAATTGCAAACAGTGAAAGTGAACCCGACCGTGGTAACGTGGGCGAGCATACCGATCCAGCTGGTAGCGAGCGGACGTTTTTCACGACGTCATCACGTTTGCACAAGGAGTTCGTTAATGACGTGTATGGGAATTTCCAGTGCACTGTGGATCCGGAGCTAAACCGTACGTATACCGTACCGGTCCCCGTGTCGGAAGCGATAATGGATTTGTGTTTTTTTCCTTTTAAGGTCTTAAAGTGTCCATCATTTATCCGGCTTCGGAGAAACACATCGTCAAACATTGTGCTCAACTTCGGTACATGGTCAATGAGACGATCGAACTGTATAAGAACATTACCTTACCACATCTGGAACAGGAACAACTAAGCCTAGAGGTATGTTCGGTCATGTAGGGTTCGTTTTACCTTTGCGTAACATTCCTTTTTTCATTTCCAGTGGCTTTATAACGTACTTGAGCATCGTAAAGAGAAGGAACGTATCCTGTACGAGGATCCCTGCGACGAGAACGGATTCGTCCTGCTGCCCGATCTGAAATGGGACGGTAAAACAATCGAACAGCTGTACCTGTTAGCCTTGGTTCGCCGTCGCGACATTCGATCGCTTCGTGATCTAACGGCGGCCCATCTCCCACTACTACGCAACGTTCAGTCGCGTGGCATTGCGGCGATCGAGAAACGGTACGGCATCGGTGCGTCACAGTTGCGCATCTACCTCCACTACCAGCCCACATTCTACCATCTGCATATGCACTTCACCTACCTACGGTACGATCCTCCCGGTACGGGCTGTGAAAAGGCGCATCTCTTATCGACGGTAATCAATAACATTGAGCTGGTGGACGATTATTATCAGCGGGCGACACTGTCCTACACGCTGAAGGAAACTGATAAGCTGTACGCAAAGTTTCTAGCTGCCGAGGGCGACGAACCTGCGGCAAAGCGCGCCAAAACGGATATTGATTCAACGCAGTAAGAATTCGGCAGCACGATCATTCTCCCTTCCGCTCACTACCGATCTAATAGCTTTAGCAAACCACTGTCAAAGCTGATATTTATTTGTCCAATTAACAACCACTAGGAGAAGTAGAAACATGATCCCGTCCACGGGTAAGATTGATCGATTGCTGGTCGAGTTACGGCCACGGCTACAATGTGCCAACTTTTTCATCTCGTTCCCACGAAAGTTTGCCGATATCGAATCAACCACCATCGAGTTGGCCAACGATCGCATCACGATCGTTATGAAAGGTGAACGGGTGAGGTATGAAATCCGCACCGGGGACTACTTCCAGCTGCACACCCAAACACTCAGCTCGCTGGTGATCAAGAATCGGTACATATGTTTCCGGATCAACACGAACGAAAGTGTGTTCGGTTCCGAACGGCTGTGCACCGGTCAGGAAGCGGAAGATAACAATCCGGATGAGGAGCTTTTCCGGCTGAGTTGTAACGTTGAGGCTGGGAAACCATATCGAGTACTTTGCAACAACTGCGGAGGACCACTTGTGCAGCTAGCCGGCCAGGAAGAGCCGAGCATTTCGTTCAACCGTGTACTGGAGTTACCTTCCGAGCAGCTAGATACGGATGATTGGTTCTGTCATCGACACGATCACCCACGGGGTGATGGAGAGCAACAGGAAGCGTGTGGCCACACGCATGGCGAACCCTCTACTCCCTCCCTGAGCACCAACTTCGAACCACAGCAGTGCGATCTTTTCTACGGCACGTTTTACGCGCTTCTGCATCGTTCCGTCCTGCAACGGGTTCACGTGCGCAAGGAACGGTTCGTGTACTGCAAGCGATGTCTACAGTATCTTGGTTCAACGCGTAAGAATCGATCCTCGGTAAAGCTCTGGTACGAAAACGTACGCTTCCAACCGGACCGATCAACGATTCCGCTTGCACTCTTCCGGACAGACGACGCCTTGACATTGTTTCACCATCTCGTCCGCAAAACGGTGCGAGAATTCAACTTTGTAACGCATCTCGGTCTTCCACCGTCGATCAAGCTCATGTTTGAGCTGCGCCGCCCGGGCATGGAGGGAGACGTGTTTTATCTGCTGATGCAAATCATGGACTGCCAGCTGAGTGTGTTTCGTGCGAAACAAAAGCGCACCGGATCGGGTTCCTCCGAATCGTGCTCGGACGATGTCGACGATGATAGGGGAAAGGCGAACGAACCGGACACGGAACCGCATGATCCGAACGGCGAGAGCAACGATGAAGAAGACGACGGGGACGATGTGTTTGTAGACAGTTCGTACCGGAAGCATACGATCAAGCTGGAACGGCACCGGGCAATGAAGCTGATGTATCGGTATGAGAAATACGAAGAACAGCCGTTGTTCGTGTTCTGGCGGGAGGATAGTAATGTGGTAAATTTGGAGCTATCCGAGTCGATGTTCAGTGCAGCGATACGCTATCTGGACGCGAACTCAAGCTACGTGCCGGAATGTTATCGTGTGAATCTTGGATTCAGTATGAGCTATCTGGATATTCCTTAAACATGTTGTACAACACAACACCATCTTGACAAGAAACCAAAATCTGTTATTGCCGGTAGTAGTGTAGCGGAAGTGGATATGTTTGTTGTTTCTGTTTAATAAATAACCATAGGTGTATAAAGATTGTCTTCTTTTCTTTTGAGATTTCAACAGCTTTAGTCTTTTTTCAATCGCATGGGATGAAGATGGTCTAACTCTTATCAGGAGACAGTTCACGTATAAGCAAACCGAAACGAATCAATCGCCCTTATCTTCCTGTTGGTATTTCGAATTCACTCCGTTTGAAACTCTGATTCAAGTCTTCAGCACACCACTATAAACACACCACACCTGACAAACCAGCGGGCAAGTCATCAACAATGCCGTGTGGAGGGGGAACGGAATATCTTCGTCTGCTTGTCTGCTTGTTCGCGATTTCGTGTCGGTGGTGCGTTGCTGCTGTTAAATAATCGTAATCAACGTCGAAACACCGTAAGGTCGGCCACACTTTCACCCAGATAACGGGGCTCACACTAGACGGAAGTGCCACGGATTAACAGCAAACATGGAGGTACGCTTTTTAGCTTTCCGAAAACTGATCCCATTTCCCACCGGGGACACGCCAAAACCATTCCGATTTGTGCTTCTGGAGTGAAAAGAAGGGTAAACTAATTCATTCTTTATTTTGTAGATCGAAATTTTGGATGCGAAATCATCGAAATCGCTCGGCAAGTGCCGTGTGTCGGGCGACACCACACTGTATGCGCTTAAAACCGAGGTGCAAAAGCTGAAACCCACCCTAACCGTGCACCGCCAATCGCTCCGGCTGGAACCACGCGGCAAAGCACCGAAGGAAAGCGAAACGCTGAAAACGCTCAACGTGTCCTCGGGAGGGAAAATTTACGTACGCGATCTTGGTCCACAGATCAGCTGGAAGGGTGTGTTTCTGGCGGAATATGCTGGACCGATCTTTGTGTACATGCTCTTCTACCAGCGACCATCGCTCATCTACGCCAATGCGGACAATCCGATGAGTCTTACCGCGAAGTAAGTAACCTTTTTGTTGCTAAGTGGGGTACGCTAATCTTCCCAGTGGTTGTGGATTAAACGGAACGGTATTGGGGATGTGAGGGAAAAAAACCCTCCAAACAAGAAGCAGCATTGGTCCGAAGTCCACACGGTGCGTTGCTGGCTGTGTAGTACGATAATGAAACCTAACGCGACCGTTAATGAATGCACATACATTGCCCCCTTTCGCAGGCCAGGGCGGTGGATATGTGTAGCTAAACATTTATTGAACCACCAGCCCTCGTCAAACATTTACCAAAAATCAAACTCGTGTGAATTTATGCTTCAAATCAATCCACACACGACGCCGTCTTACAAGATCACAAAAAAAGAAAGTTTTACTCTCAAGATCAGTTTGCGACCTCCCTCTCAGTAATGCCCTTGGAAGGGAACTTTTCAACCTCGCAAACACAGTGTTAAAAAGTGAGTTTTTTTGTGTTTGCGCTTGAAATCTTTGCGACATCCGTGTCTTTGCCGCGTCACGCAATACCTAGTTGTGCAGATTGCGGGCAACAAAAACGCATAGAGCTTACGCAGACACTCGCTCGGTAAACACGAATAGTTTATCGATCATACAAAAGCTTCGCACAGTCGTAGCAGGCGAAGCTCGTTGCTGCAGTTTGTTCTGGCTAGTGACGCAAGCAAAGCAGCATGTGCGATGCCGCAATGGTTTGTTTTTGCTGTTGGGAAGTTCAAGGCCAAAAAGCTTGCCGGCATGAATACGCAGTGACACCTGAATGTTGTTGAATGCCGTTTAACAGACCGCTTTACACGCAACCTTGAAAATTGATTATTATATTCTCATTTCTACTTTATATTTTCCTCCCCCAAAAAGGATTGCGGCCGCATGCTGGGTTGGCCATTACACTAAACGTCTGCTGGAAACACTGTTCGTACATCGGTTCTCTCATGCGACGATGCCATTGAGGAATTTGTTTAAAAACTGCTCCTATTACTGGGCATTTGCCGGGTACGTGGCTTATCACGTAAACCATCCACTCTTTACGGAACCTTGCGCCGCACTGGTGTATGCCGGGTTGGCCACATTTGTGGTAAGTAGATTCATTCATCCAACCACTTGAAGAAAATATTAAAATGTACCTCATACACCCACTAATACAGGTCAGTGAGCTGGGCAATTTCTCCATCCACATTTTGTTACGTAACTTGCGACCGGCTGGATCGAACGTGAGGAAAATCCCCGTACCGGATGCTAATCCACTCACGCAACTGTTCAAGTAAGTGTAACAACAACGCACACTATTACCACGTTTCTAAACATTCATCCTTTGTTTCAGTTTTGTCTCATGCCCGAACTACACGTACGAGTTCTTCTCGTGGGTCGGTTACACGCTGATGACTTCCTGCATTCCGGCCGGATTGTTTGCTGCCGCCGGTATGTACCAGATGACCGTGTGGGCCCTTGGCAAACACCGCAACTACAAGAAAGAGTTCAAAGACTATCCGAAAAATCGCAAAGCGATCCTTCCGTTTGTGCTGTAAAACGGCCAACACAAGAGCACGTGCTTGGTCACGTGTTGGGCAAGAGATTACGTTTTGGTATTTTTTTTTGTAACTTAAAAAAAGGGATTGTGGGATGTGTTTGAGCTATTTACTTTAAAAAGCACTAAAGTTTGCCGATTTCTTACAGCTAAGACTAGTTTTTTTTCGTTTCTCCTATGGTTGAGGTTAAGTTTAATTGTTTAGGTGGAAAATGGTCACATTTCCGAGTTGGAACGTATCATCTAATGTCCATAGCATGCGTAACATCAGTTTTCAATGATAGACTTACAGAACAATTTGCCGCTTATTATGGTTTCTGTTGGGCACGGCTTGAAGGATGCATTTATTTGTTAAGTGAAACATCAAAACCACACAACGAGCATTTGTTTAAAACTGATAAAATGGCGTTGCTTTTCCTAAGAAAAAAAACAGCATTCCTTAAAACGGCGCTCCTGACAAATACTTCAACCGAGAACAGCACTGATTATTCAATGCTAGAGTTAATGGGCGCAAATAATAAGGCAACTCAAAGAAATGAACAAAATAAATTAAATTATAAAACAAAAACTTACAAAACTTGTTACTATTTCTGATCAAAGTTGATCTGTTTGTAGAAATAATAACCTTAGAACCTGGGAGGTCAGTGACGGAACTAATGGTAGGCGGAGTGGACCACTGTGTTAAGGGTCCCCATAAAGTCTTATAGAACCTCCAAGAACCTTGATTCTAAACCGCGGGAGGGCTTCTCCTCAGAGCTCAGTTTACTGATTTCCTAATCAACGATCAGTTCAATTCCTTTAACAGACGATATCATGCTACTGTCATCATGTTAGTGGAGAACCAAGCTTATTGGAGGCACCAAGAGGGAACGATCCCGAAATTTTGACAAAAGAAGTCCTTAAAATTCACAACAATTTTGAGGCTCTTCGTGTCATCATGCTTTGGGCCAAAAAAATCTAAAACTAAATAGCACTTCTGTTAAATCAAAATCCAGAACTGACGACATTGAGAGTCACAGAATTCACATTGCCTTATCACGATCAAGAACAATTCCCAGGAGGATCTCCGTAAATATGGAAGGACACTAGAGGATCGTTGACAACGTCAAACTCTACGAATAATCCTGAAAATGAATACAATGCCCTTAAAGAGTAGGAGAAGTCAAAGAAAAGAAAAACAATTCACTGAAGATTCAGGTTAGTATATATCCATTTATACTCAATCAAATCAATAATTCCAAAGCATATTATCCATTAAATTATCTCGTTTTCCTCTTTCGTAAGCGAAACAAATACTTTCGTTGATATACTCCACTCAACAGTTAGTTTCAGTGAATCTTTATGTGTTAATCTACGCAAGACTGCACTCGATGACACATTCTAGCATTCTGATCGAACAACATTCACCTCTTCTTTGAAATTAAAACATTACTTTAGTAAATAAAACTTTAGCAAAACGACACACACACATTATGAAAGTAATACTTAGTAATATACATACGAATAAGTAAATGTGCGTTGTTTCACGTATTCGATTGCATAAGAATTGAAATTCCAATGCGCAAGTAGAGAGGACATCATTTCGTAAAATGAACACTGTTTAATAAAAAGCTTTCCTACTAAATAAAAAGAATTCCCAAACGAGTGCGATTAGCTACTAGTGACGTTGCCCGAACCCCACGCTTTCAAAAGCGCCAGCGTTTTGTTTAGATGGGCACACCATTCATCTCGTTCCTCCTTCGAATCTGCTGAAAGTAAATGCCTGCGGGAAGAGAAATAACACGCGTTAGCAATAAGTTTGGTGTAACTTCCCGCCGAATCAAACACATCCTACCTTTCGATGGTGGTTTTGCCTTGGCGAACGATTTTCAACGATTCCACATCATTGTCCCGTGCGGGACGTGCAAACTCCAGCATGAGCGTGTTCAGCCGCGAACAGATGTCACGTGGCGCCACACCAACACGTTGCGTGCTGCAGCCCTGCAGATCAATACTACCGATCGGGGCTTTCCTTTTCTCATCGTCCGGATACCGCCAGTAGTTGATCATGTGACGTTGCAGTCGACACCAGCGCCGATGCCAGGCGCCCAATCCCGACACATCCTCGTACATCGTCAAAAAGCCGTGATAATCCACCGTAACCGCAAGCTCGCAGTTAACACGCATATTGACGGTACCGTCCAGCGGGCTGGCACAACCCGAAATGGGATTAAGCGTCCAGCTCGTGCGTTGGATCTCTTTCAGCGAGAAAATGATAAACCCGTACAGTGTAAGCGAGGGCGAACGAACGGCTTGCGGACCGGCCGGTGATTGTACCGGGGGCATTATGAGCCGGGAGTTACTTTTCAGCCCTTTCGGTGTGTGGAGCAGTTTACTCGATCCACTGCCGCCTTTCTTCTTGCCCAGTGCGATATGATACTTAATCTCGTGTGGAAGAACCTCACGACCCGCGGGCATGCCATAAATTTCCATCGTTATCTAGAGTGCAAAAAAAAGAGCTCCTTAATATATAATTTACTGGAAATTAAGGTATATCTTGAACTTACTTTAAAATCTGCAAACACATTGCTCAGCTGTAGCACATCCGGAAACCGTACGGATAGCAATCCCGGCAGGGTGGGTGCCGTCTGTGTGGCCAACACCGTTTCATTATACTTCAGCAAACACACCAAATTATGGCCACTGATTTGATCCGATGCTAGCTTACGCATGTACTCCTGCTTGAGCGGTAGCGTGATATCCTTCACCGTAAGGCGACCCTTTTCCGTGGGTGCACCCGATGGCCGGAGACAACTTTCGACGCGAAGACGTTGCACTTCATCCAAAATCGCTTGACGGCGGTGCGCTAAATTGGCGTGACAAAAATAACATTAAACTCCTGTTTCAAAATGACACCCACCGATGGAAACTTACTCGCAACGAGCAGATGTCGTTCGCCTTCGGCCGATTCCGTTGAGCCGGAAAACTCGATCGTAGCCGCACAAAGGTTCAACGCCTGGCTGGCTTGGGCAATAATCGTTTGCTGCTTGCAAACTTCGTCCAGCAGTTTTTTCACCTTTTCCTGTACCAAAAATTCACCTTCCTCCGTACCGGTGGAGGTGGACTCGGCCGTACTGGACACATCCTCTTCGTCGGAATCGAATGTCGTGGTGGAACCGACCGTTCCCGCTCTGTTGGCAGGTGATGTTGAGGATGCCTTCACCGCTACCGGTGTACGTGCGACTTTGCGCGGAGTTATCGAGTTTTGTTGCTGCTGCTGTTGGCGACGGTAGAAGCTGACGGTGTGCACCAACGTGACCATGTCATCGTCATCTTTAGAAGGCTTCACTTTCAGCTCCGAACGTACCGGACTGCTATAGTCAACGGTACCGTGGCTCTTGCGGGGTGTACCAGACTTGCGCTTGCTAGCACCGCTATTGGTCACTTTTTCGGGATCTTCTTCGTTAATTGTGGCGCAACGATCGCGCCCGGAATGTTTCTGGTACGAGAAGCTGTTAGACGACACTGAAGATTTCCGCTGCGAAGATGGACAATAAAGTGAAGATAATGCATTATAAAACGAACTCGTTTTGCGTCAATTTAACATCACATCACTGTTAGCTAACAATAGCGAAATATATGAATGCATTTTAACTCAGAATGAACATACCAGAATGGAAAGCGTAATGATTTTTTTTTCTAAAATGGATTTAAATGATCTATCTTGCTATAATTCATGTCCATACTGTACCTTTTGTAGTATATCGTCTTACTTAACATTTAATAAAACCACACTACTACATACAACTTCGTGTACATTATAATTACACAAAAATGCTTCTACTACCTTCTTCTGTGGTGGTAGGAGAAATGAGTTTGTTGACATTTACTTCAATACAAGATCGCCTTTTTAGCAATTCATTCGTGATTTTGTCCACGAAATAATTAAACTATATTCTCCTCCTCAAATTGGCAAAAAGAAATTCTCAATCGGGCAAACATTTTTTGACGCCTATGTTATTTGATTATATACATGCATAAAAGAAACTTTTACATACAACATGCCGTTACGTTCCAGTTAGTGTGTTAGCTCACAATCATTCCACAACAAATTTAGCTAATTTCTAGATTCTTACGGGTGTATCAAACGCTTCACTGTCTTCGTCGACCTCGTCTACAAAAGCTTCCTCGAGGCAGGCATCGACCAGATCGCTGTCCCCGAGCTGATCCGAACCATCGCTCGCTTCGGAACAATTCAGGCTGAAAGACACACCTTTCGGGGGCTGCTTCTGGGGAACTTCTTCCTCATGCTACATCAAATCCAAAAGGTTACGGGGGTTTCGAAACGCAAACGCAATTGTGTACAGTGCAAACAATACGTTTTCGACAAACGGATTAAATAAACAAATAAAATAATAAAGGGTTGGCATGATACTTCCAAATATACAACTATACAAAACTCTAAACAGGAAATACTAAGAAATGATGTGTTACTTACGTTCCAATCTTGGCTCTGGCGTCGACCACGGCTAGTGCGACGATCGTTAAGCTTGACGGCCTGCAAGATTTCGCGTCCCAGGCTAACGTTGGCGATGTTGGCCTCTTCCTCATCGTCGGAGTACATGAAGCTGTGAGAGGGAAATTAACATCAAAACAATCAGTACCGGTTCTAATCAGTTTAAATGGTGAAAATAACAGCAGTTTCTCAAAGCATTAAAAATGAGGAATGAAATGATGAGAAAACCATAACCGGGGTACATGAGCTTATGAGAAGTGACTTAGTTTATTATTTTTGTAATGATGACACAACTACTTTGGTTTTGTTAGTACCGCTTTATGAGTATGAGTTGTTTAATCTTATTGTAATAGATTAATTATATTTTTTCTATTTCTCTACTTTAAACTTCATGAAAAATTAATGTAACTTAAAAATTTATAATACCTGTTGTTTGAAAAATTCATACTTTAAAAAAAATGCGATATTCATCCAGTGAATAAAAAAATAGGAATTAGCGAAAGATTAAAATGCAATAGAAGAACATGAAACTGATTGCGTATAAAAGCTTTTTAAAAACATTTAAAAAAACAAGTAACGAATGATGGGATGAAAAGTATGAAGCAATAGAAGTGAGTATTAGTACAAGCATTAAATGTTAGCACAGCAAAAGCACTGCAAAAGATCAACAATGAGTTCCCACCTGTCGTCATCTTCATCCACCGGGTACTGATGCCGTCCGTTATCTTCTTCCTCATCGTCGTAATCTTCGTCCTCCTCCACGGCATGCTCATCGTCACCGACGTCCCCGTAGCATGTCCGGTACGCACGCTCGGACGCTTCCGAACCGGACACGGTGGCGGTGGTATAATCATCACCCACCGCCCCTTCATCACCAGATTCGGTCGCTGTCGTTTCGATATCGCTCAGTGCGGGATACATGCGTCCATCCTTCGCCGTGGATGTTACCCGGATGCGCTTCACATCATCCAAGGCAGCGATCACGCCCGGACTATCCTTGGAACCATCTGAAGGAAGAGAAGTTTTATCTAAAAACGGAAGAAGAAATACCGAAACTGTTGTATGGGCTGAAACATACCACTGCGTCGCTTGGCTGGAGGATTGTTATGCCCTTCCAGACATTGCTTGCTCTTCTTTTTGCCACTGGCCGTTAGGTAACCCTCCGGTGGCATCGGTGGGGCAGATGGGATGGGCTGCTGTTCGTACGACGTCGTATCCGACGACATATCGACCGGTTTCGTGAAGCGATTGAGCAACATATCCATCTCCTGCTGACGCATCCGACGGATTTCCTCCGATATTTCCGACTGCGAGATCGTGCTCGAGTCCGACATCAGTGCTTCAACCGTGTTGCGAATGGCGCAACCGGTTGCTTTCGTTTCGATTTTCGGCGCAGGTTTGCCATAGTCCGTTTTCGGTTTGCTCTGTGGAGATGCGGGAGCAACTGGTCTTGCTTGTTGCGTTATACTCCCAAAGCCAGATCCTTGAATGGCAGCGCAGGACATAGGCCCCGATCCGGAACCGGCCGAAGACTTTCCACCCTCCTTCTCGCCGGTGATCTGACGAATCGAGGGACTTATACCGAATGCCGCCTTCGGTACCAGCGCAGCACCCTTGTTCTTTTCGAAGATAGCCATACGCTCCTTGAGCGACATTTCTGCCGGATCTTTCTGGCCCGGTTTCAAAATTGATTGACGCCTTCCGGACGGCTTCTCGAACATTGCTGCCCGTCCCGATACCAACCCACTGGTGGGCTTGAACCCGCTCGTTCCGGCCATTTTTTTCTGCTGAGTAGCGACGGATTTTTTTGCTTCTTCCGCTTGATCCACCTGTGTCGTGCTGCGTTCGCGTGATGTTGAATTACCGGATGCAACCGATGCCGGTACCCGGTAGCTCTCAGGTTTTTTACCATTCTTATCTTCCTTATAATCATACACCAGCTTCGAGGTGGTTGATTCACGTCGCTGGAAACCCTGCGATTCGAGCGTGTCCATCACCTTCTGATCCCATTTGAGGGATTTCGTTTGCCCTGGTTTACCTGCCGCCCCAGATGGTTCACCTCCGCTGCTACCCGGCTTCTGGGGGCTTAGAATCGATTTCGGTGGATTTGGTGCTGGGTACTTTTTGGGAGTTGCACCCGTACCTGCTGCTGTAGAGGACGAACCGGCAGCTCCGGTACCTCCAACACGCCTCGGGCTTTGACGACGAACGGCGCTAGGCGATTTATTCTCCCTACCCGGAATGATCGTTTCACGGTGATGCGTGATGTCCGGGTGCGATGTATCATCCTCCCAGTTGTTAATCGAATCCGCCAGCATGGCTAATTTTGCTAATTTCGCCTTCGGTTTGTTACTTTGTTTCATGTCCTCGTGGAACCGTGCCTCGGTCCGGTGCACCGGGGAAGAAAGATCCTGCGTTTCCGAGTACAGTGTACCGAGGCGCTGCAGTTGATTACGGCTCTGGTCCCGTATGAGACTCTTCGCCTCGGCACTGTTCTCCTTCTCACCCTCGAGCGCACGCACAATATTATGTTCCCATTGTTTTTTAACGCTGCCATCGTTTTCCAGCTCTTTCACTCCCAGATCAACTTGCAGGTTAGCGCTCGTGGTGATGTTTATTTCCAGCGCCAAATCACAATTGTCCTGCCCGCCAATATCCACCGTAGTGGTACGCTCACCGTCCATTGCCGTGCGCGTCGAAACAGTCGTTGATGACGGTGGCGGCTTCGGTGCGGAATGCTTCTTCACAGCGGACTTTTTCTTAGGTGAAGCACCCGCAGTTTGCTTATCCACTTCATAGTTAAATTCCGACAATGGGAACTTGGAGGTGCTCGTTATGCCAAGTGCGGCAGCACGTTTTTCGGCCCGCTCGAGTATGTTCTGAAAATGGGAACATCACGCACAATAACACAACACAGCTCGCATTAGCACGAAACGCTCAGAAGGACGCCATAGACGCTTGCTTACCTGTGTGAATGGATCCATTATTGCATGTCCCACATAAAATATGTACCACAAATAAACAATTACACCAGTTTACACGTTATTATTTAACAGATTTCCACCACCAATGCGACTATTGTCGCTGTTTTCTGCTATTCCTTGACGGAGCTGGCAAGTCTGCTTTGTTCACTGGAAGCGTCGTCAGTCGCAAACTGTTGAGGTTTGAATAATTGCAACGGTTGATCGCTTGCTTTCGCAGGAAAAACCACCTGTCAAAACAAGCCGTTGAAAACAGCTTATCGTTTCTGCTGTCATGCGAAAACGATAAGTTGTTGGGTCGGGGTTTTTTGAAAAGGTTGTTGAAAAAATCTGAATTCATAAGCATAAAACAGGTTTTCGATTGTTTTCATGTTTTAAATGTATGTATTGACGTATTTTGATTGCATCCGGCGTGTTCTATAGGAAAATTTTGAACTGGAAGGAATTAAAAACATTCCTTTAGTCATGATAATTGTAAAATCGTTAGTTCGACGTACAATTCGAGATCCTTTTCATATACAGTACGTTCTCCAATACTTTCAGACTTTCTGAACACGCTATTGAGATTTTTTTATTTCATAAACGTGTACACGCGGCTACAAAACATTTTTTTCTCCCAACACGCTGTCATAGGAAATGACCAAAGATTCACGTCGTATATACGTCACACGACCAACACAAACAACTGAACGTCACTTTTTTTGTGAGTCGATCATCTGGCGCGCTGCAACGCGAATTTCATCATCTTTCGCGACTCGACGGGCGGAAGGGATAAAGCAGAGATTTCTCCTTCCAGAGATTATCCACACGTGGACCTTATTCACCGGCGTCTAGTGGAACGTGCAAACTAACAGGTACGCAAGTTTGTTAATAAAGCTGAGCTTCTCATTGGTAGTGCAGTAATGGAACTATCCGCGTGATGTAACGCATCATGCTCATGCAAGGTGTGTGTGACCTTGAACTTAAGAGGAAGAGCTGTTGGACGGGGATGAGAAAGTAGAAACTGGGACAAATCAAGACCTGTGCACACTCATTGCTGATGAGCAGGAATAGAGCTATAAATTAACGATGCAAATATTGCCTTTCTTCATGTGTACAGGATGAGCAGTAAAATTCCATCGTTCGACGAGACCCACTCGGATAAACTCGCCCGCAAAGCCCGTGAGTCGCCCTTTATGCCGATCGGTATTGCCGGCCTATGTGCCGTATGTGCCATCGGTGCATACAAGTACAAAAACCGGGGAGGGATGTCTACGTCCGTGTTCCTGATGCAATTGCGAGTAGCCGCACAAGGTACGGTTGTGGCCGCTCTGTCCATAGGTCTTGGCTACACGATGGCAAACGAGTATATCTTTAACAAAAAAGATGATTAATTAGGAGGCTATTAGGATACTCAAAGAAGTAAGTATGCAATATGCAAGTGGAGAGTAGAAATATAATATAATTGCTGATTGTTTTTCGTTCTTCTCTTCCGCCACTAGGTGTAAATAAGTATTAATGGATAGAGCACGACACTATTTATTCTCCGTTGAGTCCCGCAGCCAAATCAACCTCCTCCCTATTTTCCACCAACTCACCGTAAAAAACATGTTACGACGCTAATGTTTCTGGTGCCAGGCACAAGACAAAACTGTGATTGATAAGAAGTTATCGCGATGACAAACGACGCAAATATGGATATTGTGCGAGTGCTGGAGATCCGTAAAGTTTGCACTTGGATGCACCGGATTGGTATATCTCATTTAGTGTACTGTAAAGGTTTTCCATCAGTTTTATAATTTTCCCAAACCGATGGATTGCCTTAATCTCTGAACGATTTGGACTAGATTGAACGAAAAGAGGTATTCATCCAAAATTATATCGACATGGAATGATTGGAAAAGTATGTTAGTTTAAACGAATTCAATGAAGTCTGCTTAAAACATAGAACAATATAACCGTCTATTTTACCAAGTGCGCTAAAAAAGTGTATTTTGAATTTGTTTGCTTTCAGAAAACACGTGGTGATCAGTTATCGTGTACAGATGAGAAAATTCTCACCGCTCAACGAAGCTAATCAGAAGTTTAATCTGTTCCACCTTCTACACATTCCATTTGTGTTTTTTTATTTGGATGGAATATTTTAAGTACTTTATACCTTGGTGCAAGAATGCAATACCGTGAAGAAGTATATCACCAGTGCTATTTTGCAGCCACAATCAAATTTCCCCGTTCGCGGCATGTGATTCTTGTTCGGTGACGCGTGAAAACGCAAACGTAAGCAATGTTAATGGCCAGAATGGAAGTTTATTTATTTTTAGTACAGCCACGTTCACACGGCGATCTATTTCAGTGAATGAATGGTTTGGTTTTTGCACCATGGGTGAACCCCGTATCTCAAGCCTACCAGGGAACGAACGGTTTATTGAAACATATGTTTCCTCTTGACCTTCGACAATTGGCCCTGAAGTGGGTAATTTATTTCTCAAGTACTTTTACCGATAATGTATAGTGTGGATATAGAAATTATCTTCTTACAGCAATTATTTGCATATCATATATTAATGATTATCAAGAGCTGTTTACTTTTTCATCAAATGAGGATTGAATTGATAATGTTGATAATGTTTTACCCTTTATAGTAGATGCAATATCGTGATTCTGCTTCGACGCATGGTCTAATGCATTGAAGGTAGTAGATCAATAGTGTATGTAGTATCTTAGTGAAGCAGTTTTCAATGTCCACAAGACGGAGTCTGCACGGTCTAAAAAGACTAAAAAGGACTGAGGCGTTGGGCGATCCGTTGGCAAATGTGTAAGCGGTGCCGGTCTTCACACGGCGGGACCGGGGATGTCATAATACAGCCTACAAAATTCGAAATTGACAGGGTTGTGATTGAAACAAACGGGAATAACATCCTTTTGAAGGCGGGTGAGAGGTTCTAAAGGCATATGTACCTAAAATCCGTCAGAATTTCATAAAGGTTAATCGTCAATATCCCTCCATAGTATGTTCACAATCGAAAGATGCATAAAAAAGAGTTCTTCGCTCTTGTGAACTTCATTTATTACCATTATGTCATGATGATGTAAATTCAAATTAAACTACAGCTGAAGAATCAATTACAAAAAAAAACAAGTATCTCATTATTACCATTAGTTTTATTACAAATAATTAGCTATTAGACAAAAGATCATTACGACCAACCAGGCGTGCAGCTTACATCGCTTTGTGCTCTTGCTGATGGCGCTGCGTTTGAGTTCGCGCCTTCTGTGGTGTCTTTTTGGGGTGCTTTTGCTGACGGGGCAGAACCTCCGTGCTGCGATCCGTGTCACGTTTGTACACCCGATTGTCAACTGGAATCTGCACATACCCGTAGTCCAGCGCTTGCTGGGCTTGTGCGGGCTGCTGCTGGTAGATCGTTTGCTGCAGTGTGCCTTGGGGCGAGACACGCGCACCGTCCGCGTAAACTGTCGTACGTCGACCGGCCGAGGCGAATGCTACACCGATCGGTTGTACGGGTGGTGGCGGTGGTACATTGATGTCACGGTACGCCGATAGCGGAATCGCTGTCACGGGAACCGCGATCGTACCGGCACCACCAGCACCACCATTGGATTGGAGCTGAACCGTTCCGATCGGCCCGTTTGCAGCTGATGTCGCAATGTAGGCCAGATTGCCGGATGCCGGGAATGTGGCCAGATAAGCTCCAGATGCTGGGGTAGCTTGGGTTGTTGTTGAGGCAATCACTGCACCGGCATGTGGGGCCGTGTTGTAGCTGTGGATCTTCACGTCACTTGCACGCAATTGGGTGGGATAGAAGGGAGCGGGAATTTGGTTCGGATTGGGCGCTGCATAGTACAGCCGAGCTGGACGCACCTGGGCGAGATATTGCTGCTGTTGGGGTTGTTGAACAGGAGTGTTCATGTAGTACGTCTGATAGGTGGCCGGATTAGGTGTTCTCGCAGCAACCTGTATAGCCGGACCAGGCTGGGGGCTGGATGGCACTACTAAACCTGCCGGTTCATTTTCGTAGGTTACATCCGCCCGATAGCCATTGTTGTCGGCAATGTATTTGACGATTTGCATGCGTCCATCGGGGAGTTGCACCTTGTAGCTGCCTTTAACTGCGCCGTCTTGCTGCTGCTGTTGGGTGTGCGAAAAATCATCTCCCGAAGCCGTATCTTTGACGGCGTACGAAAAGACGTAGTTCTTCTTCACGTTCGTAGAGGCTTCCTGGGTAGAACAAAGTGAATAGGGAATAAGAGGCATGATAGTCAATCATATGAATCCAACTCCGGACTTTATTCGAATTGGACAAATTCTATGCTTAAGCTCTTCACGATGTCCACAAAATAGTAAACCACCACTACTCACATTGTAGGTATCGATGTCCTCCACGGCGTAGCTTTTGCCAAGTACCCGTGCGGCGTGTTTGGCCAACGCTTGGTAAGCCGGCTTCACCGTCTGGCTATCGGCACCGGAAAACCGTACCATCTTGTGCTGGCGTTCCTTGAGGGCCAACGTTTCGTACGGATAGGGCAGCGCGTTAACAGTGCTTCCTTCTCGCAACCGTGGGAACTGTATCGGGCCTTGACTGTGTGAAGGCCAGGATAGATCGTGGGAGATTATACAAGTGTGACAATATGGTGCATTATCATAGCGCCCTCGCGGTCGCTCCATTAGCTCCACACAGCTGCAGTACTTACTTGAGCAAATTTTCGGTGAATTTCTCGCCGTTGGTAATGAGGTTCCGGTCGAAGATGGCGATACCGTCGTAGGCATTCTGGTACGGGTGTGGATTTACGTCCCGAGGTCGCAGCAGTGATGCCGGCTCGGGAGATTCTATTGCCACGGCTTTACATGCAGGGGGCCCTATCGTGGCCAACGACACCACCAAGCACCAGGTAAGCTGTGAAAGCAATGTATATATGTGTATGGGTGTTTCCAGCTAACATTGTTCACCAGAAAACAAACGAAGACATCACTGAGAGGCATAGTGCGGAGGCCTGCCGGTAACAATGTCTTACCACTATACTGTCCGCCTTACCTTCACTGTCAGCAAACACCTTGACTGCATTTTCGGTTCCCACTGTCAGTGCGGAATTATTTAAACACATCGACCACCCTCCGGACAAGACCCCAGAGCACGCTGCAGATGCACGTTCTGCGGGAAGAAAGAACAGAGCCGCCGGCGGGGTTAGGTTGTGCCTTTTTTTATTACATGTGGTTTACCGCTTTTCACACAAATAACTTCTTCACACGCCAAATATACGGCCACGGGTAGCCGTATCGTTTATTTCGTGAGTTTAAGTTTGGGGATCGATACTGGCCTTCCATTGCAGTTTAGTTTACTAGCGAATTGTATGCAGGGAGAAGCATTGTTTTGGCAGAGAATGCACAGTAACTTAAAATTACGTCAATTTATATGAAATTTGTTAATAATCGCACCATGTGGCAGAATTCTTCAAGGATATTCAACAACAATAGGTGATAACCCACTCACAGGTCAACCTTCAACCTTTTTTGTGGATACGATCGGGTCCAATAAAATCACGCACTCGATTGCAACACATTGCGGCACAAGAACGGTTCTCCGAATCTTCCCGATCTACTCGATCATCAGTGCGTTTACCTTGATCGGCCAAAAAACATCCCCTAACCTTTGTCGTACGCACATCATCCACGAAAACAGCGGTGGTCCATAAACGTCTGTCTGTGCAACCGGCTACGAAACAGCATCCTTCGACGAACCGATCGAAGAACTGCAGAACTTTGATTGGCGATAGGTCATAAAAAACCGTTTCAAGATCCGCGTGTCGAGCAGTGGTGTTTGTTTTAATTGGGACACGTTAGCGCAAACATCAAATCCGATCAGAAGGCACCCCCGCATGCATGGCACGCAACCATAACGTACGCCACGGCAGGAGGGCCCAAAGCGTGCACGCGCCCGTGTCCGTACAAGAACTTGACCTACACTTTTCATCCCAAACATGCCGTAAACATGCCGAACGAGATACCCGTAGATCGCATCAATGTAGTCACGACGACGGTCTATAGTAGTCAAAAAGCATCTCCAAATACAACGTGCGTGTTTGATGCTGATCAAAGACCAAAGACCTAAAATGTGGTCAATGGGTTGGGAGCGATGTTATTTAACGCTAATTAACATACCAATTAGTTGAGCGAACAGGGCGCACACGCGAAGCTTTTCGGACATTGCGCAATGTGAAGATGGCAGTGTGTATTATTTGCCGGGACATACCGAACGGATAAGAGGCTGACGGCAGCCTCTCCCAAGTGTCTATTAATGGGCGGTTTGAAAGTGTTCATTGGACACATTGAGTACTTTTCACCTTATTGACCTTTTTCCTTGTTAAGGAAGAGGTATAGAAAGACTTTCTTTTTAGGTGATATCGATTGGGAACGATTAAGAAATATTCGTCATAATGTTGGTACTACCTTCATATTCGATCATATTGAGAGAATGTCCTAATTGTTCTTAAGACCGCAAATTTAATTATCGCAATATCGATATCATTTGTATCGTTGGATGTCCATACTTGAATACCTGATATTTTTTTAGAAGCTTAAAGTTTTCTACGAATAATACCAGGATGATACTTCCTATAGTAATTGAAAAAGGAAGGAGCTTTTCTTAGGCTTGTCCTATTATACTATGCCTTAAATTAAGGCTCCTTTAAGCGCCTCCATTGAAGAGTAACATGTTTCAGAACTCTCAAATCTCCCGGATTTTCTGCAACTCCCAGAGACACTTACTCACTCTGATCAAGGGAAAAAAGCCGTGACGACATCACTAAAGATGACAGATTTAACGGTAGGCGGAGTAGACGACCTCCAAGGGTCTTGTCGACTGAGAGGTCCCGAAGAGTCGCTTAAAGCATTGTAGTATTTCGGTTAATCTACACATTGTTCCTTTTGGGGCCCCGAATATTGTGGGCTGATGTGGTCATAGTCTGACTACTGATAGAAGACCTCCACATTTAAACCGCTTGTCATCTCCAAGAGGCTTAATCCTCCAGTGCATTACTGGAATTAAATATTATCAATTTATATGCCCCTTTTTCCAATGAATTGCTGTTATGTTGTTGGCTTACGTTGTCCTAATTTAACAGAAATTTATTCTTACATAAACTTCAAAGTAAAAAAATGCTTTGGTTAAATATATAAGTTTAATATAAATCAAAAACTGTTACTGAGACACATTCAATTGTGCCCGAAAACGAGACGACCGTTTCACGAAACAATAAGTTACTTAATAATGCTTCCTGTTGTACGCTTCCTACTCAAGTTCTTTCACCACACGAAACGTACAATATCAACAAATCGATCAACCGAACGTATGCAGCTCACGTCGGACGGATATTCGGTACCGACGCCCCGGCTGGTGACAAAACGGATCAGTTCACACCATGTCCGACACACTATCCGGGTCGTTTCTCCTCCACGCAATATAACGCAACCTCACCGATTCACCGCACCAGCATTAGCATTCCACGGTGTTGCACGGTAACTACACCGATCTCTGTACACGGGCAACCGCTATTGCATTGCACACGGAAGCTTCCTAAAAGCACTTCTCACACTAATCCGCCCCGGGGTGGAGCTTTTCGGGTTGGTCGTCTAAAAGTCAATGTGTAATGGAAGCCGAAAACGAAAACCCGATGCTTGCACCATCGGAACGTACACGAAAGGGCTCCTAATTGGCAACATTGTTCGCGGACTCGATGTTGGCAATTAATCCTTTTCGGTGGTCCAACTGCGGTGTGCTTTTCTGACACAACGGCACGCTTTTACACGCATTTACACGACGACACTACGGTGTATATACACCCAGTACCGGGTCAAACCGATTAGTGATAGATCGTTTTATTCCACCACTTCGAACCGATCGTTTTGTATGTTTTGAAATGCTTGGTAGTGACAATACCAGATCGTCCTCTGTTTGCAAAGGTTTGCAATCAAATAGAAAGTCACCAATTGTCAGACACCTAGACGTGCTCTTTAGTGTGCATTCCGTTTCACAAAACACTTTTATAATGGCGTCAAACCCACAGTTTCTTATCAGCTAACCTAGAAGAACTTCTGATATGCAATCACTTAAAAGAAATTTAACTTACACCTTACTACCCTCAAAATGCGTAACACCGGCACACCGGATACGAACACGCGGAAGCACAGTGGCGTGTATGAGTTAAGCAGAACAAATATCTGCGTCCGACGATGTTGGGCTCCCGCTGGGCACTGACTGTCCACCGATCGATGCATGAACGGTAGAGCCCCACTCGTTCATCTTGGTAGGTCTAAAAGCTGGCCACCCGATACCCGCCGTCTTTTATGAACTAGCGGAAGGGGTTCGCCTTTTTTTTTATTGCGCGGGTGGGAGACACGGTCTGGCTGCGTGGTCGAGGAAGACCATGCTGAATTTGGAGCTCCGTGTGGGGAAGTTTGGGTTGCACTACAAGCCGCAGCCACTTACGGTGCAAATTGCGAATTGCAAAGCGCATTTTTAGTGAAGAAAATACAAAGATAAGTTAATAAGAAAATAAATAAATAAATGTTTAAATAAAAATAAACATATACTTTAAAAAATAAACAAGCCAACAAGAAGTAAAATAGTAAAAATAAAAACTAAAACAACGTGAAAACAATATAATGTAGGAGTTGATAAGAGAATAGAAAATACTCCAAAAAGAAGTACAAAAGGGCTTTTTGAAAACTTAACCATTTGAAGATATATTTTAAGTTTATCTTTGTTTAACAACCTCGTTTTATAACTATACTTAAAATCTCAAACAGCAATTGCAAATAACGTATGCACCAATAACAATAAGCTTTTGTTAATAACCGTTAGAAGCGCAATACCACCTCCATAAATCTCCATAAGTCTCCTCCTAATTAAAACACCTAAACTGTTCGTCAACTCTCCAACTTATCCACTTTGCATATCGGCTATCAGTGGAAGCTTCAGAAAGCTCCTTAGCGTGGCAAAAATTGAACTTTGCCACTACTGGGTGCAATATGCTGCATTCGCCTGTTTGTCGGATTGCACCCCCATCAACCCCGCTATCGTCCGCGAAATCTTGTTCACATTCGAATAATTGTTTTTTTTTGCCTTCCAACGCTTCTAATCGCTGGGAAATAAAAACAGTAATGAATGTGGTTTTCTTTTTCGGTCTCACCTACTAATTGGGGTGTCTTGGGGGTTGCGCGATCCTTGTGGAGTATTGTAAGTGGGTAAGCACGTGAACAAGCCGTATGTTTGTTTGAAGATATTCATGCTGAAAACCATAGCTTTGGTTGGGTTGAATGTGGACGAAACTGCTTAAACTTGCATTATTAACTCTCACGTTCTTTAGCGTTTGATTTTTTTGACTATAAATCGAGCTAAACAGTAGCTTTAGAAATAGCAATATAAAATGTTACAATTATAAAAACATGTCGAAAAAATATGAAACAAACAATATAAAAACACATACGTACGAAAAAAAAAGAAAAACAAAATGAATTATGAAGTAAAACACAAACAAATAGAAATAGAAACAAAAGGCCGTTGAAAGCAATTGCTCAAAATTTAACGAGCATCAGTAGAAATTTAATCAACGCTTGCCAAATCCAAAACTAAAGCTGCCAAACCGTCTGCCTAATCTAATCAATATTCCAGCGTCTCTCGCACGCTCTTGATCGAACAAAACCTCCAAACAAGAGTGGATAAATACACCGTCAAACCTGCTACCTGTCAGTTTCAAAACCGATGGAGACACAAATAAAAACCAAATCCAAACAGTAAAAAAAAAAACATTAGGAAAACTGAACACTGCAAACAACGCAATCGCCGGAGCGCATTTTCATGCAAATTCCACAAATCGATCATCATCGCCTGCCCTGTACTGCAGTGCAACTTATGGTTGTCGCGTTTGCCCCAACGTGTGAAGTGATCCAGCCCGGTGGGGGAAGATTGGCCATCGAATGACCGTCGGCTTCATGCTAATACCACGATCGCGATCACAACATGACAACGACCTAGACCACCGAAACGAGTGAACTGAGCGTTGCATGGACCGGTTGAGTGAGGTTGTGATATACGGTGCACTTCCACATGATGGAACTGGTTGGGGAGGCACTTTTTGGAGACAAATGCATTTTTCTATTAGGAGTAGGTCAGTCGATGCAGGAAGAGAAAATAGGACAGCGTTACCAAGAAATTGAGGGTCTCGTTGGACACGTAATAAGCTTAACATATTATTTAATTCTTTCTTATCTAATATCCCAGGTTTTTTTTATTAACTTAAATACATAAAAGACCGAATACTACTACTTAGCAGCCGAATTGAATTCATGCTAAATCTGATTATCAAAAATTAGAATATTAAATGCAACAGGAAACATTTTACTAACTTTCATCTGAATTAAATTAAATTAAAACAAAATACATTTTAATTATGTAATCTAGGACCTTGCCAAGCGTCGAGCAATGAAATCACGCAATCGACCCATTTCAACACTTTACGTACATAGCTGCCGGCATATCATATTCTACCCGTGCTTACCAGTCCGCCCATGAAAAATTCTCCATGAAAACGGTCGGCATGCGTTTCACGTGCTCGAAAGTAAAGCTCTAAAATCGACCAACATTTTACACCCCCATGATATATGCGCCAATGGCAGCCACACGATGACAAACCTTACCGACAGTTCCGGGCACAGTTCAGCTGCTGCTGCTGGGCGATATATTATTTTAGCCCTTTACCACAACAGTACCCCAGCCCGGTCAGCCAGTTCACAAATTTCGCGGCTTTTCGCATTGCTCAACTCGGTCAATCCAATGGCGGCGATGGTGAATTAAGATATAAGCCAGGCTGTTAAACGCGAGTGCATGTATGGCGAGTTTAAAAATCGCATTACGGTTTCTGTGCGCTCACGATGTTCTTGTCAAGTGGCCGTGAAGATCGTGATACGTGTCGAGTTATATTTGGTTCTTTACTGATATGGAATAGTGTGGCACATGTTTTGACTGTTACGTAACATACGACATTTCGGGGGTTGTAATCCGGCAAAACATCGTGATTAAAGTAGGAAAACTGATAAAATTCTGATAATTTAGTCCAAGGCAGTTTAATATCCCATTTTAGGATGTAAGCAAGATCACGATCACTTGATCATTTTGTGTAGAAAAGAAATTTCCTCTCTAGTAACCCTAGTGTTCCATACTGTTCCAATTACCTTTTAACCTACTTTTTGCGTTCAAAAAACCCTTGATTCTCTATCCTTTAACCAACATATGGGTTAACTCCCAAGTTTGTTTACTTTCGCCATTTACTTTTAGCTCATCGCTGTGTCGCTCCCCTAGCAAGCTGGCGTGCTAGTCCCATTTACATTGGATATTCGGGGAGATATTGAAAAAACTTTTGCCGACGACTTTGCGTAACCTTCAAATGGTGAGGGACGTTATCGTCTTCTAACGCCATTCCCGGGGAGTAATACAATATTCTGGAATTGCGTGCATAAGGGGGCAAAAAATGGCTAAATCGTTAAGAAAAACCCTACGGTTGACCCAAAACCATGCAAAAGTATGGAAAACCACACAAGCTGATCAATAAAGACAACAAAATAAAACAAACTTCCTTCCTTTGCTAGCATTGCACGCGTTGGCGTCAAAGCAAATTGATCCGGCCTATTCTATAACACAATCCCAAATTCCTTTCCTATCATTCGTTCGTTCTTTCCCCAACAGTACTTGGGCCAAACGGAACGCACGACAAGGCCATAGACACACCAGGTAATAATTTAAATTCCACCATATGCTGTGCCAGCTTCGAAAAGAACAAGCGTTGGTCCTACGATCGGGTGACTAATTTGGTGCAATATTTTCGTTGTGGTTTTGTCGGGCGGGAATGCTCTTTCTTCCGTTTTCTGGCTTACGATATTTACGGAGCGGTGGACGATCGTAACCGTGCTTGATCCGCACCAGTACGGTACAATAAATGTCAAATTGCTTCGGTTCAATGGGGCTGTTTGGCTTCGATGGCTGTCTATGCCTATGCGTGCCGGTGGGCAATAATCGATCGTTTAAGAGTGTGCTTTTTTGTGATTTTAACTTGCAGATAAGCCACACGGTGCATGAGATGAGGACAGGAACATAATGTATAAGAGAAACACACAAGTATCACGAATAAAGCAGCTGGTAGCAATAATGTTCTTAGTCGCCATAATACATATTACGTATTTAAAGTTATAGATATGAACTTTTTATTTTTTTCAGAATACATTCAAAATTATCTTATCTTAGTAAGAAATTCTCGTTTATGAAGGAATGTTTTGTTCCACATAAAAACATCCGTAACAATCCACGTTTGCATCTCAATGCCAACCTAATCGATACGCTCAATCGCAGACAGAAATGTCTCGGACATGTTTGCCCAAAAAATCTGCGTCACTCAGGAGTTCCCGCGGACCTTAGAAAATGAAGCGGAACCTATCAGGTCGACCAACGATTGTTGACCGTGACCAGCGCACCCGAACATTGTCGACAATGCGTCAATTACATGGATACGGTGGAGGCTCTCTTGATTCCGGCAGGCTATTAGCCAGGCCCACCGACCATTAGCGAAAGGTGCGTCCGCAGACACCGGACGCACTCAGCGTCCCCATTGACCCATTGACGCCGGGGCCTCAGCAACGGACAAGCTGTAACACATCTGGATAAAGGTGATTAATCACAATGCGTTACAGTTGCATTATACTGACTTTGTTGATTGTTATTTATTGGTTTTCGATTGTAACGACTGCTGGGGAGAGGAGACTCGATCCCTACACAGTGTACGCAATGTCCGAGCTTTCAGACAGCTCGACTGGTCCGGAAAAAGGGACAAGAATGGCTGGTACGCCTCAAGAAAATCTTCCACTTCTGCCTCACGATTGAAGGGCGAACCACGAGGGCGCAGCCAAGTTCTTCAGAAATTAAGGTCGGTAATGGAATTGAAGGTGTCGTAAAAAACTACACCCGGACATAACCCACCCACCGGCACCGTTATCATGTGTCCCAACGTTTAAAGTTGAACCAATTAGAACGCTTACTCTTGTTGGGCAAGCAGACCGTTTCTACAACTCATTCCCGGCAATGTCCCAATACTGGCCACATAATTTTCGCTGTTAAAATTTAATTTCCCTTCCCAGCATCGACCAGGAAGGGCTTAAACGGTGTAAAAGGTTTGCCTTTCTGTATTGATCTGGCAGTAGCCTTGATCACTGCAAATGGCGCAGTTTTGTGACTCCTCTCTGGAACTAGGTAAAGAAAGTGTCTTTTTGTTTTAGTGCGTTTGTCGCGTTTATGACTTTATTACTTCCACATGCAATGGTACTTGTACACACATTCTGTTCCATATGATATGGGCATACATTTGTGTTTTTTATTGTGGGTTTCGCCCATATAAAATTGTAGATAAATGGAGACGCGAAAGAACTGACGGGAATCATAAAATAAACATTGTGACAAGCAGTGGAACATCCTTTTAAATAATTTACCATTTTTTTAAATTATTTACACAAAAGTATCAATCATAAGTATCATGTTTTGTATTAAAAGTAGCCAGAATCACCTGATTAGTTCAATTATAAATTTAAAACTGTTTTCGAATGTGCCTTTCTATTGCCTATCCCAATTTCATTTCCTCATCAAATTACGCCACTTAAATGGCTGGAATGGTAAACTGCAAAAAAAACCAACGACAAAAATTCGCAATTTCCCATAAAGGTGTGCCTTTCACGGTTCGTTTGTGAGCGTAAATAGTGAAAAATGAAAACAATAAAACATAAGAAATCGATCCAAACCACTCGACGGCTGAACGATGTCCCTAGCTTTAGGTAGATACAGCGACATATAAATTTTGTGCCAAAATTTGTTTATCATAAAAGCTTCCAACCAATGCCCCATGCCCGGTAAAATTGTGCCCATCCGTACGGTTTATGCTAACCATGCACGCAACGATGATTAATCATTTCCGCTAAAGCTTTCCGGTCCCGGTAAGACACAGCAGGGACAGCGGTTAACCGATCGTCGCTTCCTCCCGGTCTGAAGGAATTTTCCAACACGAAATTCCAGCACATACAGACACATTCGGTATGATCGATCCGGCACGATGAATGCTGCTCGGATTGTCTGTTGCTAGGGGCTTTGTTGATTTAGGCATGACTGGTAAAGGATGAACTGGTGAAACAATTCCCGAGCACTTCTTTCCTATAAAAGGCTGGCAAGTCTTGTCCGCGGGTTCTTCAGTTCCGGTACGTCGCGAAGATTGTCTCGATACGTACGGCTACACCTTTTGCCGGAAGTGATAAGTTTGGCTTTAGTTCTGTTGCTTGTGTGTGATTAGTTTAGTCAAGAAAACATTTGTACATAGCAAACATCATGAAAACTGGATACGGGTTAAATACGGCGGACTCGCTCGGATACTTAGGATATGGTTCCAAACCGTACTCCTCGCTCACCTACCTCGGCACCAAAGGATACAGTGCTCCGGCTACGGGATTGCGTTCGAAAAGTGCATTCGACAAGGATGTGAATATGTCCAAAGTGAAGAAACCAAAGCTAAGGCAAGCAGAATGAGAAAAATAATTAAATGTGTTAACTATGCCCAGTTGGAGTGAGCTCTGCTATGGACTGTAATACAGTTAAGGTGTTCTTTTTAAATGTGCATATTAATCCTTATTCTATTGGATGAACTCTTGTTTTTCGTTTACACTGGAATTTTAGTAAAATCCTGAAATGCTGTAGTGTTTACCACGGGAAATTCATTTTAAACGTCTAAAAGTATGCAATGATCGTTACAAAAGGTGTTTAAAAATCATCACAACTAACGAAAAATGTAGAGGACTTGCACCATTAACTCGCCCACACATAACCAGAACTTTAATCGATCGTAATTAATGCTGTTGTGAGGTGCCCCGGTGGGATAATGATATAGGTGACAGTCTTTCACACGACGGGCAGGGACCAAAATCCCATTCGGGACCTTTCTCCTCTAGCAAGGACTGACTTTTATCCGGCAATTGTTACAAATTCAATAGTAAATGTTTATAAAACAGTATTATAGTATTAACCTGAATATCTGTTATCAACATAGTTCATAAAGCAAATGTGCTAAAATGATATTAATTTTGAAAATAATGTTTCCATGAAATTTTATACGAAGCCACACATTCTTATGCAAACTTTTACTTTAAAAAGGAACCGAAAAGTTGCGCCTTGCGTTTGCGAAAATTTAGAAACGGCTTGCAAAACCGTCCGCATGTTCTACAACGCGCCACAGTAACTTTCCCCTCAATTAAACATTTTTCCGTGGTTCAGTGAAGATCGCATGCTACGCAGTAACGAAACCATGCGCAAGCGTGTACACTTGCGTTGCCAGGAGCAACCAACGCCATGGCGATCATTGTTTACGCTAGCCAAACAGACGCATTCATTTTCATCCAAAGTAAAAGGGACACCCATTCTGTCGCAAAGCGCGTTGGTGGAAATGTGTAAAGAAACAGTGTTTTTGTAGTTAAAAATGTTATAAAAAGTTATACAAGTGCTGTTGCTAACAGTACTACAGAGACAATCATGGATACAGAGTAATGATTCGCAATAGAGAAGAGAAACAACGAATAACCTACATACAACCTGAATAGTGCACATCATAAAACGATTCTTAATTCACTCCTACTTTTGCGCAAACAGGAAAACGTCCACCGAGAAAGTTGAGACACCGCTTTACAAGAAGAAAACATTCGATTTCACCGATTACGCGTACCGTGAGGCTGTGAACCGTTTGAAGTTCCTACTGACGGAAGCTTACGAACCGGCCAAGGCAACCACTTCCTTCTATTATCGCACGGTGGACGATGGCAAATCGGAAGCATCCGACAGCCAATCGGTCGTGGAACGCCCGTCAATCACGGAGGTGTCCAAATACTTTCCAACGACTGCCGTGTCTCGCTACGGAAGTACTCTGGGCCGCAGATACAGCTTTCTGAGCAAGGATACCGCCGCAGGACCGCTGAAATCAGCGCTTTCCAATTCTAGCTTACATCCAGCACAAACAGGTAGGTGGGCAAGAATAAAGGAGATCCATAAAATTATAGAATAACGTATTTCTATCCACAGTGCATACTGGCCAGAGTCTTGAGGTGGCGCAACCTCCGCCAGAACTTTTGGGATTTATTGAAAAGCAGGAAGGATATATTGAGCAGCTGGAACGTGAATCACAGTACTGCAGGGTATGCTTTTAATATAAAAAGAAAAATATGTTGTCCTTTAAAACTACATTTCATTGCAGGAGGAACTGTCAACCTTATTGAAGAAGGTAAAGGAAGTTGTGTCGGAGAACGAAGCCCTCACAGATCGGTCCCGGTCCAAGGCGTTGTATCAGTTGGACTCATCCGAGAGTGAGGATGTTGATTACGCGGATCGTAGCAAGGGCAAGGGCCCACTATCCGGTCCAAGCATCGTGTTTGAGTCACGTATCAGCGAACTCGAGGCACAGTTGGCACAATCGCAGATCGATCTGAAGAAACTGTTCAACGAGAACGAGGAGAACAAGCGCAAACTGTTGCATGGCGCTAGTGACGTGGGTAACGCGGACGCCTACCGGAAGCAAGTGGAAAATCTTCAGCGGTAAGTGAAGTGGAATTCCATTTGAAGAGATCTCGATTTAAGAATCTTGGTGGTTGCGTCTCTTCTTTAGCGACAAACATAATCTGGAAGAAACGGTCCGCAAGTTGCAACTTTCGATTGATCAGCTGAAGGATTCGGAGGCGTGCAATTTCAGCAAATCACAACGCAGCCGTGACATGATCGAGCAGGTGGCATTCGAGCGTAATCAGGCAGAGATCGAAATTCGACGCCTAAAGGTATGACGTGTATGCAAATGTTCAAGAGTTGAGCGGGAGTTATCAGCATCTCGCGTTTTGCAGGATGAACTTGAACGTCAGCATGAGCGTGTACGCGAGGTACAGCACGAGATGGCTAAACGCATTGCAGATGAGCGTGCCAGTGCCGAACGCCGCTATACCTACCACGTGGATCAACTGGGTGGAGACCTTAGCAGCCAGTGGGAACACGCCACCAAGCTGCAGCTTGAGGTGGAACGCCAGAAGCGCATCGAATCCGACTACAAGCGTGAGCTAAACCAAAAGAACTCCCAGATCGATGAGCTGAAGATGGAGCTGAAGAACAAGTCGGCCATCTTTATGTCCGATTTTAATCAGACAAGCGCCGAAAAACAATCTCTCGAGCAGGAGATCACTTCGTTGAGGTAAGGAAATTCCGTTGGATGTGGCTATTATAATAATATTCTTAAAAGCCGTTCTCTTGTTCAAATGTATCAGACTTCAACTGGAGCGTGCCGAGCGTCAATCAAAGGTGGAAGTCTCGCGTCTGAATGCTGAAATCACTTCCCTGCGTCAGCGGCTCGATCGTGCCGATGCGGACCTGCTGCACTCGAAGCGAGAAAATCTTAAACTAGCCGATGATGTAGCTTCGCTAGAGAAGGAAGTACGTGGAGCAGATCACGTTCGTACCCATTGTGTGCATTGCGTTACTAAAAGCCTGATTCTTTCGTTTGCAGCTCACGCTTGGGGAGCTGAACAGAGAAACACGACCCTCGAAGGAACTAGCAAAGATCATATCCGACATGGAGGCTAAGCACAGTAAGTACGGCAGCCTATTTCGATAACGCTCTAATGTGTCCAATGCTGACTCGAAAAAAAGAAAACAATTAAACACGCTATGGGTAAGCTATTGAAACCCAGAACAAAACAGAACAAAAACCTAACCAAAACTCACACAATCCACACTTCAGTTACAATATCGGTGCAGCAAACCCTCCCCCATCAGGTCATTGTTTCGTGTGTACATCTATTGTTTCCCATTGTATCATTTGCGAACCATACGAGCGCCTTTCATTAAACCGTTGTTTACCTGTTGTTCTAGTGGAAATTGTTCTTTTACGGCTTCTGTTTTGCGCTGTTTGGGATGTACACGATTGGTTCGTTGTTGTGTTTGTTAATCGACTTATTTTCCGTTCCGTTATCAATGGCTGAAAGAGTTTTACTTCTATGCCAGTGCACGCTGCTCTCTTGCTTACTTATGATTTCCCAGCCAAATTAATCACGGCACCTGCAAGTGTGAGTTCGAATAGTGGTATCAGTCTATCTGGACGTGAGTGTTGAATGTGTATATTAACACCCGCGGGTCGTGGTGTAGAGTCGCATGCAACTTCACCGCGGTCACAACATACCATTAGATCACAACGATTAGACGTTACGATTGAAGCGGGTCGTGTTCTCAATAGTTTATCCATGAGCTATTTTACATTGCAATGGGAGGGGTAAGAGTTTAGTATGGAAACAAGATGCACGGTTTTGCATCGTGTCACTGTGGACACGCGATCGGTATGTCCCGAGACCCATTCGCCTGTAACGACGAAACGGGGGCCAAGTCCACGAACTGCTCGCAATTGCCGAAACCGCTCAAAAACCAAATGTCTTTCCTTCTTTCCGCTCTTTCTTTCCGGTACGCATTGCATCCAACCGTTCCAGCCAACACCGTTTCCGAACTCGAGGGCATGATACAAGATCAAAAACAGCTCATGGAAAAACTAACTGCAGAATGCAAAAGCTTGACGCATAAGTTAGAGGACACCACACAGAAGCATAAGTACTTGAAGATTTCCTCTTTGATTTTCCCTTCTTATTGTGTGTTTCCGTTTTGTTGTAATACTCGTTTGCATAATCGAACTAGGTTTAATTTAATTTAGAATTAAGCACAAAAGGATTAGAGTTGCATTAGAAAATCATTCATCGTTGTACATATTCACCACGTGCATGAGAATGTTTAAACTTTGGAATTGATTAATCCGTGTCTTTGGTGTAAATGTTCCTGTTCCTCAGTTAGCTTGCACTAAAGCTCTCTACTAAGGTTGTGTTTTTTTTTGCAAAGTTTGTGTTGGTTTGTGCACGCGTTGATTTCCCCCTTTACTAACACCAGCTCCTCCATTGCTCCATGCTCCCGTGCCATCATCTTCATCATCATTCCATTGAACTGTACGCTGCACCTGTTTGGGCCGCCGCCTCATTCGAAGGCGTGAGCGAAGGAAACGGGTGCGTTTCACGGATACTAACTCAATCTACGAACACTGCCAACAACGCTGTCCTAGCTTCCTCCGAACTGTTCCAGAGCACGAAACAAGCGCACCAGACGATCGACAGCAGAGCGAACACCACTCCAACGTCACGGAACCATCAACAGTTTGTGGCAAACACCTGCAACAGCAGCAGCAGCAACACTACTCACCCCTGCTCGCGTCTCTTTGCGAAACAAACCGATGGCAAAGGGATCACGTTGAGCGACGGGCAGCAGCAGGTGGTTTGCGATCGGCCATCACACCCTATTAAGATTGACGTCAATGTACGCATTGGTCGCCGTGCTACCGGACACGATAGCGCCGGTGAAGACCAGCGTGATGACGCGGTGTCCCAAGTGCATCCCCAAACCGGGATAACACTAATCACTAACACCCTCTCCAGTGCTTCATTCCCTAGTGTTGAGGTCTAGAGATCTTTGGAAGCGATAGTACGTATGCGTTTTTAACCAGCTTCCGTGTACTCCTGTCCCGCAGATAAAACCCCTTGCACCAATTCCCTGCGTTTGTGTTGTGTTTGGTTTTGTAAATATCTCCACTTAAAGATGATTTAGCGTCTTGTTAGTAGGTAGTTTCATCAACACTCATCATTTCGGTCGCTTTATCGTTTCGTTTCATACCCTCCCCAAATTTTGTTTGGCCACGATGTGTGTGTTCGATTCCTTTGTAAAACCCCGCATTCAAGAGAGGAAAAGCGTGAGCTACGCCAAACGAACTCCGAACTGATGGATCGGTTGAAGCAAATCTGGCACAACTACAAACAGATCAGTCCGGCATTTCGGAAGTCCAGTGTGGCGAGCTCCGGTGGCGATGATTCAACAGTGTCCCATCACGAACAGGTACGATAATGGGGGTGGAAAATAATCTAACTTTCCGTTTGTTTCTTCTCTCTTTCTCTTTCTCTAACACTTTCCAAACATCCATCGTCGCGTGATCGTGCGATCTTGCGGTGCATCACACCAGGCAGGAGATAGATTATCTGCAGGAAAATTTAGAATATCTCTCAAAACATATTAATACTACGAATCCTACCGCCACTGCTAGCAACGACACTAATCAGTACGCTTCGACAAATCCCGCAATGGATGACAATCGCTATTCTGCCGATCTTCAAACGACGTTGTACAATCAGGCTGATAGTAGCGGCAGCAACTATGCAGGTGGTGTTGCCGGCTCTAGTATAGCACCTGATGCAAGTGCAACGGCCGCGTACGCAAGCCCTTCCCCGAACCAATCGATTGTGCGTGATGATGTGAACAGTTACGAAGGTACAAGCCACCACGGTTGTAAAACAAAAGCCAAACATCCGCCACGCAGGAAGTGGCGGTTGAGTGTGCTTCACTTTTGCATGGCCGCGCACTCGAAAAACACACGATTGCTGACAACTCCATTCTGACTCGAACCGCCAGAAGTTCCCATTCTCACCTGCACTGCCATGGGAAAGGTGGCGCGTAATGTAGACAGACGCCGCCGGTTGGCCGTATCTTTGCTTCGCTTGCATTGGTTCTGCAAAATTTTATTAGCATAATTCTTACGCTTTGGGCTCCCCCCATTATTGTTTGTCGAAAATGTTCCTAATCATCGTGAACAAGCAATACCCAGCCACCAACACGGTCTATTGTGAGGCTTGCACAAACTTCCAACCCCAGTTCTCACGCAAGAGCGGTGCCGCCGATGGCGTTTCGTGGCACGAAAATTTCCCTCCAGACACGCTGACCTCGCTTTTCATTGCACCGCGGGGGATATATGGTCGTGGGGCGCTCCAACACATCATTGCCTTTTCAATTCCCCATTTTCTAGCGATCGATCGATGTCGATATGATCGTCACGACTTTCTAATGAATTGTTTTTTTTTCGGTGAAACTTTCCACAGCTGTCAACTCGGGATCACGGCCCGGAAGCACAGCCGCACGCTATGCACTACCGGCCAATAACGGTAGAACCATGCCCGCCAACTCAGACACGTTCGATGATGGAACCACGGGAGGAGTCGGAACTGGGCGACAGTACGGAAATGCTGGCGGAAAATCATCTCGACCGGAATCACGTACATCCGATCGACAGCAGTACGCCCAACCGAAGCAGCCACCCGAACTGTCCCGAAACAACTCCGTCGCCGATTACGTTGACCCCAGCAAGCGCAGCGAATCCCGACTGTCGCGATCCTCGGTCACCAACGAAGAAAGCGTACGGTCCGGAGGCGTTCCAAAGGAGTCAGAGTATGGACGTGCTGTGGAACCGGAGCGTCTGTCACGAACCAGCGATACCGCTAAACCGGACAGCACCGGAGGTGGAGCAGCATCGGGAAGCAGTGGAAGGTTGTCGCGTGAATCCGTGGCCGACCAGAGAACCTCCCGGCAGTCGATGCAATCATTGGCAGGATCCCAACCCTATGGCACGGCGGACTCCGTTGATCCTGCCACAGCACAGCAATACGCCGCCCAACAGCAGTACGGAGAGTTTGCGTACCAATCGGGAGACCAGCAACAGTACTCGGCGCTGGACGATCAGTCTGCATCCGGATATGATCCCACCCAACAGCAGTACACCGATCAGCAGCAGTACGAGGGTTACGCAGAGCAGTACGATCAACAGCAGCAACAGATCTACGATCAGCAGCAGTACCAGGGCTATCAGCAGCCATATGATGCACAGCAGTACGCCCCTGAGCAAGTTTATGATGAATCCAGCTACGCCACCGGAACCGGTACACTACAACAGCCTGTCGCACCAGCACCTACAGCAGCAACAGCAGCAACTCCTGCACCACCAGTCGCACTCTCCGCACAATCTCCAACACAAGTGTCCGCCCCCGCAGCAGCAGCAGCAGCAGCAGCAGTCCCACCCGCACCATCCACTACCACGCCAGCAGCAGCGGCTCCTACCACCGGAAGCAGCAGCAAACAGCAATCAGGAAAATCTGCTGGCTCAGTGGAACAGAAGGAAAGTAACCGAACTGTGGGGAATACACGTTCCGGTGCATCATCCCGGGCAGGCGCTAACGGACAGCGATACAAGCAACCATCCGGCGCAGGACGATAAGCATCCCTGTTGCCGTAACAGTCTACCCCGACAGCAGCTACTGAAAACGTGCGGGTTCCAACCAATCGAAAGCTATCCGAAACTGAGCATCAGCAGCCCGAGCCTGTTCGGAAGCAGCCCCGATGTAAGCCAAACACCGTCACCTACATCGACTGTGTTGAAAAATTACGATGCGGCCAGTCCCAACCCAATGTGAGGGATTGACCGAGGGGAACTTTCCAGGTTGGTTTTTTTGAATGTGTGTGGCGTGATGTTGCGGGTTTGACTGTGAAATTGTTCTCATATGTGTATAGCTACCTATTTTGAAGCCTCTGCTCCATTCGGAGTTTTGTAGTGATGATTGCCATGTTCTGGAAAATGAATAAAAAATTAACATTACGCATTGTTTCTTTGGCTTCTATTCTTCTGTACTAACTAATGGTTATGGAAATAAGAAACTAACATGCGCTCGAAAAATGGTACGTTTGCTAAAGTTAAAAGAAAATGGCGGAATTTAGTGTGCAGTTTCCGGTGCAGCAGAAGGATCAACCTAACCTCAAAGCTCCACACATTTCCCTATTTTTCTCATTGAACCGTATCTCTTATTATTTCGTAATATCATTGCGAATTAATCTGAAAATATGCAGTAAATCCTGATTCTGTGATATCGAGCAAGCAAAAAATAAATTAATGCCAATTGGAAGCTCGTAACCGTTTCATTTCAACATTTTCAAAAGAACAAAACCGTATAAATCCCACTCATGCCACTGTTGTAAGGTTTTCCCGTTTCCTGACAGCGTGCTGTCAAAAAGATTTTGTTTGTCATCATCTTCATCTAGAAACTCACCGCAAATCAGGACCAGTTCAGTTTGTTTTCGCAGCTTACTTCAGTAAAAAGTGTAGTAAAAATGGCTCTAGCGGAACTTTGCGGGTTTTCCCAGCACGCTCTATTCAACGATGCATCGATGGGCAGCGATAACTTCCAACGGGATATCACCCTGAACACGCAAAACCTACAGAACAACATGTCGCTTGCTGTTCCACCGTTCCAAGATGTAGGGTTAAGCCGTGTGTTTCCGTGACAAACAACTTTTTGTAATTCTGCTTTGTACTTTTTTTATAGCCCGCCTTGAATCTGGCCAAGCTCCAAGCTGCAGGTGAATCGAGCGGCATTAAGATGGATTTCGATCACGGTACCACTACGCTAGGCTTCCGGTTCCAGGGCGGAGTTATTCTCGCTGTTGACTCTCGTGCCACCGGTGGTCAGTTCATTGGTTCACAGACGATGAAGAAGATTGTTGAGATTAATGACTATCTGCTGGGCACGTTGGCTGGAGGTGCGGCCGATTGCGTGTACTGGGACCGCGTGTTGGCCAAGGAGTGCCGCATCTACGAGCTGCGCAACAAGGAACGTATTTCTGTAGCTGCGGCGAGCAAGATCATGTCCAACATTGTCTATTACTACAAGGGTATGGGACTTAGCATGGGCATGATGTTGGCCGGTTACGACAAACGGGTAAGTGTGTTGTGATTTCTTTGCGATTTGACGAACGAATAAGAACAATTTTTGCTTGTACTTTTGTATTCTCAGGGACCGCAACTGTACTACATCGATTCGGAAGGCACACGAACCCCCGGAAAGGTGTTCTCGGTCGGAAGCGGTTCGATCTACGCTTACGGTGTGCTCGATTCCGGTTATCATTGGGATCTAACCGATGAGGAAGCCCAGGATCTTGGCAGACGCGCTATCTATCACGCCACACACCGTGACGCTTACTCTGGCGGTATCGTCCGTGTGTACCACATCAAACCGTCTGGGTGGGTCAACATCTCCAATCAGGACTGCATGGATCTGCACTTCCAGTTCAAGGATGAAAAGAACAAGAAGTTTGGTGTGACAGCATAAGGGATTAGTTTTAGATGAGAGAAGAGTAAGTTTCGGGAATTGGTGAATAAAATTGATCGATATCCAAGGTCTTGTAATCGATCGTTTTGGAATGTCACTGAATTCTGAAATGATATTACGCAAATTTATTGGAACAACACAGTGCAGCACCAATCACAGCACACCAAATAGATTTTGCCAATATAATCTTTTTGTCTGGTACACTCGGTTTGGCACAGCAATACAAGCTCATCTTTAATTCATCTTTAAACGAAAATGCTAAGAGATATTAAATAAAGACACACGATTCAAACCGTTATTTTAATTTTTTTTTCATTGCATTTCGATTTCGACACCCGTGTTTCGAACATCATTTCGATTTGACATTCGATCGCTTCTGTTTATATTCGGTTTGGAGAGTTCAACTCTTTGCCACATTTGTTGTGAATACTTCTGCAGATCTGGTCTTATTTTTGCGGTACGCATCAGCTCAGATACGAGTTTAATCCTCTTTCTTTGTAGTTATTGTAGAAAATGATGCAATTGTGAAGTGTAATTAGCATACTCATATAGTGCCGGGTGTCTGTTGCAGTTTACAGTTTACGGATTACATTCAGTAGGGCGAGGAGCACGTCACTAGCTCACACGTCAGCCGGAATCACACACACTAATTTGCTGCAAAACACTTGCCAGCGCACGAGTGAATCTTCTCGGACGAAAAGCAGAGTTGTTTTGGCCTTTTCAAAATGGTATTATTGTAGCGAGTGTTGTATCGGCCTTTCGGTGGAATTACTTCATGTTCTGTTTACCTTCCTTGCAGGTGTTGATAGCGGCTGCTGTGTGTACGAAAGCGGGGAAAAGTACGTTTCCTTCCCAAGCGTTCGTTTCTTATCGTCGATCTCTGCATTACTCAATTATTTGTGCATTTTTTTCTACAGCAATCGTTTCCCGGCAGTTTGTGGAAATGACCAAGGCCCGTATCGAAGGATTGTTGGCCGCGTTTCCAAAGCTAATGACTTCGGGCAAGCAACACACATTCGTTGAGACGGATTCCGTACGCTACGTGTACCAACCGCTGGAAAAGTTATACATGTTGCTGATCACCACGAAGGCAAGCAACATTCTAGAGGATCTGGAAACGCTCCGCCTGTTCTCGAAGGTGATTCCCGAGTACTGCCGTTCGCTGGAAGAGAAGGAAATAATCGAAAATGCGTTCGATTTGATCTTCGCGTTCGACGAGATCGTTGCGTTGGGATATCGCGAGAGCGTTAACCTTGCGCAGATTAAAACGTTCGTCGAGATGGATTCGCACGAGGAGAAGGTCTATCAAGCGGTTCGGCAAACACAGGAACGGGAGGCGAAGCAAAAGATGCGCGAACGCGCGAAGGAACTCCAGCGTCAGCGCATGGAGCTGAAGAAGGGCCAATCAGGCGGGCGTGGTGGTGGTGGCGGCGGTGCGGGTGGATTTGGTAATAGCTTCAGCAGCAGTGGTGGCATATCGAGTGACAGTATTTCATCGCTTAGCACACCGTCGGCTAATATAGCTGAAATTAATAAGCCTGCACCAGCAGCTGCGTAAGTATCGACACAGGGAGGGGTTCCCTATTTCGGAACATCTGGTTTAGTAGTTAAACTGGTGAAGAAATAATGATAGTAACAAGTGAATGGTTCTGGTTCATTACAGAAAATCAACCGCACCACGGAATGCGCTTAAACTGGGTGGAAAAACACGCGATGCCGACACATTCGTCGATCAACTAAAGAACGAGGGCGAAAAGGTGGTTTCAACCCCATTGCCATCTGCGGCCTCATCGGCCTCTGCAAAAGCGAAGCCAGTCTCGGATGTACCAATGGATTCGTAAGTCCTATTAAAAGCGGCGTGTGATTATTTTATTTTATTTTAATGTAATTTTTCTTTTTAGTGTTCATTTGCGTATGGAGGATAAGGTGGTGATTCGTATCGGTCGCGATGGTGGGCTGCAAACGTTCGAGCTGTCCGGATTGCTTTCGTTGCGCATTTCGGACGAAAAGTACGGCCGCATCAAAGTTCAACTGGACAATACGGATCAGCGTGGCATTCAGCTGCAGACGCATCCGAACGTCGACAAGGAGCTGTTCCGCAGCGTGAATCAGATTGGGCTGAAAAATCCGGCCAAGCCATTCCCGCTGAACACGGACGTGGGTGTGTTGAAGTGGCGCTATCAGACACAAGATGAATCTGCCGTTCCGTTGACTAGTAAGTAGAGGGAGTGCCAAACGGTGCCACGTTCTGCTGTTACCTAATCCATCTTTTCATTCTATAGTCAATTGCTGGCCATCGGAAAATGCAGAGGGCGGTTGTGATGTGAATATAGAGTATGAGCTGGAACATACTCGGTTGGAGTTGCAGGATGTTTGCATTACGATTCCATTACCGTAAGTACAGCATATGTTTTTCTAAAAAGAATGATTACACCTTAATTGTATTGCTGTTGTTTCCAGTATGGGTATTACGCCATCAATTGCCGAGTGTGATGGGGACTACAATCACGATTCGCGAAAGAATCAATTGCTGTGGAATCTTCCGGTTATCGATGCGTCCAGCAAACAGGGCTCGATGGAATTCAGTGTACCCAGTTCCATTCCGGGTGACTTTTTCCCGCTCGATGTAAGTGTGCAGTAAGTTCCACAAGTAGTTCCACCACGATTAGCACGTATGTTTTATACTTTCAGATAACATTTTCGTCAAAAATTCCCTACGCCGAGCTAGCACCCGCAAAAGTGATGCTGGTAGAGGACGGTAGCGATGTGAAGTTCTCGACCGATACAATTTTCTACACGGATAAGTTTGAAATAGTGTAAATTGGCTACCAGAAGGAGGCATGGGGACACCACACACACAAAACTCCCACCCTCCCATAATAGAGCCGGCCGTTACGTGAATATATCTTTATATTTCTGCTTATATTTTGATGCCGCAATTTTCACAGTACAGCGTTGGGAGGGACGTTTAATAGCAAATGTTTAGCTGCTAAGATATATTACGGCGCACTTCCATAGCGAAACATATGCAGTGCCGGGTTCTGTTGCGCTTCAATGCGCAGGAATCGTAAGCTTTCGTTGATTTTTACATTGATTTTCTTTTATCAAAATGCATGTATCGTATTCTTTCGTTTTTGTGTAATCTTTTAAAAAAACAACCAATCAAATACGCAACTCCCACCCACGGTGGATGAAACATTCTACATTAGCAAAGCTGTAAGATGGCGAATTATTGATTATGAGCATGTGAGGAGTAAAAAAAAACGAATAATCCAAACAATGAAATGGTAAATAAACATAAATTAACTACAAGGGAATGATTCTCTACGGAGAAATTGGAAGAAGAAATGCCGAATTATTATTTGTGGAAAATTCAAATGTCTCACGTAGATCTCTATAAATCTTTTTCAAGTGCAAAGTGTCACAGCTTGCTTATGGACATCTTGAACGCATAATCAAAACAATAACATAACCCCATTTTCACGCATTCTATTACGCGGTTATTTTCCAGCATCTTTGTTGCCTTTCTTTGTTAGCATAGGTAGTTTTTTATGATCACAAGTACGACATTATGAAATAGCACTGTAACGAATTATGTTTTGATAAAAGAAAGTTATTCGGTGGATCGTTTTTGCACAACTATCTGCGCGCATTGTGATGTTAGTGCGTAATGCTTGTGAAGCGTTTGTTATGTTCCTACACAAAAGCGTTGAATCGCTTGCATCGTGCTCCGAACGGTAATAAGAACGCCAATTCCGATTACAATGTTACGCTGTTCGAGCCGATCCCTTCTGGGCGGTATTTTAGCACAGATGCAAATCATCCACCCGAAGATGGTCAGAAGCCGGTAACGGTTTCGTTGTACCAGATGAAAAAAACCATCAAAGGATCCAGTGCGATACTGGGCGAAAGCGTCGAGGGTCCCACTTGCATTCAAACAATCTGTCCCGTGTGCCATATCGTACCTGGTGGGGATGGGAAACCCATCTCGGATACGATCCGGAGGAAGATATTCGTTAACAAAACGACGGGCAATTTCACGTGTTCGACCTGTCAGTATCTTGGCAGATGGGATCACATTGAGAAGTTTTTCCCACCGTATAACCGTGCCCCGAAAACGGTGCAAGAGCTGCGGAAGCTTCGGGATGCATTTTTGGAATTGAAAGGAGAACAAGTGGGAGTGGTGCATCCAGTTCCTGACGATGCCAACCTGCTGGATACGATTGATGGAGCTCGCGAAGCAATAAGGTGTTTGCATTTGGAGGTATGTGCATAATCTTTCGCATGTGGTTCATATAATCGAATGTAATGAATCGGTTGGTTCATTTCAGAATATAATACCCGAAACACTCATCATCGTGAAAGCTCATTGGGACCGCGAAAAGCAGAAACTCTTCATACCGCTGGTAGATGTGGAAGATCGTGCCATTGGCTACAAGACTCTGCATGTTGGTTCGGATGGAGAAATTTGTGAACGTACAGTGCCAGAAGCGAATGCAAGCGGTCTCATTTACCTAAGATGCTCCCCATCCAACACCGGAACAAAGGCCAAAGATCAAAGTCAAACTAATGCCATACTCGTACTTAATGTGCTGGATCTGCTCGCCCTGGGCAGTGTGAAGTTGAATGGTAAGCTTTGTAAGTGTGAATTCTAATAAAAATCGAATCTGATTGTTTGTTTTTCGTTTCCAGCAACGGCCGTGTGTCTTCCTCATGGCTTGAAAACCCTACCTCAACAGTGTTTGCCCGGGTTGGACCGTTTTCAACGGCTTACGCTATGGTTTAACTACGATACAGCTGGCTGGGATACGGCACGTAACTACGCTAAGAAGCTTGACGAACGTCGGTGTCTGTTTGTGCGCCCAACGGATCAACATCCCACACCGTACAAGGCTCTGCTGGAAGAAACAACGGAACCGAAACAAATTCTATCTAAAGCACAACCAATCCTACATCAATCCATCACAACGTTCCGTGCCTTGCGGCAAGATGTGCTGAGTGATTTGCAAAACATCGACAAAGTACAGGGTGTCAAATGGAAACGCTATCCAACGCTGAATAAACTGCTGAAAGGACACCGCAAGGGAGAGCTTACCGTACTAACCGGACCAACCGGATGCGGTAAGACCACCTTCATGTCGGACTATTCACTCGATCTTGCCCAGCAAGGAGTTTCAACGTTATGGGGATCATTCGAAATCCGCAACACCCGGCTAGCGGTAACCCTTCTCCGACAAATGGTGGGCCGTCCGCTTGACGAGAATCTGGCAGAATTCGAACAGTGGGCAGATACGTTTGAACGTTTGCCGATATACTTCATGACGTTCCACGGACAGCAACCGATCAAGATCGTGATGGAAGCGATCGAGCACGCGCAGTACGTACACGACATCCAGCACGTTATCATAGACAATCTACAGTTCATGATGGGTGTGTTGGATGAGGCGAAACATCTGGATCGTTACTGGAAACAGGATGCGATCATTGCCGCTTTTCGAACGTTTGCCACCAGACGCAACTGTCACGTAACGCTGGTGATTCATCCACGGAAAGAACGCGACACGGACGAGCTGACGACGAGTTCTATCTTCGGCGGAGCGAAAGCTTCTCAGGAAGCGGACAACGTGCTGATCATACAGGACAAACGGTTGACATCGGTAAGAGGTAAGAAGTATCTGCAGATTGCAAAGAACCGCTACAGTGGCGATCTCGGTATTATGCCGCTGGACTTCGATAAAGCAAGTCTTAGCTACGCCCAGCGCAAGAAGAAACCCGACGGTGGTGATGATGGACCGTCCACCGGGTCCGAGTCCGCTGAACCGACCGATCGGACGGTGAGACGAGCGTTTTAGTGTGCATCACGAGAAGTACAGTGTACAGAAGATGTAGTGTAGTGTAGTTTTTAAAAGCCCGCGTCAAACAGGTTGCATTTCTTCGGTCAAGCGTAAAGTGAGTCATGAATATACATAGAATGAAAGTAATCTCCACAAGCGGATATGCAGTTGTCAGGCCAATCATCCGAACTTGCGTGTGTTTGTGTGCGTGTGTTTACGTTGACGATTGCCGGTAATTTTTCACATCCAACAGCTTCTTGCCACACATCGCACAGATTCCCTTTTTGTAGGCGCACTGCTGACAGTAATGTGATCCAGCTTGGTGAATTTTTTGCTTGCATATTCTGCACGGATGGAAGGTAAGTGACCCGTAGTTAGTGGGGAAAATCTTTCGATGCAATGGAAAGATGGGTTACACTTACCGGCAGGGTGCAAAATTTCCGGCCATCGGATTGTATCGTACCTTTGCGCTTGTAAGCGCTTTGTTTTCGTTGATTTTCCTACCACCACCCTCGGTGGTGTTTCTGGCACCGGCTTTCCATGGATCCGGTGTGATCACCTTGCCCAGTTTCTTTTCACACTTTTCGCAAACCATCGTAAGGTTGGGAAAAGTTATTCCGATGATGAACGCACTTTAAAAACATGCGCCTTTTTGGAACGATTGTATCGGAGGTGAAGTTGTTTTGTTTACATCAGGGGTTAGCAACCTGCAATGGGGGGAAACTGTAAGCATTTTTATTATTTGAATAGTATATTGTGAATTTTGTTGTCGTTTACAAATATGACATTACACTTTTTATTGTATATTGTAGTTTTAAAACAAAAATTTCAAATTAATATTTTCAAAAATACAAATGACAAGTTTTTAACCACTGACTTGGTTTGACATTTGAGTCATTTGCACACAGGGTGACAACTATGGCATGCAAACCTACACTAGTTGGACATACGTTTTCGCTAGACACATTTTCCGATTTTTTCTTAAATAGGAAAATTACAAATTTATTCCTTTTAAAAATATAGAGTAAACCAATACTGAATAACTATCCAATAGATTTATATCTAGTGCAGACGAAAACATGCCCAGTTTGAGGTCAAATCTCTCCCTGATCCCAAAAAAAATTTCGTGTTTTCTGGATGCATGATCATCATCATCATCAGATATCAAGAGACAGCTTTAACGCTTGTATTGGTCATCAGAAGCTCATCATAAATCAGAAGAAGTAAATATTGAATGATTGATGTTGATCTTTTTCTACTAATCTAGCATATAAATATGTTTTGTATATGATGATATCGAACCACAAATGCATCTCAGAACGGAGTTGTTGATCTTGCCACTGGAAATCGTTACTTCCTATTTAAGACACAAAACTATTCTATATTTAGCACCACGTGCAACGCATCAGTGTGTCGGAGGACGGCTTTTCATGGTGCACATGCAACTGTTTCTATGCTCATGTTCCATCGCTTTCCAAAGTGCTGCATTCACGCATTGCCGACTAAAAATAACGCACGGCTCCCACAAAAACGATTCCGATTATGGGGGAAGAGATTGAAAGTAGGAAGACCTCTTATTCCGCGGTAACGTACAACAAGGGACAGAAACGCTAAGGCGTTCGGAACGCCGGGAAGTGAATGGACAACGTCCTACGGACTCCTATTTCTCATGCATAATCGCGTTATATTGCAGTAGGCGGCGGAAGTGATTTAACCATGAATGACATTCCTTCATATTGGAAACGAGATCTCGGTCAAACCTCTAAAGTTGCTGTCTTTCTTGAAAATCTTGATTTTAAAGCGATCGAATGAATGTGATGGAAAAAAGAGAAAAAAAACGTTTGCCACAGGTGTAGTCAAAACTCCCAACACACACCCAGGTGTGAAGCTGCCCACCATCTGTTACGATTTGGTTGCCTTTCCTAACCAAACAACTTGTCTTCACATTGTCGAGTACGTTGGCCTTAAATTGATCCAACAAAGGAACTGTTTTGCGTTCCATTCGTAAGGGTACAGTTAAACACTGTGTCATCGTGTCCCTAGCGCAAAAGGAAGTCGACTAAAGCCCTAACGTAGCAAAAAAAAGCTGAAACAAACAACACCGGAAGCAAATAGGGGAAATGGTCTGTACCCGGGCGCACATAATAAATGGGGCGCCATCCTTTCGCCATATGCGTGTTCAAAATTGAATATACTTGCACGCGATGGGCGAATGACACCAAAACCTATCGTGCGACCCTTTTCACTGATGTCATCGTTTGGGTCGATAATTTTTATTTCAAAACTAAAGCCAATGCTTGGAAGAACTCGGAACATACGAAACATGTGGCAGCAACAAACCTGACAACGGTATTGATGATTACGTCAGTGGAAATTAAGTGGTTTGTCTCTGTGTTTGTTTGCCATTGAACTCGGGGAGTGATATTAAAAATTCTGACTTCAAGCTTCATTGCTTCAGCGGATATCGACTCCAGAATGAATTGTTTTGCCTATTTTGGTATTACAAAAGGGGAGATCTTCGCTTGATCGTACATTGTAAATAGAAACAAAAAGACGAAAATTAAGAACACATGAAAGTTATGTTTGTGGGCATGTTTATTGCATGAACAGATAATAAATTAGGTTAAAATGCACACCAACTTCTTCTGGGAATTTTGAATTTGTGCTTCAAAATGGAGAAAACCGGCATTTCGTCTTCGGATCGAAGCTCGACTCAGTGGGGCGGGGAGCTTTATGGGATATCCGCGTTTAGTACTCTTCAGCACCCTCACCTTCGCCATCGCCCGAATCCATGCCGACTTCCTCGTAGTCCTTTTCGAGGGCGGCCAAATCTTCGCGCGCCTCGGAGAACTCACCCTCCTCCATACCTTCGCCGACGTACCAGTGGACGAACGCACGCTTGGCGTACATCAGATCGAACTTGTGATCCAGTCGGGCCCATGCCTCGGCAATGGCCGTGGTGTTGGACAACATGCACACGGCACGCTGCACCTTGGCCAGATCACCACCCGGCACAACGGTCGGAGGCTGATAGTTGATACCGACCTTGAAACCGGTGGGACACCAGTCAACAAACTGGATCGTACGCTTGGTCTTGATGGTGGCGATGGCCGCATTAACGTCCTTCGGCACCACATCACCACGGTACAGCATACAGCACGCCATGTACTTGCCGTGACGCGGATCACACTTCACCATCTGGTTGGCCGGTTCGAAGCACGCGTTGGTAATCTCCGACACCGACAGCTGCTCGTGGTAGGCCTTCTCCGCCGAGATGACCGGGGCGTACGTAACAAGCGGGAAGTGGATACGCGGGTACGGCACCAAGTTGGTCTGGAACTCGGTCAGATCCACGTTCAGAGCACCGTCGAAACGCAGCGAAGCCGTGATCGACGACACGATCTGACCGATCAGTCGGTTCAGGTTGGTGTAGGTCGGTCGCTCAATGTCCAAGTTGCGGCGGCAGATATCGTAGATCGCCTCATTGTCGACCATGAACGCACAGTCCGAGTGTTCCAGGGTGGTGTGCGTGGTCAGGATGGAGTTGTACGGCTCCACCACGGCCGTCGAAACTTGCGGTGCCGGGTAGATGGCAAACTCCAGCTTCGACTTCTTGCCATAATCCACCGACAGACGTTCCATCAGGAGGGAGGTAAATCCGGATCCGGTACCGCCACCGAACGAGTGGAAGATCAGGAAACCCTGCAGACCCGTGCACTGGTCGGCCAGCTTGCGGATGCGGTCCAGCACCAGATCGACGATCTCCTTGCCGATGGTGTAGTGTCCACGGGCGTAGTTGTTCGCGGCATCCTCCTTGCCCGTGATCAGCTGCTCCGGGTGGAACAGCTGGCGGTAGGTACCGGTACGCACCTCATCCACCACGGTCGGTTCCAGATCGACGAACACGGCACGTGGCACATGCTTGCCGGCGCCAGTTTCCGAGAAGAAGGTGTTGAACGAATCATCCCCACCGCCAATGGTCTTGTCCGAGGGCATCTGACCGTCCGGTTGGATGCCATGCTCCAAACAGTACAGCTCCCAACAGGCATTACCGATCTGCACACCGGCCTGTCCAACGTGTACGGAAATGCACTCACGCTGTTGAAGAAAACGAAGAACAGGGAGGAAAAAGTTAGTTGAATGACGTGGAAATGGGTACCAAGAAGTAGGCTGTGCATTTCTCTTCTCTCTCGATCATCGTGTCGTGTCAGTGGACCGAAACGAATTGAACAATTCCACGGTTGGTGAAAGGAGAAATTCGGATGGAAAGAAAAGTGCCACGAAATCATGAATGGGGGTTTCTAGCGTACAAAGGCCTTTGGGAATGGGAAATAACGGTACTTTCTGAGCTGAAGAGATAACGTTTTAGACAACTAATCGTAGTACACATTTGTAGATGAGAAATTTGGAAATTTCGAGTTGATGGGAACGCCACTTTTACGGAACTTATGAGCCACGCGGCGATATTGCCCATTGAGGAATACTTTAAATGTTTTAAGAAAGTATACTAATAGTATACTAATAATAGATTTTGATTTCGGAAGATGCGAAACGTGAGAAATCTGATCACTTCACTACACTCGGCCACTTACCATGATGAAGAGGTTTTCAGTAAACGGTTTGTAACGACACACAAAATTCACAACACTTTACAAAGAGTTGGTGGTACGATCGGACGGTTCCTCGCGCTTGGTAAAAGCTGTTCAGGATGCTTTCCAAACCGATGAGAGAATGTTCGTCCGATGCGTTTCTGTCTGCCTTTTATAAGTTTGCCCCGTACGTACCGGGTTGCTGAGGTGAGAAGCAAATCAACAGTTACGCGCAGTCGCCGCACCCATCCATGGAGACGCATTTTGCTTTTTCTCTCTGTCTCTTTCTTTCCGATTTACAAAGTGCATCGGTCGTTACGTTTCGGTTTCTCCTCCAGTGCTGCTCCACACCAGGGAAAGGGGTTGCTGTGCAGCAGCAATTACGTTATGGGGAGAGGTTTATTTCCGCTTCGCTCCGGTGATGCTGCTGTCGCTTTGCTTAATGAAGCGTGCTGTTTATTTGGCCGGTATGATACATATTTTCCTTCAACGAATTTTTATTGCTAATTTTATATTTGATAAGAGTTGTTTTTTTTTTTTTAAGGGCGGCCCGGTGGGATAGTGGTATCGGCGCTGCTCTCTCACACGACAGACCGGGACCAAAATCCCATCCGGACCGCTCCCCCGTAGCAGTGATTGACTATCCTGCTACGTGGTAAACTAAGTCTAATACGGCCAGGCCGTCATACAATAACAAAAAAAAAAAAAAAAGAGTTGTTTTTTGAGGTATAGTTGGCAATACGTATAATATGAATGCCTATAACTCCCCAAACATGAGAGAAAAGGTTTCGCTCTCGCATGAGAGTGCTTTCTCTTGTGAGATTGGAGTTGCGGAGTCTGTACAGGGTGTCTATGCACAAAAAGTTAAAAAGAAAACTAAAAGCAGAAATTTAGCAATATTTCTTTGCCATTAGCTTTATACTGTGTATAGTAGAATGCAATTTAGACGTTCTGGTCAGTATAGCAGTTTTATTTCAATGTTTCAAGTTTTGTTTATTAACTTGTTATGTTATAAAACAAAATAAACATCCAATTGGACATTGTGGTTCGACACCCTTGTTCCTAAAACATTCACACTGTATAACTCATGTCGCAATTATGATGTTTTGATGAAGTTTGTTAGTAAACTGTTATGAAATCTTGCATACAATAGTTTTGCCTTTTCATTGTATTATTTTTAATTTGTTATCTTTTACAAGTGTCTACCTCTATGCAACAGTTCATGGAGTATATTGATTGGAGTTATAGCCGTTTTTATTTCGAATATTTCTCAAATGTTCCACGTATGTCAACATTTTGTTCTTCAGTTTTCAGGGATATCTATTTTTGTTTCAATCTTTTCATTTTATTCATCTTATTGTTTTCAGTGTTATTGTTTCTAATTTTTTGTCATTTTCTCTATTTTTTATTAAATTGTGTTATTGTCATTTTTGTTTCACTATGTCAATCCAATTTCAACATCTTATAATTCATTTTCCGTATTTTCTTGATGTTAATTTTATATTTCTTTATATGAGTGTCCTCACTTTTGTTATATTGATTTTAATTTACAGTATTTTTTCGTTTTGTTGAGTTAGAAGATAAATTCATAACGAGGCAGCGCTTATGACCTAGGGCCGCAATGCTCCGATTAGTAATATTAATTTCTCAATTTATAAAATAAAATAAGAAAGTTGACATATTTGTAGCACTTTAATATATATTGTACAAAAATAGAATATAATTGACTATGCTACTTTTTTTATTTTTAGGCAATTAGTATATGATCAATAACAAACCAAACCAGAATTGAACACAACATTTAAGGATAAATATTATTTCCATTACTTTTTTTTGTTCATTTATTTAAGTATCGTTGCAAAACATTTCTTTCAGCTTTATAAAACACCGTAGAAACATCTTACTTTCAATAACTTTATTTTATTTTCCCTTACATGAATGGATCTATTTACCGCAAATCGATCATTCAGTAATGGAAGGAAAAAAAAACAAAAAAAAACACATAAATATAAACGCATGATGCATATAACGTTAGGATACATCTTCGACGGACACGGAAACTAAATAATCTCGCTGAAAAATAAAAAATGCCTACAGTTTGTGAATGTTTCGGCACTACGGGTATATCGCTGCTACCCTTTCTCGAATTTAGCTATCTTGGCATACTGCTGCTAGCACACCGTACCGTACATACTGTTATGCATCCCGAATGTAGGTCAGCTCCTAACCGATTCTTAATATATGTATACCGTGTGCATAATGCTAACATGACGATAAGTAAATATAATACAAGCCCCTATCGACTACTATCTTATGATAAGTTTGAGCCTATTTTGATGCGTTCTAGCATGAGTCCGATCGAAGGAATGTATTCTTGTAAGCGTTTTATGCAAAACATACAAAACCTCAACAATCATCGCAGTTTATGCTTGTAGGGAATGAATACGCCTGTATCTACGCAATGCCGGTCTAAATGTTTTTATCTTACTCTTTTTCTGAACCAGCATTCCAAACGATAGTATATCATTGTATAAATTTGGTTAACATTTTTGTGTACATTCTTCAATTGCAAACCAAATCTGTAAAATATGTTTTCTTTCCTAGGACAACTCGCATTTTTAACAACCATTCGCCGGGTAATGGAGTTTCTGATAAGTAACGAATAAATTAATCCAGAAAAGAAGGTTATCCGCGATAAAACACAACCCATTGGGGAAGAAATGAATGTTTTAAACAAACTTGAGGATTATAGATTAAAGCGTAAACAAGATAATAAACCACAAAAAGAAAAGCACAGCTAAAGGAGAAAAGAAGCGTAAAAAAACCTGTCCCACTATATCTTTGCAATTGGCTGGTTTTCTCGAAGTACGCAATCATAAGCAACCAAACAAAAACAAAAATCACATTAAATTAGTTAACTTTTCATATCGGGTAGCGCAACCCGGTTTCCTTAGTTTGTGCGAACTTAGGGACGCATTATTCTATCGTTGCTGTTTCTGTTGAATCAAACTTTCCCATTGGGCGATCAGTTTGTGCGACGAGGGTGCCTCCTGCGGGTCAAGATCGCACAGCTGGGCCAAGGACATTGCAGGCCGCATTCCTCCACCACATCCGTTACCCATACGCGAGCGGCTTTCGAACAGTGGCGAAGGCGTTTCCCTGCAAGAAAGGACACCAGTAAATAAGCAACAGTAGTGGAGCAAAGCTTCGAGAAGTAATTACCTCGGCGAAAGACTAGAGTTGGTCAGGGCGTCACAAAGTTCGCTGATTGATTTGGTCGACCGAAGCTTTCTCGCCAGCGGATAGATCGGTTCGTCCGTATTGTCTTCGTCCGACAGTTCCTCGCTCGATTCGAAACTACAAAGGAAAGCAAACAGCTTAGTGAGATTGAAGCCTCTCCGGTGGTGTGCAGACCAAGATTTACACTTACGTATCATAGTTCATGTCCAACAGATCCGACTGCGATGCGTTCCGGTTGAGTTTGCGAATTCGCTTCAGCTCACATTCGCGCGTCTTAAGATCGCGCAGCTCACGCTGGATCTTTTCCTCCACTGGAACGTAACCACGGCGGATTGGTTTACCATTGGAGTCGCGTTCGATGACGGGCGGTGTGGAGATGGCCGTCGGCAGAATCATCAAATGTGAGCGGTTCAGATCGACCGATGGCTAGAAAAAGGGGAAAAAGATTTTTTAATACTTGAAACATATTATAACGCTCTCAGTCGCCATAGATGGCAACTACAGCTCAATACTTTGTGAAAAAGAACCCTTTTTTACTGAACAATTGAAAAAGTTCATTGAGAAAAGCACCAACGCATTAGAGAAGAAAAACGCCTACAAGTATGCAATGTGTTGTTACACGGTGCAGAACGATTTTAACCAGAATTATTTTGTTGAGTTAACTGGTTAGTATGGCTAGTGGTAGATCAAATCTGCTCTGAATCAACTGTTTCAAAAGACAAAACAGAAAGCAAATTGTGGAACTTGACTGCTTGTTAATTGATGCTTTATTCGTGTCCGAAATTAAATATCACCACAGACACTAGCAGACAGATAACTGACGGCAATTCAAAAAAGCTGATAAAGCTTCATTTTCATGCAACCATTGTAAAGTTTTGCGAAATCCAATTTGCTCTCAAAAAACAGCAGACCACCCAACAGCCAATGCCGGTGGTGAGAATTTTCCGCCCCAAGAAACAGATAAAGCCCAGCATTCCCTTTGTAAAAACACCCTCCATTCAGCCGGTGTGGCTCTAATCTTATTCATTTGCGCAGAAAATAATTCTACCTACCACGATCGGATCTGCTTTCGTGCTGGCTACGGTTGTCATCATTTGCGGCACGTTCGCAGCCGGACCGGATTGGGCACCGTTGGCTGCCAGCTTACTGAGCCGTCCGCGTGACGCGATAAACTTCTGCATGATGCCGCGCTGGTTCGGGTTCGGATTGAAGCGTCTCGGCGGTGCCGACGTGTGGAACAGTTGCGGCGTAGAGCGAGCCCGTGTCAGTGTTTTTGGGCTCGGTAAAATGAATGCCCGGCGCTGTTGTTCCTCTTCGCGCCGCTGGTGCGACTCTTTACCGTTCTGCTCGAGCTTATCCTTCAGGTTGGACACTGACGGTGAATGGACCGGTGTGGGCGATAGCGAGAGTCCCGAATCATCCGAGTTGCCCGTCGAAAGATTATCATCGTTCAGATCAAGCCCGTTCCGATCGCCCGAACCCGTCCGGTGTCCCTCGCGTAGCTCCTGTTCACGGCGCGTCACCTCATTGATCTCCTCCTGTATCCGCTTCAGTGGGTCTTCGATCTGAAATTGGGGCGAAACATATGCACGATCAGTAAAACATCATACTAGTAATATTTGAAACTAAATAAATCAAATAAACCGTCTTCTTAGCGAAAAGAGCTTTAATGCAAAAGCAACGGAATATACACCTTGTTTAGGTACATCCGATAAGTCCGTTGTTCGGTTCAATTGTTGCAAGATGTACTGCATCCAAGAACGAACCTGATGCTGATTTACTACCACAATTGATCTCCTAATTTACGCACCCACTAACCTACATTTCCCACAATCTGGCCAACCAATGTTCCTGAACCATGGACGAGGGGTGTGGACAGTGTGTGAGGAAGGGGAAAGTAAGAAATTATTCGGTGCAAATTAAAGCCATTATTAAGCCGGTTTCTCCATACATCATCTGCATACGATGGGGGGAACACATTCGTTGCATGTTTGAGGTTAGGAAGCCAGCAGGAATCGGCTCTCAAACACCGGGGGTGGGAGTGATTTTATTTTCCACCCATGCCCCCGTATACGCTTGGTAATGTGTTACGATCTGGCCAATCTTCAATTAGGTTCGATGCTGAAGGCGAAGGCGAATGGGTTCATATTGGGAAGCTGCTGTCATAAATGGAGTACGATAGAAATTAGGTTAAAGTAAGATTGAGACGGCGAAGCATGAGATTTCGCCTTCGTCCAGGCTGGATCATTAAAACTTGTTCTACCCTTACTAATCTCAAATCAAATTGTTATTTCGTAAGTTAAGTAATACTGATATTAATCTTGTAATTCTATTAAAATAATTGAAAAGCACTATATATCATCTCGAGAAAAACATCATGAGAGGGATAAAATTTATGCTCACTTATAATTAGAATTATAAACTGATGTTAACCTCAACCATATCGTAGCGTGATGTTCTGGTTCGTTATTTTTTAGCGTAATTTTATTCCACTTAAATATGGAGCATCGTTTAAAGTTGCTTCAAGTTCACAAATTAAATGTAAGTTGCCCATCAATTTCACACAAGCAGCATCAGAGATTTCGGCAGAATGGTTCAGAATTCATTACCGTAACATGGGAAACGTCTTTGCTAGATCGTTCATGCATCAGAACCTCTACCAAGCACAAGGAAAAAAGTCAGACGAGGATAGCAAACGTAGAATTGTGCCTTTTATTAAAACACAACACAAGTTATTAGCGCACAAAGCTAAAACTTCTTCTGAGTAAGGTTTTGCTCGAAATAAACACAGCAACAACCGAACGATCGTTTTTAACGGGACCAGACATATCGGGTTCTTGCTTTTCGGTCGAAATTTGCAAACACAAATTCGTTCGGACGTTACGGGAAGCCGAAAGAAATTAAGATACATTCTCCGGTAGTAGCAGCAGGAAATGGAACACACTGCGGAATGTTGCTGCACGTTAAAACCATTTAACCTGCACAAACGGCACGATCCTACGCATCATTGCACACGTGGCAGACGGGAAGCTGAAATAATAAGATTCGTGCCTCTCTGTGACACCGATGTACAACAGCAACAAAAAAAAAGAGAGACGGCAACAGGAAACGAGCATGTAATTTGGATTTTATTTGAATGGCAATAGTTTGCTGTGCCGACTTCCACGGTGAGTGGTTCAATCTGTTTAATGACTTTATTTTCAATAGAAAGCTTTCGGGTGAAAATTGGATGTGTGAGTATGCCGGAAGCAAACAATACTCTCTATGTAGAATTTGGTTCCAGTTGATCGACTTGATCGTATTTTATTTGTGACTTAGTGTTGGTGTCATGGCCAGGATGAATATAATTACAAATACTAATTACTAAGCCTGCAGTGATGTATTAATTCACTCATAATCGGAATATTCAATGGGTAAAGTTAATCAAAAATTCTACCAAAGCAAAACTAGCCACCGTCATATGCATTTAATAAAATAAGTAAAAAAATCTAATCCTCTATTATTAAAATACAGATTCGAGTAGATGCTCCAAAATTAACAAATCAAACTTTTCTTTTGAGTTCTTTAATTTTTTTTGATTTTCTAACTCTCCCAAATTTATGGTTTTCGAAATTGGAATTACTTGTTATGGGATGGAAAAAGCCTGCATATCGGAAAAAGAATCCGGATGAGATTCGATGCGCGGTCCAGCCGTGTGAAATCCAACACCGTCATCGCCTCTACAACCGACCCGCTATAATACTCGATGATTAATAACCAATTAAAATTGTGATCTGATGTGTTTCTTATCGAATAATTGAAAATAACTATCCTTTAATTTGGTAGAATACATAAAAGAGGATATAGCTTTATTTCAATTACTGCGCTAAAATCTGATTAGACATTAATTTAGGATTTCAATTAATACTGAAACTATTGGAGCTAAGATAACAACGTAAAGACCGCATATGTAGTTTGTTCAGCTTGCGCTTTCTTCCCAGTTGGATACGCAAAAAAGTGGTACGATCCTTTCTTTTTGTGTCCATTACGCCGACCAACGCCCCCACATATGCCATCAAGATCAATGTATGCGCATTTCGAAACTGTCGTTTTTTTTCCTCGTTTCCTGCTAGTAAAATAAATCAACCAAGCACCAACACTGACTGGGCAAGGAAAATAGAAAACCACCAACCATTTTCTTACTGGATCTTTTTTTTTGGTATGGTTTCGAAGATTACGGAAGGAGTTCGTGGTCGTGCTCGTGAGGTCACGGTTAATGGCTATGGGATCACCGGCATGCGCTTTTCTTCGGCATCACTCCGCTTCGCACTCCGTGAGCGATTTAGCGCATTGATGCAATTTGCAATTTAATCCAAAGCATCGTGCCGGTTCGGCGTATGTGTTAATAGAAAAGTGAGCCTTCGCAAACCGTACTATCGACGGAAAGATAGTGGTAATATTAAAGTGAAGTCGAGGGCACGCGTTGAAATTTCTCCACACACACACACACTCCACTCGCGGAGGTTTCCTTCTGTTCGTTTGACCTACTTCATTACTGCCTCACAATGCTCCCGGAGCCGCCGGCACCACGATCCGTACCGGTGTAAATAATTTATTATCGCCCCAACTGCTCCAAACACCGCGTTGATTGAGAAGCACGGGTCGAAGGGCGGATAATGATCACCGCGAAAGATGGGATGGAAAGTGTAGCCTTGAGCCGGATGCGGGAAGGAATGTTTAACCACCAATCGGTGGTGGTGGTTTTGGTGGCCGATGCATCATGAAGACGGCCCAGTTCCGAAAAATTGGATGGCAAAGGAGCATGCATTTATGTCGGCACCGTCCTCATGGGTGGATGGATGGGTGGGAAAGCACGAGATGGAATCGAGCACCGCGGAACATCGTCGGGTGAGAGGTTAGTTATGCTACCCGGAGCATGACGATGGTGTCAGCGAGATGCACGGAATGTAGGTCTTTCGCGTGTGTGTTTACGTTGTGTCTTCTATCCACCGGTAACAAGGCTGAAAAAATACCGGAACTTGAGCAATAGCAGCGTGTAAATAGATCGTGTCCCTTTGCACCGGTTAATGTGTTTCGGTTCGACGTACGAATCAATTTAAGAATCGAATGTGCCGTTAGTGGAGTAGAATACGAAGCAGAAACGGTTGTTGTTTGTTTTTGTTATTGCTAAAGACGTTGCTTGAAGTAATGAACAGGTCTGAGCAATTATTTTCGCCTTTATGGAGCACATTCTAGGTGAATGTTTGCACCCCAAACAATGAGCTCCAGTAAAAGATTTTATTTTTCCATAAAAAATGTCTTGCATACTTTTACTTTGATTGAAAGCTTTGCCCCTTTTCAAAACTACACTCAAAGAACCTTAGCACAATAATAAACAATATAATGCTTAGATTCCATCCTGAATTAGAGAAGGGGTTTTCGCAAATTTAATTATTACGCTGGGAAACCACTTTCCCAAAAAAGACGATCTCTGATTTATGATGACAGCGATGAAGAAGCGGATATGATGAAGCGAGGTATAATTCACCGTCATCTTTGACCGCCGCAGCAAACCGATGTGAAACAAACGACATCAACGACCGGCCAGACAGCGAACCCTCATTATTATGATATTTTCGGACCAAATTTGGTTTCGCCGCTGTATTAAACAGCAACCTGCTTTTTCCGCCTGATTTTCATTCCGCAGGTCAGACTCCCGGTGGTGGTAATTGGGGCCTGCAAAAGCATTTCCCTTCGCCAGTGTCCCCGTGTGGTTGGTCGCACCGGAAAGACGATTATTATCGCACAGGAAAGATCGCTTTTTCCGGCCGGAAGTAGCCGTTGGGAAAAGGGGAGAAAGAGGTAGAAAAGCATTCCGATTGGCAACCTGTGCGAGCCATAAACGTTCACCCCCCCTCGAGCACAGGTGTAGAAACGGGAAAAAAGGGAAAAAGGTGCGCTTCACATCACTGGCACCGAAACCCGAACAGCAAACAGCGAAATGCAATCGATGAGGCCCAATATTCTGGCCATTGGTACGATGCTTATCTTATCAGCTGTGCGGGTCTGTTTATTAGCGAGGTAGAAGTGTACAATAAATTGAATTGCTGTGCGATAAGACCAACCTCACCACGTACGTGCCAGTGCGAGGTGCGCTATGCAGGTTGTGATGAACAAAAACTCCCGTACACGGATGAGAATGAGAAAGATTGATTATGAGGCATTGCAGTGGCAAAACGGCACGGATCTTTCGACGATTTGTGTCTTATGTAATTTATTTCCATTTTTTAACTAATCCCCAACAAATATCACGCTCAGTACTAGCGACTTTATTGCACCTAATCCATTCTCCGCAAGCATTGAGCAATTGTTGTTAATTGGTTTCCGTTGTTCGTATCAAAACAAGCACTTAATTCCTTCGGAGCAATAGCAAGTCTTTGGAAGGATTAAGTTTTATGGTTATTTTTGTTGAACGTTTTGCTCCATTGAATAAGATTAAAGTATTGCTTTTAGATAATGTACAAGTCTTTTGATTGTGCGGAATGTGAAACTCTATTGAGCTAAATTTAATGTTAAACAACAAATGGAAAAATTTGATAGTAAAATAAATATTTTAAAATGAATATTTAAAGCTCTTCTTGTATTCTAAAATCAGTAAAAACTCATGTGTATAGACGCTTCAGTGTGGTAAATATTGTAACAATCGTGCACGAGCCAGACACAAGAATTAAATGCGGGACAAAAAGTAAACCAACCAATCCCCCGAACAGATCCGTTCTGTTCTGCACCGGTTCCGCATGCATGAACATTGAACCCCAAAGTGAACAAATACCTATATTCACACACACATTCACTTCATCGGAGAGGGTTGCTATCACCCTGTGACGAACGAACGGAAAAAACAGCACACCATCAAGCAAAGGCACAACAATAACCCTTAGCTCAAACATACATTCAACCATGCTTCATCCAAGCAACCATTTGTAACAAAGTGTACGTTGTGCATAATTTTACTTTCCGGTTACGGCAAATCCACGGGTCACGGGTCTCTTTATGGCCTGGTTGTGCGGTAGTGACAGTGGGATGAAAATTTAGACAAAAAATGGGGCTGTTATTATCGCAAATTTGAAGGTCTTTGATCACATCAGGTAAGAAACGAAAACGATGGAAATTTAAATATTTGTTTGAGTTAAAAAATCCTCGATGGCATTGCATCTGTCATCTGTCATTTGGTTGGTGCCGTGACCAGGATTTGTCAGACGATGTAAATACAGGAATAAATCCGCAATTATTGCCATTTTGAAGGTATTTGATCGGCTCCGGCAAATACCGCATAAGATGGAAAATAAATATCCAAAAATGAAGGATCGTTTGAGTAAAAATAAATGCCTCGTTAACATCTCCCATCTGTCATTTGGATGGTGCCGTGACCAGGATTTTTTTTATACGAGAACGGTCAGGCTGTGCATTGCTGTGACCATGACCAACAAACGGTAGTATTTTTAAATCAAACAGTTTGATTTATTGAAAAATTGAGAAAGTTTGCTTATGTTTAGCACTCTTTATTTTTCAAATATTTCCGAAACAATGTAACAAACCAACTGTGTACCGTTTGGTTCATAAAGCGGCGATTTGTCAGCCGGCTTGGCAAAACGGGTGAGCAAATATGGTCATTGTCGTTGAAATTCCGATGAGAAACTATTCATTGAGCTCTCAAATTACCCGAGATGTGGTGATAGCCTCATACCGATAGTTTGCCGTATCCACAGGCGTCGGATGAATTTCTACGAGCGATTGATGACTTCAAGATTATTGACGATCGGATCCAAATAGTTGCCAGACGGTGGCCACACGCTTCCCAGCTGGACCTTTTGCAACCGCGTAGACACTTTCGGTTAAAACTAGGCCATCGTAGCCGCTACCCGGTCTTAGAGGTACTTGCCCGGTCGGGAGTCCCCCCCCCCACCCCGGGTTTGTGCCGACGTACTAACGTCCCAGTAACCCCTGTGCACGCACGTCGCACAAACGGAGAAGCAGAAAAACCGGAAACTTTTCACTTTCAAGTTCGCTTGCTGCTCGCGTGGTCGACACTCGTGTTGGCCTTCGGCCTTGGCTTGAGCTGGAGTTTGCTTTTGTAGCACGATGTTACACGAGGAAAAGTGTCTAATCACCTTGCATTTACAGAGCGGGTTTTGTTTCTTCCGATGCCTTAGATGAGGATCTGGAGCAAGTGCGCGATCTCCGATCGTCTCAGCTGCAGTTAATTGTAGCCAAAGGGGCAGAGGTTTTCCTTTCTGTCCTTTCCCCGTCATCCCCACGTGCGGGAAATGTAGCAAGACGTGGACATGAAAACAGGATGGTGGAGTTTTAAGTTTGCCCGAGACAATGCCAACAACGCTCGACTACCCGGGCGAACGTTTATTTGCGTTTGCGTTTATTATCGATCAGAAAGGCAGTAAAAAATGAAGGGGTCGATGGTGGTCCGGCTGGGCATCACTAGAAGACGTTGGCGTACTTGTGTTTAGTTTTCAATTTGAAAGTGAAATGAAACAAGTCCCAAGGAGTGAGTAGTACATCCCGATCCGATAGTAGCAACACTTTTTCTTCATTTAAACAGAGCTCCAGTTTCACCGGCACTGGATTGTTGGCAAAACAGCAACAGACATGACAAGCCGTTTAAGATCGTTGACAAAGTTATCGTAGATAGATGATCATTTTCTCTCCGTTCGGTTGGGGTAAAATTCCGGAAAATCGTGTAGCTACCGTGTGCCTCGCAATCTCGCTGGATAATTGGACAGTTTTAAATGTAGTTTAATTGACAATTCAATTAGCGCAGTGTTTGGTTTCGTTGAATGGGGCTTACCAGCAACAATTTGTTAAATGGGAAGGTTGGCTCACTCATTAAGGCATCACTTGAGGGAAAAGCTCACTCGTAATCGCCTTCGGAGGCGCATTTTAATTGGATTTAAATAATTCGATTGATTGTCTGACTGTTGTTGTGTTATTATTATTTTCTTTCATTTTGTATAAACAATCTTCCGATTGCACAACTTTTATTTACCATCGCTTGAAATCCCATCGGGTGCTATAAATAAGTTATTAATTGGCTACCGTTTCTACCGGACCGGATGGGAAATAAATCATTCCATCAGATTAAGACACACAAACGCGTTTTTTCGATTTAGCTCCAGGCACGCTCAATCTGCATTTTTGATCGCCACGAACAGATCGTCCCATTGATCGTGTATCATTGCAATAGAAAACTAAAATATCTGGCCCCAGAACAGAAGGTAAACTTTCTTATTCTCCAACCAAAAAAGGAAAGAAAAAACACTTACTGACACTTTCTTAATGTGCTTTTTTCTGTTTTCGATTATTTTTTGTTTCCTCTAACGCACGCTCGTAATGTCGCATTGCTTTTGATTGATTTTAATGTTCGTTTTCCGTCCGTTTGGAGGTCGTACTGAAAAATGAGCATTAGCTGGGAAGGCTACCAACGATCAGTGTGTGTGAGGAGAAAAAGAAAAGCAACGCAAAAAATCACCTGCGGGGAAAGACGGTGTGTACGACCTCGCACGCGTGAAAGAGGCAGGTGGGTGGGTTCATATTTCTTCTACCGGTCGTTAACTTTCCACCCAGCAAACGGGGCTTTTTTTTCGGAGAGGGAATTTTCTTTGTGTCGTAAAATGTGATCATTCCGGCCATCCCGAGTGGTGTGAGTTTGGCTTTAGAAAATAAAATATTTTTTTCTTATTATATTGTACATCTCCATATGATGGAACCCGTTAATTAACCATCAAACACCCACAATGTGCTTTTAATTAAGCTGCACATAAGATAAACAGCATTAAGAAGTATCTTTTCAAAAAATGAATTGAAGGAAAACGATGATAATATCAATTAATTGTATCAAAATATCGGAAAGAAAAAAAACACAATCATACTGCACGCGTTAACTGCCTATAAAGTGTGGCCATTAAAAGGAAAACTACAATAAGGTTGTTGTGAAAATAGAAAACAATAAGAAAAAAACCAAAAAGTGCCAAACATTGCAACCGCCTCTTTGAATCGTGTTGTTTTTTTCCGTCTCTCTCTCTTCAATGTTGGACGATCATTAGCCAGCAATCCACCAGGGTGGGCTCCAGGGTTTTTATAGCGCGTTCGATGCGTTTAATGGAATGTGCAAGCTTCAGTAAACGGGTAGTAAAAGAAAAAGCCAAACCTTCAAAACTGAATCTCCAATCTCGACAGAAAAATGTGTGTGTGTGTGTGCGTGGGGAAAACAATCCGGTAGCACACACTTTCGGGGAGAACACTTTTCGGGGTCGGTCGTTGGGTGTATTGGGGTTAATTGAAGCTGTGGCGCAAACGCATCGAAACGCATGTGTGAGCGTACCACACACACATACACGTGCGGTGTGTAGTTAAGTTGCAGTACTACCGGTGCCCATTTGCCATCGTGGGAATAGTGCGCCTATTGGAACCAAAGTTATCCACGGAAATGAGTGGTGGAATGGCTATTATTAGCTTTGGAATTCCTTCAAAAATCGTGCCCAACTCACATTCCACCAGCGAAACTACAATCTTTAATTATTTCTAGCCGGCTGGAGCAATGGATGTACTTTTGATAATCACGAATGCATGCGACTGTGTCAAACCGATTCGTCACTTAGATGTGGGTTTCACGCTGATATGTCAAGGCAATTGGGCACGTGCCGAATCGGACGCTCTTTTTGGGCAACTGGAGTACGAGTATTCATTAGAGAATAATTATCTGTAAAGGAGCTTTAATTGCCACCATTAGACAGGATCTTGGACATGTGAAATAAATCTAAGCTTAAGATCTCTGAACTAGAAGCTAGAGCCAAGCATAACTTCTAAGGTTGGAAAGCCCTGAGGAGTTGGAAATGTCATTCCAAGTCATCCAGCATTTCTCTAGGACATTACATATATTATAGTACAATATAATATCGACAGAGGGCCAACTAAAATATTTAATAAAATAAAAAAGATTGTAGAAAAACAATCAAGCACTCCTGAAGGAATAAATTTAACTAAACCTCGGAAACAGTGATCTTAAGTTACCATAATAAGACCCTTATTAGGTTTAATCTTGTTACAGATTTTATTGAAATGATCTGTTTTGCCCACTATTGCCTATTTTGTGTAGCAGCCATCAATTATGGCATAAATGTGCTCAAATCTTTGTTTGTGCTTCTATTCCTTGGGAGTTTGTTTTTCTACCACTTTCAGTTTGTGCGATTGCGCGAGCAAAAGCGTTGCAGTAGATGCTTCGGCAGTACGTGTTTATTTATTTACTTACTCGCCACCGTCCACCCTGAGTATCGTTCGGGTCGGCCCGGCTTTCGAAGCAATTAAACGACTCTATTGTTTGTGCCAACAGGGTACCTGTTGTTAATCGCTTGTGGCTGCACTATTTATCCCTTCTTCCTTCCCTTACTTTAACACTCTCCGAAAGGGTACTATTGTGGTAGTGTTTATTTGTACTCACTGCGATGTGCAAACGACAGAAAGCCAGTGGGTGGCTGCGAAGGGGATGAAATCAAGGCAATTCTTTACTTTCAACACCTCCGCATTCCAATCCGAGGTTTTATTTTACAGGTTTAGGGTGTCGGTTGTAACGTTGTGTTGTGGTATATTTTTACATAATACCCTCGCGATAATCGAAAACCTGTACAAATGTTTATAGGGCACCTAGAGCTCGAGAGAAGATTATACAGCACACACGAATAATGTAAAAGCTCGTGTTGAAGTTAGTATGAGCATCAGAAGGAAATATATTTTTTGTTGTGTACCAAACGAATTTTTTAATCCAACGAATAATAATGAAATGTAAAGCGAACACCTGTTTTGCTTGGAATTAAGAAATAATAAAAAAAGACGAAAGTATCACATTTTTCCCTTCATCTGTCATTCATGGACAACTTTGCCAATCAAGCGCGACGAATTTGGACTGTTCATTTCGTTTAATATTTAACCATCTTTCAAGGCTATCGTCGCTGCGCTTACGTTTGCACCCGGTCAGCGTTTTACCGCACACTTTTCGCGGTTTTGTTTTTTCGTTTGTTTTCATAGCGCTTACCTCACCAGCTTTACTAACCCAGTGAAACTGTTTTTTGGTTTGGCCGCCAGAATTGCACCGGGACGATGGCGGGGTTTTCTTTTTGCTTTGTTTTGTTCAATATTTGTCTCACAAACGGCCGAGTTCACACTGCAACGCGATTACGATGCAAAACAAACAAGAAAAATGAGAGCGTGGTCAAGATGTCACAAGGATGGTTGCGTTGCATAATGCAATCGCGTGGGGAATTGAAAAAATGCATTGCATTACAATTCACGGTCGAGGTCGCGAATCAACAACTGGTTTGTACATCTGAGAAATTGATGAAAAAAGTCCTTGACAGTCGAGAGCCTGGTTGAGAAGAGATTTGAACTACGGTCGTCGGTGTGTAAGACCGAAAACCGAAGTAGTAGCCCATGCGATAGATTTCATGATAGCTGGCAATTAGTCGATGACATACTAAGGAACAAGCAAGGTTTTTTCACGATTTTAATTAATAATAAATAACAAAATAATATTAATAAGTGTGATTCATTAGTCATTATTTTCGGGATAAAATCTTTGTCATAAATACTAAGGAAATAGAGTAGTAATAGAGCAGTAACAATGTGGAAAATATTTTTCTGGTAAATTTTTAATTGGCTATTATAAGAAAGGGTAAAAACAAGAGTTTATATTCAAACAAACCTCACTTTACAACACATCATAAACATGTTAGTAACTGACGAAACAAAACACAGCGTTCTCTTTTCGTCAAAAGCTCTCGTTCCACTTGGTTAATATAATAGTGCCCCGGGTGGTTTTCCGGGCCCCGGCAGATGACATGTTAATCACACCATGAAGGTTTTAATCGTATTTAACCCACCCAAAAAGCCGAATTTGATGAGACCCAAAGCTCAGCAGGCAAACGGTTGATAAAATTCACTTTTCATCCGATTACCGATTCGTTACGTGACGTGTCGGAACTATGGCGTGGTACGACGCGTAACCGATACCGGGCGGGTGTTTGGTGGGATGCAATTAATAGAATTCCTTCCCACCATCTTTCACCAGCCGGTGTGGCCGGTTGGAAACGAAAGGCAGATATAATAAATTTCATCCAAATTCGGTTCGTTGTGCAATCGAGCCTGGAAGGTGGAAGTTGTATATGGGTGCCGCGTGTAGCAGAGCAGGCGCTAAAGATGAGTTTTCTATTGCTTCCAAATAAATTCCACCAGCTTTCCTCCTATTCTCATCGGCTGTTTCATTGTTGAAATAAAAAAAAAACAAAGCCACACGCATGAGGGAATGGACCAAAACCAACGGGCTACGATAACCGATTATGGCACGGATTCCATTTCGGAAGGGGTAACAATCGGAAATGAAATCAAACACACGTGCAGCTGCATGCATTCGTGTTTTTGTTTTTGGTGTATGTGCCTTTTGTTTTGCTCTCCTAACGATCTCACATGTGTCATGTGCACATGACGGTTGCTGATTAGATTGGATGCGATTGTCACTTTCGCTTTCTGGCATGGTGTTATTTCAATCGGACATGGTGCAATACGTTAATGTCCGTTTGCAACCTAAGGTGGATAACGAGCAGTGAGGGTGAAGCGAAATGGCTCGTGTTCCACAACAAATTTACGGACACTTAAACGTCATCCCGTAAAGAGTAGACGGGTCGATGACATACGATGAGGTTTGGCGCGTTTTTGTTGCGCATCGACTTATGCTTGGAACCCACGTGCTAACTGCTGATGTAAGTGTGTTCCGGTGTGACGAACCGTGTCTCCTAAGAGATTTTCTGCTAAATTCAACCATAGAGTAATAAAATAATACTAGCGAAATGAAATTAGCCGTTAATCGATTTTTGATCATAGCACTGTTACAACAAAACACAGTTCATTTCAAAATTATGTTTGCATTCTGATTATTTTTAATTGTTATTCTTGTTTAAAGTTTATCAGAACTAAAGATTTGATTAACTCAAGATAAAAATATCGGATTTAGTCTTCAATCCGAAAAAAACTAAAACAAAAGAAACCCCTTAAAAAGCAGCTTTCAAGTTCAATGACCGATGACCATGTCAATCGTAAGCTTCAGCTCGCATCCCAAACTTCATTTTAATTGATTTGAGTTTCGTGAGCAAGAAATTTGGACAACATGTTAATGCGTGCGTCGTGACGCGTGGAGTATTCTGATGAAAGCCTGCTCGTGGTGTATTCAGCAAGTTCATGCTTTCCCGATTAAAAACTGTTCGCGACGATTAATTCAATTTTAAAAAAGCGTGAGAAACACCGTCCCGAAGCAGCATGTATTCCTCACGAATCCGGGAGTTTAATATTTAACAAGCGATAAGAAGCTTTATCTCTCGTTCCCATGGTGGATCTCCGTCCTGTTGGGAAGAAATTGTGTAGCACTCGGCTGGAGAGTAGATTTTCGGCGGAACACTAGAACAGGGTATTTTGTGCATTTATATCCCGCCGGATGGAAATCATGCATTGTTACGCAGTAGTTACCGAGAACAAAACGAATTAATGTACGATAACACAACCGTATTTTATTTCCCCCTGAGCAACATGAAATGATTTCACCGTTTATCATCTCCGTTGGGGCTGCCCGTCGAAGATATCCGGGAACCCGTTACGTAATTTATGTTCACACCAAGCTGGGAGAGGGTCCCACATTCTGAGGTGGTATCATTTGCGAATAGAACCGGGGTTTGTAAACGGGAACAACCATCAACGTTCGTCTCAACCGCTACATTCAAGCTGTAAGTGTAACAGTTTGCCAGAACGTGATCAAACCATTTTCTGCAACGAGAGTTCTTTTTGAAAGCTGGTTTTTTTTTCATCACAATAAATACGCTCGATTGGCAGTTGGATGTGCAAACAGTACCATATTGAAGAGGTTATCATATAGCGCAACATTCTTTTTGAAGACATCCATTAAAGTCCTCGAAATGACTCGAGTCATTCAAGAGTCACGTAAATACAACGAGCACACTCTTCAACCCGGACATGGCTATTCCATTCTGGTTGGTTCTGTTTGATGTTTTATCTGGTAGCAGAAGCACACTTACATACACTAATCGGTGAACTTCAAATAAAATTTAAAATGGTAGTTTTTATTCATCTATCTCACATAGTTTGTACTATTCAAAAGAAAAGTAATGCTCTTATATTTATGTTACGCACTGTAATATTCTACAACTTGAGCTTCAAATTTTCACTACTTTTTATATAATTTACTAGCAAATTAGTCTTAGAGGTTTTTGTTTTTTTTTTAGAATTTCTGTCAGTCTTTGCTTCAGATTGTCTGGTATCATTATAATCACATGACTAACATCAGAATCCGATCTTATAGAATATAGTCTTCTGAATGCTCACCCCAAAGTCTATCCAATCGAGCGCATTTTAATTGCACAATACCTTGCCCATGATGAAAAGACTGCATTTCTAAAAGTACATCTTAGCGCATAAGTGCTCATTATCTTATCTACTTCTGCATATCTCGCTGGTTTTCTTTTCATCCATTGCCTTTTGCGGCATTGAGTCACCATGAATGAATCACATGTACTTGAATACAGTTAAACTAATAAAAATAATACAAGGCGTCTGCCAAATGATGACCAAAAACGTACATCATGCAGTTGAACGGGTTTTATTTATTTTTTTATTGGCAAACATGGTTTATGTTCGACTAAATTGCCTTTCCAATTTCGGTGCCCTTATCATACAGGTTCAGCAAAAGCAAAAGGGCTCGGAGAAGTGAAGGCAAAGTTAGTACAAATAGCTGGTGGTAAATAGATACATACACACACAGGCGAACCGGGCCGTTTGGATGACATCAGGTGTGGAGAAACAATTTCTCTTCCAGTTTGAACGCACTGAACGCGTCGCCCTCCTGCTGTTGGTGGTGTGTTAATGAAACAAAAATGCTGTTTTGTCGCGATATGGGCATCCGAGAGACACTCGATTCAGCCTGGGTCCAACGAGCAGGCTGATAAGATAAAACCGGTCCAGCAGAAAAACGGCAAAATGAGCTATTTCTAGCGAACTTGTAAATGGCACAGATATTGTTAGGGTGATAGTTACTTGATATATGAAGCAGCAAAAAAAAAAGGTTCGTCCACAACGGGTTTTCTTAGTTTGGTAACAAATCAATTTAAGATTAGCATTTGTTTGTTTCAAAAGAACACCTTCAACCTGTTTTCAAGCCACGTTGGAAGGCATAATTCAAATGAAATCGATAACTCATACCTAATAGCCCAAATGACTTTTATTGTCGTTTCAATCTTTCGCTTTGCTATTCGCATCTTTCTTCTAACGATCGATTACCCAACCAGTAGTGTTTGGTGTCAACAACGGGGTTGTTTTGTAGCTCGGTTTTGCTAATGTAGATACATTCCGTTTGTTACAAGCGCTTCCCTGACGCCTGGTAGAAAATCATCAATCTTCGCGACTCAAACGCACCGATGAGTAAGTGTTCCGATAACGTTTTGTTGTGGACCGTTATCAACGCGTTGTCTCCACCTGCGGAGACCTGCCATGTTACGATAATTGATAACCGATCAACGTAGCTTGTACTTTTTTATGCCAACGTGTGGCCAATAGGTTGTGCCTGTGTGTTTTAGGTTTTCTAACGAGTAATTTAAAATAAAAATACTTAAACTATAGGACTGCGAGTTGCTTCATTAACCGCCAGATACTAATTTGAAATACTCGCCCAATACCGTTTGACATCTGTCAAAGCTAGTGTCAAAAATTCAAATTCAAAACATTCGATAGTTCTTGGCGTACGTACCCAATTTCTTAGTCTCCCAAAAGTAACCTTTTAAAACGACAAGCGTTTTGAAAAGTGAAAGACTCCTTCACAATGCTATCACGTTTTGGTTGTTAAATTTTCCCCCTTATTGTACGCGCTAAACTGCCTTGCCAAATTGATAATTTCCCATCCCGTTTGGGTGAACCTTTCCGGCCTTTTGAACTCTACACTTTTGGCGAGCACACGGTTCGCTGTTTTGGCGCAAATTGCGCTCCACCAGGTGAGTGGAAAGTGTTTGAATGCACGACATAATGCTGCAATCTGCCACAAGACACGCCACAAATCAATACACATTGAAGCGGTCGGGCCCGAAGAACGGAACCGATGTATCGATTTATGGGACGCACGAAGGTGACCTTTTTCACTTTCCATCCGTGTGTCGTCCACGCTGCCGATCGTTCGATTGTTGTTGTTTTCTCCGCCTGAAATTCCGCTGCTTTGGCGAGGAATTCATCGCTGTTGAATAATTCCATCCTTCCTTTGCCGCTTTCTGTCCACCCCTTCGGCAGCATCAAACGAAGGGAGATTGAAGCAAAAATTTCCAAAAAATAATTCGCCCTTTTTTCAGTCCCATGCATTATGGCCATTTTGATCGCAATGGAATGACACTGCTACACATCGCGACGGAGGATGGCGATCTATATTGCGATGACTCCGGTTTATCGGTTGAGCGGTTCGGTGACTTTTACTTTCCGTCGGTTCGTCCGTCTTTCGAACGCTTTCCTTTCGGACGGTGAAGGTGATATGAACCGGTTTCGTTTGCCTTCATCACCCAAGGGATTTTTATTTTTGTATCATTTTCCCCCCTTTGGACCTGATCTCGTGCGATCGTGTTGTCGTATCAATTTGGCAAAGGTTCGCATATATGTAAGTCATTTATCATCTTTTGGGAGCAAGTTTGTTGCATCAGACCAGTTTTTGTTTTTGCGAAATACATCGATTTCGACTTTAGCTCTTCAGTGAAGTAATAAATTTCCATGAATATTTATCATCCTTCAGAGCTTTGTTGAAATCAGTAGATAATCATTTTTTAATTTATAGGTATATTCAAAAATCTATTTTTAAATAAGCAAAACAGGCACAACATCACGTGCTTGTTTGTAAACAAGCGTGAGACATGTTTTAACACACTTTACCCAACGAATACAAGATGTCAAGATTTGACATTGCTTAAGCTCGTAAACTAAGCTGATGAGCCGACTGGTACAGCCTTGAGAGTACTTCACGTACACTGAAGCATATGAGACAGGCCGGAACATGTTCTTGATGAGCTACACAATCTTGCCCGACCACTAAGCATCAAACCGCATTTGCTGATGAAATCAAAATCACAACACCAGTGTTGTATATTCCTCTTTTTTTTTGACTGTATCAACTACATCGGAGAAAGTGGTAAGAGAACATGGTACAGGTATGTTTTAAAGCACACACTCCGTTGATTTTTGCTCCCACTGAGATTGAATTTATCGTTTTTTATTTCTCTGCACACACTGACCACACATTTGCATTCCGTAAGGCTACGAACCTCAATTGGCAAAAAAGTGAAGTGAGCAGCAACACAAAAAAAACCCCACACAACAGATAAGCATATAACCTGCACCATTAACAATTGCATCTTTCGCGGGTTTCCTCTATTGTTTTTTTTATGTACACTTCCCCATCAGTATCGGCGCATGTAGGGTTTCCCCCCACTCCGGCCATATCCACAAACAAACGCAAAAAGCAATGAAACTGGCAAAGCTTTGCAAAAAGGAAAAAAAAACATGGAAATTATAATCTGACAGTAAACATGGCGAGAGGGCTGAAGCGTGTGTGTTGTTTGGCCAGGCACTCTTGTTTGGGGGCAGATAAAGCTAGCGCAAAACCAAAATCAACAATCATCTTCCTAACCGGTGCGGTGAAAACTGACAGCAAGAAGCACCGCAAACAGTTTGTTTGAACATCGAAAAAAAGAACATATGTTGTACGAGGACTCTCAAATCGAGGTAAAGAGAGAAAGCGAAATTGAGAGGATAAAACCTTAGCCTATTGTGCGTTTGGGTGTTTTGTATTGTTTCCGATGGGCTGAACATGTGCCCATGCGGTTCTGCTGGTAAGTTTCATTTTCTTTTGGATGGTTCCATTTTTTCCTTCCTACACAAGCTGAACCGTTGGACAGGTTAAAAGTATGTTGTCACCTTAATTCGTTGCTTACGTCACACAACTCTATACGGAAATGCTAGATGCTAGGAAAGATTACCAGCAAAAGTGACCAGGTTGCGAGTTCGAATAAATCAAGATAAAGTAAAATGATGGTCAGCGGTACCAATTTTATCATCACTTCGTTTTTGATAGTTCATAATTAAATAGATAAATATCTTCACGCAAGGCACCGTGGTGCCATTGTTTGCCTGAACACCTTTTCACACTTCAACAAGAAATGGGAACCATACAACCGTTACGTTTTCTAATGCCTTAGGCCACCACCATAGGGGATCAGCACATTGGGCAGTGACAGGGATAGATGTCTTGTTCCAATTTTGCTCCCGAAAGTGCGGAGTTCGGACCAAACTGATTAGAACGATACAGGCTGTTGACATCTTCAGATTATGACCATCCGTTATTTGGAGACGGGGAACACGGGAATCGTATGCCATGTGTCATTCAAAACTTTGAGATTAATCTGCAGATCTCCAATGTAGACAATTAGAGATTGATATTAGATTAGATATTGAGCTCTTGTATTTCGTTCAGGCTATCCTCAAAAAGGTCATTAAGATAAAATGAATGTCTATGCTGGATACCTTGGAAAAACAGATTAGTAGACGACGGTGTTCTAACGAGTGTTTTTATACACAGAAGTTACCCAAATCTGTCTCCTAGTAGATCTGCTGTGTGGAATGAATAGTGTCCATTAGTATTGAGAAACACCTGAGGATTCCTTAATCTCAAGATCAGATATCGAAGATTTGGATTGTGGATTGTCTGTTGAGTTTTTGAATCTGGACATTGTGAAAGATATTGAAGCAATTAAAAATTATCTTTAAATAACGACAACCTTTCCATGTACATCATGTACATTTGAAATATTTCAACATCAAAAAATAATTTACCAAGCGAAAAATGCAATAAAAGGCCGCACAAACGATCAGATATGCTTGACATTTTGCTCATATTTTTTGAGGCTTTTTTGCTACTACTATTGCCAAACAGTTCCCACCCGGGACAGTACCTCCGGTTCGACGCAACGGCTAATTCTCACCCAGTGTCTAGTTATCCCCAGCCTCAGTACCCGTGGCAAAAGACGAACGGAAAAAATGGATAATAATTGTGCACAAACCACACAAAACAGGTGTTGCACCACATTCAGCTGGTTGAAGCGAAATGATCTTTGTGCTAAACAATGCACCGAAGAAACAAACGAGTAGCTTTCGAACCCGCGGTCCAAGCGAAAATGGAGAAAAAGGCGCTAATGTTTGCTAATTTGTTCATGCTCACATGTTTGGGGGGTTGTTTTTCGCGAATTTTTTGTGTTTGAGTTTTTTTTTCTTAGCGAGAATGCAGGGAATTTCCAAAAATAACACCAGCCAACATTATTACGTGCCCGTTTACTGATTATTATAATCACTGCAACGAACACGATGCTGTTACATTCTCCGGAATGTTTGCATAATTTACGGCCATAACGGTTAGCTTGGGGTTCATCATTTGTTGGCGTGCCGGTCTTGTATTTATAATAACATTATTTGCCTGCTGATAGGAAATGTGTGGAAAAGCTTTTACTCACCCACACTGGCTTCCTGTACTTGAGGTGCAACGGTTGGTATAAATTATTGTGGATTGTGTTCTCTCCGGTGTTAGCACCCAATCCGTTCAGATCAGCCGTTGAAAAAGGGGTGGATGGTTCGATTCATAATTTTTCTCACGATAGGGTTAGCGTGTTGTTGCAGTTACACGCGTGTGGTCTGCGTGTTGGTAGTTTTTTCACTTTTCAAATCACTTTTCCTTACACATATCAAAACCCCACCAGCAATAGCTTTAGTTTTATTTTATCAAAAGCTGCTTGGTGTTCTCTCACCAGTAAACTACCAGTTTAATGATGACGGCCTGCTAGTGCTTGCTACTTTTTTGTCAGTATTTACAGAAATAGAAGTCTAACACGTTCCACCAGCCACAAATTATGAGCCCTCGTTTGGCATTCATAATGGCGGGAAGCAGAATTAGGAAGTGCACCCCCGGTTTATTGCACCCGGTTTGGTGCCCTCTGCGCAACAATGGCTACCGTAATGTAATGGAATGGAACTGACTTTCCCATTCGGTCCAGTCTTCTTGAAGCAGGGCCAGAGATCGGAAAGCGAAAGGGACGGCTTCATTGCGGTGCGGTACATTAATAAAATTCACACTCGTATGCGAAGGTGTAATGAGTAGCGAGTGGCGGGTTTTTTCCGACATCTCGCTTCTAAATGAAGGAAGTGGCTACTTCTTCGCTGCACTGCTTGTGTCATTACAATATGCATCAACCAGGTGCAACTTGCAGGAGGATGCATATTATGCTTACGTTACCATCAACGTGAAAAACGTGATTTAAACGAAGTGAATGCTTCCTACTTTCTATAGCTGATGCACCTCATAACGTTAAAATGCTCCATTTGAGAAGGATTATTGTTTTGTTTTTATTTCCGGAAGTTAAACTGCAACGATAATGTTTTATCAGGGGCAAATGAGACTATTTGTAAGGGACAGTTGCATTTCCCGTCTTCTTTTACTGGGTAGGTAACACGTAACACCGAACTCATAGATAAAGCAAACGCTTAAGCGATAAAATGGCTAACGCACTTCCAGGAAAAAGGAATAAAAATACGTGCCCTGTCTAGGTTCTTGCTATCAACGGTTGTATTTAAGTGTGCAACTTGTACGAGTTGAGCAAAAAAACACACAAAAAGTGTTTGTCGATTTCTTGTTTTTACTTTACAAAAAAAATAGAGATTTTTTGCTATAAACAATATAATAAACTTTGTTTGTAGCATATTATTATTTTTTGTTATTTAGTAAAGTAACATTTTTTAAGTTCTGTTTTGTTTGTTTTTTTTGTTTTGTTGAAAGAATGTTTCTCTAATGAGCAAAAAACTGCTGACAGAACGAATTAATTCTCTTCCACTTAGAGAAAGAGGAATAAAGAATACAATCTCCTCCAGAGAATCAGCTGTCGACAGGGTTACCGAATGTTCCAAGTCACAGACGTTTCGTTGGCGGGATGACCATACAGGACCATATGGTAGATTGGAAGCCGGTTAGCATCGGAAGCCGTATTCCGCAGTGTCTTGCCTGACGCCACATGTTACCGTGTAATTTTATTATTTTTTCATCTTCTGCAACCGATGCACCACCAAACACCACGGGCTGCAGAAGACACGATACCTTTGGGAAAGGGCTTAGCTAAGGGTCTTTCCTGCTGTCTGGGTGATGTTGACCGAGTGAGGTGAAAATGATCGCTCACGTTCATCAAATTACCCACACGGTGAACGCCTATGGTTTGCGGTTTTTTCGAAGGGTTCCTCCAGGAAACGGGTCGTTTCGGTCGGACGATTTGATGGACCCTTGAAAAAGGGGAGGAAATTAAAGCACATCTCCCCTGTTTGATGGACCATTCCATCTGGTTGGAAACATTCATCACTTGTGAGGTTGATTTGTAAAATTATAAATAAAAAATAAATGTGGTAGATAACTAATTTTAAAATGTCTTCTTTTAAGATTATCAGAATCTTTTAAACTTTTGTGATAGCAGTGTACTAGGCGCCCCACCAAAATGAGCCCACCTCTACAATAGATCACTGATTAGACGTTAATTATACCCCGGAAATAGAGAACTATATCTTAATTGACTTTTTTGGAGACGATAAACAAGGCACCTTGGGAATTAGCTACAGCGGTAGCTAATTTATAACCTACTACCAGTGCCAAGGTGACAATCTAGTACTGGAAAACATTTCGATCAGACTGTTACTTACCTCCATTCCGATCTGTCTCATGACGATTCGGCTTTCGTGCGTTATCAATCGATAATTCCTCCACTCAAGAAGGCACAGATAGCGATAGAGGGTATTGATTTAATCTCCTATATCTTGCCCGTTCGTAACACCGTTCCGCTGTGATGCACTGCACCTGTACAAACAGTTTCCGAGCGGCGGTGGTTTGAATATTTGGTGACGTCCCTTTTTATTTTGCGGGATGATCAACCCACGCACTGGACGGCACACCACAGTTACTCCACAATTTTACTGCTTTGTTTCGTGAACTTGTTTTGACGTCAATATGACGGGCTTCGTTCAGCCCGACGGATCGAAGTGTTGAGCAGCCCAATAGCTGACCTCGAAGCGGTAAGCACTTTGCCGGTAAATGACACGCACTTTGACACGCACACTGTAAAACGGAACGGCTAACACAGCAGCGAGCGAGTGCAATGATCGCGCGGATGAAGATGTGTGGTTCCGGTTGAACGATTCCACGATTTCGGACAGGTGGCTATCCCCGGATGTTCGACACTGGGACGTTCCTAGCTTATGCTGCAAGAGAGGACGTTTTCTTTGGGAATATGTTCCCTAGTAAACTGCACCACTACAGTCGCCACCCGCACCAACAAACGCTCGCGATCGGATGAAAGGACTTCGGAATGATCACTAGACGTATTATCACCTGCGCACTGGCCGACGATGCAACTGGTACTCGTTGGTGAACCGTTTCGGACACTACGATTTGGCGCAAGTCAGCTCAATTTCTGTCGGAAAGTGATGCCATTTGGTCGGAGGGCAAAAAAGTGAGATAGCATTATGTGGAACATGTGCGAGTGAATGAAGTGGGAAGAAACAATCTCGGAAGAGAGCGAAGAGAGAATGTGGAAAACTGGGAAGAGCGTATCATTTCGTCTCTACAAGATAACGCACTATGAAGTGTGGATGGGACATATGAAACGAATTGCAAGTTGAAGGTGACATTAAATATTTTTTGAATTGACATATAACATGACGTATGCATTTAAATAAATAAAATGAACTTGTTGGAGCTTTGCAATTAAAAGTGATTGAAAAAAATAACTTAAATTGACGAAAAAATCTTAGCCGTAACTAAAGAAGGAAAAAGAAAAATTGGAAAACTAACGCAATGTAACGCATATCTGTAAACTTCCGCATCGATTGAGCCAAAGTATCAATTTTAATGTCTCCTATTTTAGTTGCATTTCTGTTGTTTACTTTATCTCTTTCCATTGCCTTCGTTTTTGCTATTAGATTTTATGCTTATGTTATTTTTAAGTTTGCCCGATTGAGCCCTAATGGCGTATAAATGTTTAAAAATAAAAGCACTGAATTGATGTTACCAATATTTGGAGAGAATTTTAAAAATAAATGTAGGAATAAAGGTTATTTGGTATGGAAATAAAGTTAGTTCGTTACATTAAACATTGTAAACATTAAACTGTAAACCAACACTAGGAAAAAATCACAAATACATAATTATTCATTATTTTATCATCACGATTCATAATTATTTCCAATACCGCTCCATGGTGCTGTTGCGAGAGTAAGTCAAAAGATTTAAGTCCAAAGCTTTTGTGAGAGAACATCATCGGAGAGGAAGCTTTTTCGTGTTGGGGGCTTAAGCTTTTGTTTTGAATTTTGCTTCCATTTACAATTTCTCATGCAACTAAAGTTTGGTGTTGATCACGTAGAAATAATGTTTATTATAAATTTTTGATTTCTTTTTCACTCAGTTCATGTTGAACAAAATAAACACGATTTGTTTTAAATATTTGTACATTTATGGTTTTTTTTGGTTTTATTTCAACGGAGCTCATAATAAGCAAATCGTAAACCTTCTTTACATTCCAGTGGATCAAAAAAAGGGAAACAATCATTCATTTAGTATGTTAATTTTTGCTACCAGTTTGTAACGGCGATGCCCAGATGCAAATCAATATTTCCCATGTTTTGCATCAATCGGTAGAGTTCATTAGCGCCCTCGTACCCGTCCCAACCATCGTGAAGGTGCGTTGATGAGAACGGTCATTCGTTTTCCTTCCCGTGCCCGGCAATTGCGGATTCTCGGTGTTGCGGTTTTCCGCGTGCGTCGATATTAAGATACAGTTTTATGCACAACTAAGCGCAGTTGCGAATTATGATAGCGGTCGATAGGTTTAGTGATGGTTGCGTTTAAGCTCGATTGAAATGGATTGTATTCCAACCACCAAACAGGAAAGGTGAAGGAAACTTAGGTAAAATATTGGGAATATTGTTTAATGTGCCACTAACAACAAAACTACACGTGATATTGGCAAAGTACAAATGCACAATCAAGAGTGCGGTGGTGTGGATGATCATTATTGATCGCTTTTCGATGTTAATAGGCTTCTTGGGCCAACGATCCGCCGTCACTCAATGACCGACCGCACACGATAGTGGTCAAGCTTCGTGTGTTCGTTGAATCGAATCGAATTTATTCACCATCTCTTCCGTGTCAGGGCGAATATATCGCCACACCTTTTTTTTCTCCCCTTTCCGATGATGAGTGCAAAATCGATGTTTAATATTTATGCAGCTAAATAGTAATTCTGCCACCCCCCGGGGGACAAGATCGCTAATGTTTTGTTGCTGTAATTTTAATGAGTGACGAATGCTGTGTATTTTTTTCTTCTGTTTGTCAACCGGAAGCCATCGACAGAGAAAGGAGGATGTTTCGGAAATGAAGAATTCGCTTTTCTAACGACTGCTTAATCGATCATAACGGCTTCGAAAGTCGTAACTGTCGTTTGTGGGCACTTCCACACAAAATGGCAACAATAACAACAGTTTGGTTAATTTTATTTCTTCATCACTGTTTGAACTTTGGCAGGAAATCTCTCCAAGCCGATCGCCAACGGCCACGTGTGTGAGACGGTTTTCTTTGCCCGTGTCTTAAATCACCTTTCGCCATTGCTTTTTCTATCCACGCTGCGGTCGACATTTTTGTTTTGCTGTTTTGCGCGATCGACAGCAGGTGAAATGTTTTTTTCTGACCACGGCGGAAAAGTTTTCGGTCCGATTCGCGTTTTTTTTAGTCCGTTCGCTTAATTGATGGCCAAATAAATCACATACTTAGGCGAAAACTAGCCGAACATGCCGGACCACAAAACCCAGATGAACCACTCGACCTCAATGAAGACAATTTGGCGATCACATACACGTACATGGGCGGTATGATTTGGGTTGACCGCGAAGGCCGTCCGCATGTGCGCAATCGGCCAAAAAACGCTTCCTAATGCTTTCTTCCCTTTGTGCTGTGGATGTCGATTTCTCTGCACTTTTTTGATCATTTTATGTGGTTTTTCTTGCTCCCTGTTTGCATTCGGCATTCCGGCAATGGTGGATAACGTTAATAAAATTTCAATTATCCCCCAAAAAGAGGAAAACAAAAACATTTCCACTTATAAAGGTCGAGCAGTAAATTATCTAAGAAGATATAAAAGCAGCATCCTTAAAAGTAAAATCAAAACAAACAGAATCGTAAACATGTGGATGCTTTCACCGTGATTTTCACGCAATGATGCAGCTCCTATAAACTAATAATAATGCCACATTGCAGGTGGCCAGTTTCACCGTTTCCTCATCACCGTCTCGAATCTCGAATTGTGCGATCATATCACATTTAACGATGATGCCCATCGATCAATTGATTGGGTCGGTTCAATCGAATCCATATCGGACGTAATGGTTATCATAATTTGACACAGCAGCAAATGTACAACCCCGCAGTCGAATTTCTTTTTAGAAATGAAAGCAAAAAGGAGAAAAATCCCCTGGGTAAATAACACGTGAGCCCGTTTCGATTGTGAGGCCTTCTGGTAATCAGGAAAATAATTGCGATCTAGATCATGAAGAATCTTTCATCGAGCGGTAGAAATTTGACCGCTTTTGGTGTTGCGGGTGGATATCATTCTCTGTTGGAGGGTGGATAAAATGTGGGTGAACCGTAATATGATGAAGTATGGAAGAGAGAACAGAAGTAAGAGAAACCTATGCCGAAAATAGTGTTGGCCAGGTAGCCAATCTAGCACAAAACGGTAACGCTAATGATGGTGATTGCGAACGAGTACAGGAACTTTTTATTGGAATGAACGCATGAAACAACATTCGGCATAATTAACCTAGAACGTGCATAATTATTCAATGAAATTGTACTGACAAAAAAATATGGATGCAAATGAGTTATCGAACTAATCCAATTAATTTGGTTTCAGTAATCGTCTTTTTTAAAATGACTATTTATGATTCTATAATATATTACTGTTCAATTTTATGGTAAAAAATGGTATTCAGCTTCAACAATGAAAAAGTGTTTAATAAACTTTATAAATAAAAATCAAATGGTTTAACTGAGCTTTCAACATACTCAGCAAATATAAAAAATCTAATCAAACATGAAAGTGAAACCCTCAGCCGCTAAATTCCAAATTGGTTTGATTTTAAAACGCCTAAAAGTATGCAAGATGCTATTCACGCGAACTATTCCTCGAAATCGAGTTCTGTACTAATGCTCAACGACAATTGTAGAATCAATTAAAGAGCATTTTGTTCCATAAACATAGTTTCATGGCGAATATTTTTTAATTAACAGTCTCATTAGTTACGGTTTTCAAAATTTCAAATCTTCCAATTCATAATTCTGTTCTGTCAAAATAAGTATGTTTCCTGGGGGTCAGCGACAAATTGCCCTTTTAAAAAATGGTCTAGTAAGCACAGCAAAATTGGACATTTGGTTCAAAGAACATCGACGTAATCTGTGGAGAAAAATTTCACTTCATTTGCAACAATGGCTGCGAAGGATAGTACAGAAACGTCGAAAGAATGTGAAATTGCGCTAGAGTGTACGAACAATTCTCATCCATTCAAGGTAAATTCGAGTCGGTTTTTTTGCTTTGTTAAAAAAATGTGTATCCCACAAGTGAACCATCCATTTTTTTTTTGCAGACCCGCATTCTGACGTTCCCGGCCGGAGGGAAGGTTGAGAAACTTATTGGTCGTTACCATAAAAAAAGATTTAGTGCAAAGGAGGAAGAAATTCTGTTCGAAAACCGCAGCCTGTCTCAAAGTCATGCTATACTGTTCTATCAGGATGGAAAGCTGTACCTGAAGGTTTTCGTTTTGCATATCATTCTGATCAGATTTTTGTATACTTAACAGGTTTTTTTTATTGGTTTTGGTTTACTGTTGCAGGATCTTTGTAGTTTGAATGGGACCTACCTAAATGAAGAATATATTGGACCCGAAAAAGATGATAGAAACGAGCCGATAGCACGAGAATTGAAAACGGGTGATATTTTGCGGTTCGGGAAACGTCGTGTCATTCCGACTAATGGCGACGTTGTAAACCCGATCGAAGCAAGACTAACGATCAAATATGGTACACCATGTGAAGAACCCAACGAGCAGCTCGATGAAACTTTGATTTTGCCATCAAACTATACACCTTACGAAGGGATAGATTTGGTTGAAACTATGATACTCAGTCAAGAGCCCGAGAAAGAGCCCATTCTCGTGAAGCGCAAGAAGGGAGAAGAAAGGAATTCTTCGACCAAAGTTGAAAATAGCGTCGAACGGGGAACGGAAACGAAGGAGGTGGATTCCTGCTCCACATCCACGCAAGTTTCATCGGACGAACTAGAGAAACAGACCGATTGCGATGGATGCGAATCTGTATCCGAAGAGTTTTATAACTATCGAAAAGGAGCATTGGCGACGATTGCCCTTTGCTTGCTGATTATCGTTATTTACCAACAATTTCTTTTGTCTTCAAACTCCTATTGACAGGATGAAGAAGGGGTACGAGTTTGAATATTTAAAAAAAATAAATTAGTAAAGATTAAATTTTTATTGGTTGATTGTTTAATAGTTTATTTATAACAGATGTAAGCAATGTTGAGCTTAACACAATGAAAATTTATAGCTTTCAGTTGCAATAGAGTGGTGAAACCAGTTTTATTATCGAATGAAGCATTCCAAAATAGAAGCAATATAATAACATAACATATTAATTCAGTAATGTTCATCATAATCATGTTCACGAACCAACAGTGCAGCAAAACATCGCAAAAGCTTGTAACACCCACTGTGAGTGGAAAAACATCGCAATACGTTGAAATAATTTCAAAGTCCCAGATTGTAAGCTTTCTTAAATTGGTTTACCTATTTAAGTTATTGTAACATCATAAAACATTTAAACATTTTCAAAGTTCAGTAATTGAATACTCGTACAAATCTACATTAGGCTGGTTTCATTCAATTTTTCTGCATTAAATTGCAAGCGATTACAATTATTATTTCATTTTTTACATTTACCATATTCTAACTAATACTTTTTTTTCACATCTCACCGTAAAAGTATGTCCAAACAAAAGTCGTTATTTCCTTCGTTGCGTATTTGGAGCGCTCGTCTTATCACCACCCGACCAAAGAATAGCCTGCCGGCTTCGGTTTAACCTTCCGCCCAGATGTACTTTGTTTGGTCAGGCCAGTAACAACATGGTGACACATCGCACCGGATGGCAGGTTGTTTCCGTTCGGCACTACCGCTAATGGGTCAACCCGTCCGCAATCGAATACACAAAGTATTATTTCATTTATGACCTAAGACAGTGTGATCTGGCACAGGGGGAAAATGATACAGTGCAGTTGCAAGGTGTCCGAAATGTGTCAGTAATATTCCATCGTCTCATGATTATAACGATAATTAACGATTATCGTTTTTTGAACCTGTTGATTTGGGCCGAATGGCATATCAGAGGCGAACAAAGATGGTGCCGTAGCCTAGCCAAATCATCCAAACCGAAATAAATCTGATATGGACTGGAAACTTTATTGTACCAATTGTATGCAATTCTAGTATCTCTCTGAGGGTGTAGCGATAGGATAAACAAGATTTCATCGAATTTAACCAGCTCGAAGCGGTTCGGCTAGAAGTTGAACTTCATGAAATTTAATGAAAACTGTGCAGAGTGATCCTTAAATTTGATTTTTTTTATGGCATAATTAATTAATTAATGCGTTTGGTTTGCAGTCGCAAGCGAATGAGAATTCAGATTGCTTTATTAACTTCTTCATACACAGTAAAAACATTAAATTAAATTTCTTAAATGATAAGTTTACCACACAAATTATTAACTTTGCTAATAATCTACTATATCTTTCTTCGACGGTGGTCATCCTTTATCGATAGTATCCGTTTCTTTTTCTTCACAGCTTTAGTTTTAGTTTTACTGATAAACACATAGATAACACTCCCTATATTCAGCATCGGTTATTTGCCGGGAAGAAAAGATCCAGCTCGACAAGGATCATGAACGTTACGATCACCAGATATCCAATGCCCAGTGCTAATCCGACCAGCTTCCGAAGCGTGTACTTAGCAATGTACAATACGAGGTAGAGTATGAAGATGGCTCCAAACAGGGCAAGCACCGAGTACTGGATACCGTACGACTGGATTGCGACGTATGCTCCTGTGGATGGACCACCGTCGATCATGGTCCTGATGAACCAGGGCAATCCGAGGGAGAAGAGGATGGCGAGCGTATTAGCTCCCAGCGAGTTCGAAACACCCATTGCGCCATTACCTTGAAGAAGAAAAAACAAACAAAGATGTTCATAATATCCAAATAGAAACAGAACAAGGAGATTAAAACTGTTACCTCTTCGAATAAGTGTAACAGCTGATGCAGCTTCTGGCATGCAGCCACCAAACGCAAGGAACGTCATGCCCATCACTGTGTCCGGAATGCCGAAGGTATTACCAATGACCGAAATCATCCAGAACACGACGTATGCACTCAATCCAATCCATCCGATACAGCAAAGAAACGTGAGAGGGTAAAGCTTGCGGAACCGAAGAGGGTCTGGCACGGTCAGAAACACAATCAACCGATACGGCCATGTAAAGAACCACATGATTGTTCTCCAACCAGCGAAAGATGTTTGTGGCAGGTGCGTCAGTTCGTTCCACTTTACACTTTTTGGCGATTCCACACTATTCTCAGAACTGTTGGGATCAGTCGTTTCTGTGGAACTACCCGCAGGTGCATCCGTGCTTGATTGGACTTTTTTGTCGTCCTCATCGTTTATTCCCACCAGAACACCGTTGATGGCATGCCCTAAGATCGCGATCGAGTATTTCCGCCGAGCTTTGTGATCTATCGTACCATCTTCAGGTTCTGGTTCCAATCGCCCACAAAGGTTCCACCGATTCTGTATATAGTGCACGGCAATCGTTTTTAAACGTTCGTTTTTAAACATCACCACAAAATACAACACGTAGGTAATACTGAAAAGCATCGCTTCATACCATTCAACTCGACCGTCCCAAACGCACACAACCAGTAGCGTGGTGGATATGGTAACTATGATGGAATCACGCGTCAGTGGCCACCAATCGAGTTGCACATGCTGTTAAGATAAAGTTAACAATGAGCTAGCGTCTTCTTAAATATCTGACAAAACTCACCATCTTCGTCAGCAGACCTACGAGGGCCGCGACACCGAGCGTATTGAACAGCATCGAGCCCATAATCGTGCCGACTCCAATGTCCGAGTCGACCGCCAACGTGCTAATAGTGTTGGTGAAAAATTCTGGCATTGAGGTAGCCGTCGCCATGAAGGTGGCAGCCGCCACGTCCTGGGACAGATTCAAATCTTCACACAGACACTCCACCGATGGTAGAAAGTAATCGCTGCAGACGTACGCGAGCAACATGAAGAAATAGAGCGCTGCCAAAAAGTGGAGCACAATTGCGCCCTGGAGTCGTTCCTCTTGGCTGAACAGATCTGGCGGCAAGTCGTCCAAACTGCTCGTGACGATGCATATCGATGGAGAACCGGACGTGTTCTGAGATTCGTTACCCGACGCTGTGTCGGATGTGTTTCCCGGCTGAAAGTCAATGGTGGCCCTCGCGGCAGCAACCGATTCACTAAACAATCCAGTACCATTTCCATGACTGCGGTGTATTTTTGGAACTGTAAAACAAGTGGAAATTGACACAAATTATATACTACAGATCCACGAACTGGGAGCGCTATATGACTGATTCTACACAATCGAATGAGAGCGCGGACTAGAATAAAACAGACTTCAATCAAGTAGTCACAGCATTACATCCACTGATTGTGCTACAATTCTCCTGAACATCTGCGGATTCCATCCGATACTTGGGTGTGTGTTTGAGTTGCTACACTATTTACAAAGCTCATATTTGTGAACCAGCGCTATATTGGTCACGTTTTTGCAACGCAACGAGAGCACCACTTTTTCTGAAGGACTTCAGAGTTTTATAACCTTGCAATCCGAGAAGGCAGCATTGTATCGGAAAGCACTCGAGGACAGGCGACAACGAGTCGGCAGTGTGTGCACACAAGTAAATAGGTGCGCTTGTTTTCACCTTCTAAATACAACGCGTTAGCCAAACACCGGACGAAGAGGTAAGTGATTTTCTGTTATTTTTATGCATGTAAATTTTGTTCAACACTTGAGACAAGTCGCACACAACGAACATCACCTTCTATAGGGCGTCACGATTCGTATTACTAGAATTTTATCAATTTTAGGATGCCTTACAACAAATTTCTTATGTTAGGAATATTAATAGCAACTAGTATTTATTACCGAAAATGGCCACTACATTTGGAATGCAGAGTAGTAACACCAGCAAATATGTAGCACCAACAGTCCTATGACTGCCATTCCACTTTTGTACCATAGTTTTACATTAGCACTTTTCACTGTCACTGATTAAAAAAATGCAGTCAAACTTGGGCACCAATCGTATCACGACACTTAACACTTTCACCGCTTCCTTCGATTTGATTAGAAGTGTGCACCGAACAAAGTAACTCCAAACGCTCGAACTGCGTCTGAATGTCTACGGTCCGAGTTCCGCTGGGAATCCCTTTTTGGTTCTCGTGCCGTCCAACGCTGCATCTGATATCGACAGAGACGATGGTAATAGCCACCCAGCTAGCATTCGTCTTCCCTGCGCTATCATCGGCAACGGAATGACACTCGTTCACAAGTTCTCCGGCCATTACAGTACAGTACACCTGGGAACCCCTTCAGGGCTTCTGTCTACGCTCATCAGCTGTTCACGGTGAGTGTACTGTATCATTCAGCTTTGGCTCAAAAGCTTTTATTGCCAGATGCCTTCGTGTTGATCACATTCCGTCTAGCTGCTCCGTTGTCAGGGTAACCCTAATAGACCCTACTATCAGTGTGCTTTTAAAGTGCTGTATACCAAAATGGACCGACACGAGGGATCAATGGGAACGGGTAATGTTTGCCCACGATCAGCCTGTTCTAAGACCGCAGGCAAATATCCGGAATGCATGGGTCTGAACGTTCAGGGGGTTTAAAGAATGTCGTCAAGAAAAGCCTTTTCCCACCCTACTGTTGTATCCGGGTTCCGGTTTTATCGGTGAAAGTGCTAACCGTGAAGATATAGCTATTCGATGAGAAACTACTGTAGACGCTCTGGTTAATCTCTTAGGCAATTTTCAACCGAGACCCAAGAAAACCTTAACATTGAACCAATCAACTCTCCTCATGCGCATGGCGTCTTCTCATTCAGTATAGACAGTCGAGTGTTACTTAGATTGTTTTATTGATCGTCACAGGGAGTAACACTTCAAACGGCGGTAAATGGTATCTGATATCAGTCATTGAGAAGTGAGGATACTTCGCTCTTGCAGCTTGTTGGTGAGAGTACTGTTCATACTTACCCTAATATGTCTGTACTCGTCAGTACGCAGCAGGAAAGCCCCAGGCGCCCTACCATCTTTGATAACGAAATCAAAGCGTTGATGTCACGGCCACGGATTTCCACCTGTTGACAAAATAGGGGAAAGATCTTCCGGACCTGCTGAAGTGGTAAAGATACGCACTAACAATGCATGAGTCGAGCTGAAAGTAAAAACATTACTCACACGAGCTGCTTATGAACGAGCATCGGACGGAATGCTACCTTCCGAGGAAACGAGTTAAATTAGATGTGATGGATCTGGGACGCCAAGAGATTAATTGAAGGGCTGCACGATGCCGACAGTGTCAATGATAACGAATGATAAGAGTAAGTCAAGTCTGTGCACGGTACCATGTTCGGTGCAATTCCAACAACAGTGACAACAGTTTCAAAGGAATTGTTCTTAATTGATGTATTATATCATTCAGTTGTCACTAGTTGTTTGCGTTGGATTACCAAACGATACACTCGCATCGCAATAGTTTCATAATTCTTCACATGTTTGTTTACTGTAAGACATCTTCCAGACTACGAACTGTCGACTTATCTGTCTCACTGGAGCTTTGTCTAATCTTGAAAGGAAGTGTTCCCGATACTATCAAGAAACTTCTTTTCCTTATTACGAGCGGAAGTTACAAGTTCGGATGCCTTGAAAGGAAAATATTTTATTTTCAAGATGTCTCGGCGATTTATCGAGAACGTTTATAGAGTATTTTATTTTCATGGTGAACCGTTCAAATATCATCAATATTCATTACGGCAAATTGCAATAAGCCAATGTAGTCCTACAAATGTAGTCAGAACAGTGTACATAAACAACAGTTGATAGTAAACTCGAGCGACTGTCGGCCGTTGGAGCATCCATCTGGTCAAACGTAAATATCACACTAACACAACTCGAAAAAAAAACATAAGCAACAATGAGCAATGAAAAAATAATGGTCCTGCTGTTTGTGGTGATACGTAGGATGTTTTGTAATTGCTAATCGTTCTACATTTATCTAGCACTACTATTATCTAGTTGATGATGTGCCAACAAACGTGTCACATCCTTAGGAAAAGAAAGGAACGGAAGGGATCTAGTAAAGCTAATCGTATTCGTATCCGTAGGCGAGCTTAACACTAATTCATCACTCAAAGGCTGTTTTCCTGAGCTTCTGGACGCTTCCGGACTGGGGTTGAGCATTTTTGTTGTTGTTGAAGAGTATTCCACTGGCTGTTAACGATTGAGAGTAGACACGTTGCCGATGCCCACTGGGAGTATATCATTGTTTCGTGAGGATTGCCTAAAACGGTACCCCACTAGCACTCTTCGCCGGAGGGAATAATCACATCTAGTTCGTTCAAGATCATGAACGCAACAATGATACCGTACCCGACGAACAGAACCATTCCGACGCGCTTTCGCAACTTATACACCGCCACGTAGATCACAATGTATAACCATGCGATCGCACCGAGCAATGCAATGATCGAGTACTGCAGTCCGTACGAGGCAATGACAAGATACGAATTGTTACTGCTGCCACCATCGGAAAGCGTACGGATAAACCATGGCAAACCTAGCGAAAATAAGATTGCGAGCGAGTTAGCTCCCATTGCATTCGAAACACCCATAGCTCCGCTGCCGGAGCGAATAACCAACACTGCCGAGACCGCTTCCGGCATGCATCCGCCGAAGGCCAGAAACGTCAAACCCATCACCGATTCCGGGATGTCGAAAGTGTACCCGATGATCGAGAGCAACCAGAAGATCATGAAGGCGCATCCGGCAAGATAGGCGACGCACATGATAAACGTCAGTGGATACCAGCGGCGCATCTTGGCAGGTGATGGGATGGTGAAGTGGGTGATGAATCGTAGTGGCCAACTGTACCACCACCATATCGCACGATACCAAGTTTCTGACGAGATCTTCCACAGTGTCATGTCGTCATACTCTCCAGGGTCTTCTACGACGTGGCGAGCGGGAACTGAAACAGAAAGTAGTAGTGTAGGAATCGTTCAGTGCCGTAAAAACGTCACACACAAGGAGTTGGAGTACAGGAACTGAATGCTTACTCTGTAATTCTCCCATCTTCATCTTGGTCTCAGCCATTTGCTCGGACAGAATCGAAGCCGTCGATGCGCGGAAGGCTGGTTTATCGAGCGTTTTTCGCGCAAGATTTGGAATGGTGGCAATCTCCTGCTGTGTCTGCGCTTCTGCCGCGATCCGTTCGTCTTCCTCAATGTTACGTATGACGCGCGCACAGAGGTTCCATTTCACCTCGATGTACTTCTTTGCGATCTTCATCAGCCGCTTGTTTTGGAACATCAGTAGGAAGTAGACGAAAAACAGGATGAAGAACACCATTGCCTCGTACCAATAGATTCGACCGTCCCAGGCAAATCCGATCAATAACGCCACGTGTCCAGAGAATACGATCGAGTCTCGTGTTAGCGGCCACCAGTCCAACTGAACAGGCTGTTGTTATAGGAGAACAGAGGACACATAGGAAAAAATCGTACTGCGAATGAGCTATTCCCTATTGAATCCTTACCGCTTTTGTCGCCAATCCAGCCAATCCTGCCACACCGAGCGTATTGAAAAGCAGCGAGCCCATAACCGTCCCAAGTCCCATGTCGGAGTCTGCGATGAACGTACTGATGGTGTTGGTGAAGAACTCCGGCATGGTGGAAGCGACGGCCATGAAAGTAGCGGCTGCTACATCCTGCAAAAGTTTAATGGAGTGTCATTAACGTTCTGGTTAGACATCAAGGTGGTCGGAACTTTCTTTATGAACTGTCCAACAACTACGAGCTGATATCAGGTGTTGGTATATGAATCTTCACTGCAGTAATCGATCGGGATCAAGTTGGCGCACCGCAGTGTGATACTAAAAATGATTGATAGGGCACGTGCTCCCAATGCTGGGGGCAGGTGCTACCCAACGCGATAGATACATGAAACAGTCAGGGTCTAGTAAATCACTCACGATAATCGTTACACGGTCGGTTGGTGATAAACCGACCCCGATTACGTGAGGTGGAGTGTAGAGCGATCGAAGTGTTGAAGGGGAGATGGATGAAAGATTTATGTGAACCATTGTTAAGAACAATTGGATTTATATTGGAGTAATTCACAGAATTACATGGCCATGACGTGTTAGGTCGTATAAATTGTATTTGCTGATATGGTTACAGAAGGGTGACCCTCAGATCTTTGCGAGTAATGGGTAGTGGCCGTTTAAGTAAAAAGGATATCGGTTTAAGGTTCAAAATGCAGCACGATAATTTTTATCTATTCACTGTCTATCTAATCATGAATTCGTGATAGCATAACATCAGTGCAATGATGTTGGTGCTTTGTTTAGTATCCGTACGTCAAAAAAACAAGATATCGGTGGAGTGTGCGAACTTTGTTAATTTAATTTCCAATGGTTCTTCTATACCCAGTTCCTTCTTCGTACTGCAAAGCCATTCCCGTTCAAATTTGGTAAGGCTGAATAATCTGATGTTCGTGGTTTGCCATCATGGTCCGTCTTCTTATCTATCCCGTAGCGTAATCACATGATGGATTAGTTATCGGTTCTAATGTGCTTAAGTTTATCCAGGGAGAATCTCTGTCACGATGTTTCACCACTGACAAATATTTAGTTATCATTTCGCCGCGAATGTTTTTCGCATACTACGCATCGGATATTTGTTTATGTTCGACCCTAATAACTTACTTGTGTGAGATTAAGATCCTCGCAGATGCACTCAACCGATGGCAGGAAATATTCGCTACAAATGTATGCCACCATCGTAAAGAAATAGATCGCTCCTACGAAGTGAAGCACGATGGCGCCCTGCATTCGTTGTTCCTCTGTTGAAAATAAATCGAATTCGAGTATTTAACATTCACCTTCAACACTTGAAGCTTTCAATTCTTTTAAATTACGTGTAAATATGTCATCGGGCAAATCGTCCATTGAGGAGCCGCCGGCGCAGAATACTTGGACCTTCTTTCCATCAGGCAGTACATCGTAGTTGATCCTTCGCCAAGGATACCAGTGCCAGGTGAGCTTCTCCAGCTCTATTCTTTCGTCCAGTGTTAAGTATATAGGCGCGGCTATGGTAGAATTGTCCGGGAGCGAATAAAAGTTTAGCTCCGTCGTATTGCTATCCACCAAAGGATCCGTTGAAATATCTATAAACAAAGGGATAAATTGTTCGTTGCTTAATTGATTGCTCTAAGTTACACATAAAAATGTAATGCACGATCATTAGTGTTTATGATCTGTTAGTTTGATTTTCTTCAAAATAATAACTAAATATGTGCAATCGAATTCTTTTGTCTGTAGATCAGCTACAAATACAATTTTACTTTGCAACGTCTTATCCATCAACGCTGAGGTAAACTCACAACTCTATACTGAGCACATTAAATCACTATTAGTATTTTTGCTTAGCACCGTTTGACCTGAACTTCTTGTTAGTTACACAAAAAAAAACTTACCTAAATGAGCGGTATTGTTAGTATTGCTGTCGATCACCACCATAGACATTGCCATTGGAATTAAAAGCACAAAGGTGCTAACCGTCCGTAGACGGTTTAGAACAGGTGTCATTCTGACAGTATGCCCTAGGACTCACACTAATGGACGTGTGTATTGGTATTTTTCTTCGATCCTTCACTACAAAACACACCAACATACACTTTGCACGGTTGAGCTACGCTACACTTGTGGTTAAAAGTATGAGCTAACTCTCATGTAACCGCTTCCGCACCACACTCCAACACTTTGCACAAATACACTCTTTCGGTTGTACACATTCACCTCGGTTTAGCTACCACCTATGCACAACCGTAAATAGATACCGAAGCTTAGATATTATTGTATGGCACTTTCTTTTACTCTCGAAATCTCGAACAGAGTACAACGTAAGGACCCAACCCAACGTCAAGGTAAATATACCACCGAAACTATGCACCAATATTCACTCTTTCGTGTTGCACCTGTTTTTATAATGTAAACTCCTTCGAAGTGGTAGAATTCCTGGTTGTGCAACTTGGGTGAACGGACTGTACTTGCTGGCAATCGTACGCTTACTACAGCTTCCAGCACGATTGTAGCAACTCGTCCGCATGAGTCGCTGCCCAATCCGTTTCTGAGCCGTGTCTGTGAGACGATGGTAGATTTTTGACGGCTCCGCTGACCGGTAGTATCCCGTATGTCGATACCCCCCGTCAATGTGTGCGTCTTTATCAAGCGCACTTAAGGCCGGTTTTGATTTCGGTAGCAAATTTTAACATCCACCATTCGGGTGTTCGAGCTTTGCGATCGACACACGACGCATTGCTTAAGCGATGCTACAAACGTCGCATTTTTGGGATTACGCACGATCAACAGTGTGGTAGGTTTGATAAGCCTCGTTCGCCTATCAGATATCAATCGTGATTGGGACGTCCGCTAATCCATTCATGAATTTGATCAGTTTGGCCATATGTCAGTGACTGGTGAGTTTCTAATTGCTGTGATTTTGTATTTCATCATCATTTAGCTGTGTAGATACGTCAATGCGATGGCAGCACAATATGATGCCCAATTGGAACCTTCAATCAAACAAGTAAAAATCTCAGAAGACTTGAATAATAGATCTATAATCTATTATAAATTACGAGTAAAATTACAAGATTAAGTGTTATTACCGATTACTAATCTCTGCCCGACCGAACTTTCTTCGGTACATCTGGCAACTAGTGTCTTTGGACAGAAAATTCGTACAAGGATTACAATAAGGATTCCAACGAGACATGAATATATTCAGTTTGCGTGGAAATAGGATTAATGAGATGGAGTAAGTTGCGTAAGCGCATATAACTTTAACTTTCCATCTATCATAACAATTATCTTACCCTTGCTAAACCAATGCACCATTTAGTCATCAAATAATCCGTTTATGGCACTAGACAAAAACAAGCAAGATATCCCTCAACATAATACCGGTAATTTTCGGTTCGTCAAGAAATCTTAATGCCATAAATTGATAAAACTCATTCAGTTCCAACCGTTTGATAATCACGCACTCAAATGTTTTGCCTTGGGAAAGCTTGTGAACCAAGCCAGTGGACGATAGGTTTATTTTATATCGGTATGATTTATTACCCTTGTTGGGTTCCCGCTATAAAAATCACGGCCCTTTCAAGTGGCGAAACGACCGTGGATTTTGTAGTTTACAACCGGTATGGAGTTTATTTTTCCTGCTCAAATTCCGGTATGTTATATAAGAAAATAAACATCTCAAGCATGTAATTGCTTTTCCTTCCTACTAAGTGACAAGATGAGGCTAACAAGAATAAGGTGGATTGAAACTAAAACTTTAAGTAACGTTAAAATAAATTCATCACTGAGCGGCTAAAAGAAAACATATCGTCATTGATTAAAATGTCAACATGGAAAGATATTTTTCCTCACAAACACTAATCTCGTTTTGCATTTAATCTTCAAAACGTGTCGCACACCCACCACACCGATGTAGTCGTGACGCACTTGTTATTGTTGTTTATTTGCTGATTTTTTCAATACTCGAAGTATATTATCCATTTCTTTCATTATTATCACCGCATGCACTGTTCGAAATGCCAAGCTGAGTCATCGAAGGCATGTACCCCCGTGAAAGCCATAATTTCGCATCCTTATCTGTTAGCCTTAACAAAACTGTCCCTCACAACCGATGCCGACAGTGATTATAAGAAAAAAAGGAAAACAGGTTGATATCCGATCGGAAAATAATTGATTTATCTGTTGGTAATGCGGAAACATGCTCAAAGCGATCACAGAAGCTAGCTGGTGTGTTGTTTCTACATGACTTCTGGTCTGCCTGGACAGTCTACCATGTAATTGGAACATCAATTCCTGCGTCATTTGGCAGGAGGACGTAAAACGAAGCCATGACGCAAATGCCAGTAGATATTCTTCCGGATGTGAATGACGTTGGAATCAAGCTGTTTTTTTATAATTATTTTAAATCGATATCATGCTTTGGCATTGCTGTAACAGTGATTCACTGTACTCGGGAAAATCCATTGCTGCTGAATGGATATAATAGACACGAAGGATAACTCCTATCCTATATTGTAGGCAATGGGACATCTAACGGTAAGCGGTGACGGTAACGGTGAAGATCATCACTGGAAACATGCCTAAATCAACAACATTGTGTTATATTAGTTAGTAAATGGTATTATTGCCGAGATAGCATATTGTCTAGAAACACCTTTAATTTAAACTGTTTTTCTGTTTTATTCTTTTATAGAAATTCTTTTTCTAAATATGTTTTCAAACCAGATGTCGCCTTGTTGTTTCTGATGATCGCTGTTGAAATTATTTATTCATGATAGAAACACGCGTCAAATAGCCTTTTAAAACATTAACCCTACTCGTTAACAATCTAAATAATAGTAATTGATGCTATTCTAGTCATGCTCCTGTTAACCAAACGACCCTTCGTAGCACCGGTGTCTGAGTATCAGTGGGCGCAAGTGGGTAGGTTCACTGGGAAGAACACATTCAGCTCAATCAAGCTCGATACCGTGAGAAAGCCAATGTACATCGAAAGACAGGTTAAGCCCACCTTCCAGTCAAGTTTGAAGCGATTGCACCAGAACGCCATGTACAGCCCGCACAGTGTCGATAGTAGCGAGATGGCGGAGTAGGTAAGCCCGGACGAGTTGAGCGTAACCCACCGTTCGCCCGGAACGGCCGGGAATGCGAGGGATTTGATTAGCCACGGCAATCCAAGGCACAGCAGAATGTCAAATGTGTTCGATCCGATCGAGTTGCTGATACCCATCTCACCGTGACCCTGGTTCGTCACGATAATACTGGACACTGCTTCCGGCACACTGGTACCCGCCGCCAGGAACGTTAGCCCCATGACCGAGTCCGGTATGTCGATCGTATCACCTTGAAAATAGCGAAAGAATGGTTGATTATCTTTGAGAAGGCGGTTGGGCACCAGAGAAAAGGATCCCTCTCGTTCGGCCAGTAGTAGACCAGACGCTTACCGACGACAGTGATGAGAAACGCGACGAAATAGGACGTGATGCCAATCCAAAAGATGCAGGCGAAGAATGTGACCAATCGTAACCGAGGATATCGTCGGCAATCTGGGATAGTTGCCCAAAGGATGAAGGTGATTGGCCAGCGGCACACGAACGCCATTAAGCTGTCGTCCCGATGATTCCAGGGTGAGGTCGCCAACTCTGGAGGGCGCGAAAACATCGAAAGTAACAGGCGAACTTTTAATCGAGAGAGCTCTTGAGGTGGAGTTCGACATTGCACATCCTCGCCACTTACCGTACTCCTCGAAGCTGTCATCGCTAGCATCGCTGTCACAGGCGTGTTGGCCGTTGGTACCGTTCTTGCTACCAGTAGCAGGTGTTGACTTTCCATTGGCTCCGTTGGAAAGGAGTGGCGAGATTTCCGTCACTTCCGTGTACGGACGGATGTACGATTTTCGGCGGAAAGTTTTCGACATGAAGCGATTGATCGTATCGTTGCAATACATTGCTACAAAACATTGAGAAAAAAATGGGTTTATAATGCGGGAAGTTGGAGAAGAAGTAATTGAAGTCCAGCCCTGTCTTGTCAGATCTAGAGTATCCAACTGAAGCGTAGATGTATGACCTCAAACACATTCGGTTGATAAAGCAAATACCCATATTAATTAACAACAGAACTGATGCCTCTATCAATTGTTCAGGTCTTCATTCGTGTGATTGAGGAACAGCAGCTTAAGAACTGTTACTGAAACTTAATAAACAAATCTGATCTTTTCCATCGACATCAGCTTCGCATTGTCTACGTCAATGCGGGAACCGAACGTCGTACGTCAGCCATGAATCAATATTTGCATCCGATAAAGTTCGTTAAACAATTTTCAATTTCCGTCGTGACGCACGACGTAAAATTTGACCTAGGCTTGGAACAATTCATCTCTGAGCATTTTGTATCACCGACACACTACAAAATACTTAATCAGCACTCAAACCCCTGGAGAGTTATTATCTGAATTGCGTGAGATAATTTAATTCTCATCTCTTGTGCATTTTCATCAACACTCGCAAAAAGATGCTTATCCAAACAGTTCCGACGCTGTACGAATTTTGCTCAACAGAGCAAGACGCAGACGGCTTATGTCAAGTTCAGTGCCATTTCAACTCTCTCACAGTAGCCGAACCGAAAGTGACGAAAGATTAAGATATTTATCCTACGCTCCAGTCCATTTATCTTCGTATGACTTACATTGTTGCGCTTTTGGCACAGCTCGTGGCATAATATATTGTTGGTGCGTCTTATCGGCCATGACAAGTGCACCGTTGCCGTGTGCCGCAACCTACATTGCACGATGACAAGTGCAGTTTAGAGTAAACAAAAATATGAACGAAAACCTCAGGTCTCGCGAATTTGACCAGAGTCCAGGTGTCGCATGCCGGGGGCATTGTGCTTGACAATGCGATACTTAAAACATTGTACTTATTCGGTAAGAGATGTCATTCATTCAAACACTTAATGACACCTTTCGGAAGTTTGAAGATATATCCTTATCTCCTTATCATAAAACATTAACAACTCACTCCAGAGATACCGAGATGTTATGTAAATCGGTCATATCGGGGATGCTGTTGTTTTTTTATATCAATAAGTTCTCACCTGTAATGTAGAACACGTATGCCGATACTAGAACTGTGGCCTCGTACCACATTACCCGGCCATCGTAGAGGACCGCAATTAAACCTATCACTGCCATTCCATACATCATGGAATCTCGTGTCACGGGCCACCATCTTAGCTGCACAACCTAGTAAAAGAACAAGAATGGCATTTACCAAATGTGATCTACAAGGATCATTTAACGATATTCGAATGGATCTTTACCTGTCCACCCAAAAGTCCACAAACGGCAGGTACTGCAAGAATATTAAATACGGCCGATCCTACAACGGCGCCCACACCAAGATCACCTTTCGTGACGAACGTGCCAACGCAATTGATGAACAACTCCGGACTTGAGGAAGCTGCTGCCATAAACGTTGCACCAGCTACATCTTCCTTCACCTGCAGCTCTACAATCGATAATGGAGATAAGAAAGATAGGTGGTTAGCCCCGCCAAACAGGTACATCCACTGGAGATTCTTTAACGCTTACTTTTACACATCAACTCGATCGCGGGAACAAAGTAATCATCGCACACGATGGCAAGTAGCCAGAAGCAGTAACAGGCAATAACCACGTGCACCAATATCCAACCGTGTCGTCGATCTTCGCGCGTAAATCCATCGGACGGAAATTCAAAGATGGCGGCCGGTGTACAGTTCCGCTCAGTATCTGTACGATCTGTGGCGTTTTCAACGCCATCCAGCGGTGTAATGCTAGTACTAAGCTCAGGTGGAAACGTTCCGTTGAGCAGATCTAACAGTTCTACTTCACTTTGTGGAATTGTTAGTAGTCGTCGCGCACCAACAGCAACACTGTCGTCCACTGCAGATCGGATGCCATAATTGGTTGCTTTGCTGTCACTTGGCGTAAGGGCTAAATTGAGCACGTGTAACGATCCTAGACACAGCACAAATAGCACACGCAGTACAAACGCAACGCGTATTCGTCGATTGCGAATGCCACAGAACGAGTTTGCGTTGGAGGTGTTAGTCCCAGGTTTTACCATCTCACGGGCCGCTCAAACGGGGGATGGGTTTCGTGCAATGTCCTAGATAACTACCGAAACACCCGGGTGCTTACACTTGTCCTGCCAGCGAGTTCACACTTCGGTACGCTTGCACAGTACGTCACTGTCACACGACAACCGCAGCCGGTGGATAAAGAAAGTCAATCTGCTCGTTTCGGTGCGCTTTTATAGTCCAATTTCTCAATACATTGTCTAGTACAATCTACAGCATCTGTCCTGCTCGAACGCTCCTCCCTGCGTTCTGGACGGGCCCGATACCGAGGGTCAAGATGCGGATGTTGTCAGATTGGTAAGCAGCGCTGCTGTTTGCGGTGCAGTGCGATGTGAGTGTGCTGTGGGCCATCATAAATCAACAACCACAACCATCCCAACCATCCCAACCTGGCGGCGCCCTTTTCCATGTCCAGATCGGTCAACTTGTGCGCGGTAAAGAGATAAGCGACAGAAATGCAACCACGCTCATCCGATGGATGGCGATGCAGCGATGGATGCTGTTTCATGGTAAAGGCGCTGCTATTGCTGTGAGAGTACTAAACTTTTTGCAATCGTTCAGCTAGTAATAGCAGTCGATCTTGATCGGAGGATATTAAAGCACATGCTCTAAATGTAAATCAAATGATTTGATTTTTTTTCATTTTGTAATAAAAGGGGCGCCTTCGAATAGCGCCCATCATCTTCAATATTTGCTCGACAGTGATAGAGCTTTCGTTTGCGCTCCCATATGCACACTGACGAAGAATTAAGAGAGAGAGAGAGAGAGAGAGTCGCAAAGGAAAACTACGGCAACGTGGCACAGTTTGTTGAGATTGCTATTCTGTCACCATTTTACCCACACGTGTGGGTAAAGCGAAGCGAAGCAGTTGTTGTATCAACATCCTGGAAATATTTCAAATATCCGCATTTGTTGCTTGCTGCAGGAACATTTCACTTAATCTATATAAGAATAAGCCGTTTTCGTATCTTAGGAACGTAACATGTATTTCTGAAATATTCATAATTCACTACTAGCTTTTGAAACACACACACGCACACACATACAAAATCTGTGTTAATTGTTGGTTTTTTTTTCAATATTGTTTATCCTTCTGTTTTGATACACGCGCATTATTCTCTTCTCAAGAGATCGTACATTTAGACGGTGAAAGAAAGGTACAGAACGATAGTGTTATCTCCAGCAGTTTGCGGAAGATGTCATGGAAGGCGTTCCGGTGATGGAGGTATACTATTTACAACAGATCAACTTTAAATCACGCTTCTACAAGGCTCACTCGGGATGCACAATCAACGTTCCGCCGCTTGGGACAACGTTGGGGATTTCGAGGAGCTCAAGTGCCTACCCAGCTACGTGACGTGTTACACGTGCAGTACATTTCGTCCAACATGCTCCAACGTTTTTGGAGAAGAAAGAAGGTGTGGATGTATGGTTGGGGAAAAGCAGTGGGAAATACTGTTGCTCACACGATTGCGATCCTTCCCCGATGCGGTTGCTTCCGATGACAAATAAAGGTAGAACTTCACTAATTTTGTCTAGCTGTATCGCGTTGCACTGCTAACTCTGCTTGGGAAAGGGTGCTTACTTATGTTCTTACATTTACAAATATTTATCATTTTCGAAATATTCTTCTACCTTTCGATTCCGTCTACCTTCTACGTTTTGCATGTTGGATTCCTCAACTCATTCCTTGCGAGGGTATCGACACGCTTTTACAAACTAACAACAAACCGACGGCTTGACGTTCCGATTAAGTTGTTTCGTCGTACAGCAAATGGAATGCACAAGTGATGCTACTCAAAGTTGTGTCTTAGAGACCCATTAGTCTAGATGCGAGAAAGATATGATAGACGGATTTGAAGCTGTCATCGTTAGAATCGTTTTAAAAATTGGTATTGCAGTGTTGCTAAACCAGAGCGAGTAAACATTAGCATCCAGAGAGAGATGGTGGTCAAAACATTCAAATTGGTCTTCTTAACGCCAGCTTACATTTTCAAATCATGCAAATAATCACCCCGCATTGGAGCTGTGAACGAAGGCACGTTTCGCTTTCCCTTTCACTGTGGGAGGAGAAAATGGAGAGGCCCTATTGCCGAACCTGTTGCGAATCCTTAATTCAATATCCTACGCTTTGATCGTTTCTGCAGACAGAAAGCAACGCACACGCTAGAACAACCGTACACACCCGTTCGTCCGTGTGTCTACGTTGGCTCACCGTCCACAAGTCGGCAGATTGACGCGGAAGAACACGTTCAGCTCGATCAGGCTGGCCAGTATGAGGAATACGGCGTACATGATAAGGCACGCATTACCGACCCGCCGATCCAGCTTGAACTTGTTCAGCGAAAACGCAATGTACAGCATCAGCAGCGTCGACAGCAGTGAGATGGCCGAATACTCCAGTCCTGCCGAGTTGATACCGACCCAATGGTGGCCGGGTTCGATCGGTGAGAATGCTGCCTTGATAAACCACGGCAACCCAAGGCAGAGCAGAATATCAAACGTGTTCGAACCGATTGAGTTGCTGATACCCATTGAACCGTGACCTACGAATGAGACGGCAAGAATTTAATTTCGTACAGTTGGGACACTCCCGAACGGCACGGATACTAACCCTGCTTCGCTACTATTACACTGGAGACGGCTTCGGGCACGCTCGTTCCCGCAGCCAAAAACGTGATGCCCATTACGGAGTCCGGTATCTTTAGCGTATCGCCTGCCGTGGAAGGGGAATAGCAGATTCAAGCAGATTAGTTCAACGATTATGCGGCAGGTGGCTGGAAGAAGGCTGGAGGACACGCGCCGGAACGTAAACCCATCATTATCTGATAAATTCTTTCTCATTCGTACCCCGTGCAGTGTGCGGACTGCCTTATCGACCACGCTAATCAGGCGTGCCGATGATAGACAAAATGCAGAACTTCTTGTGCAGTGATTGTACATTTTACCGCACTACGCTTCACGGGCTATTGCGGCCACTATGTGTTTAGGGGCGGGTTCGGCACAGAGACGTCATAAGTTGTTTTTGTTAGTGCGGAAGTGCCAAACCGTCAGCAATGTAGTATGAATTGCACTACCTAATCAGTAAACTCATCACACAATTTTGGGCTTTTTCATTGAGTTTGGACAAAGCATTAAAACGATTACTATGCGCCTTTTGTAGATTAACGATCTATATGAACGTAACCGGATAGTCAGTCACAGTCTTTCAGTTACTGAGATCGAGTACAGCTTATGACAATTTTGATAGTCAGTATAACCGGTAAAATAGTTCCAATATAATAAAATCTGGAGACCCGACGAATCTGCAATCGTCGACGATCTTCGGGACCACCAATTGAAGAATATGTGGAATGGAGATTTGTCCTGCTCTGAAAATTTTGAAACAACCCTACTTCAGTGAATTCAGAGTACTAATAACTCAAAAAATGTAAGTTAAGTTGACAAAAACTCAACAATGTACAATTTGTTGTTCAATACAACCAATAGTAATCGTTTTAGGGGATTTAATAATAATCTCTAGAAATTCTAAAGATGGATCCGAACTTAAAAAGCTCTCACCAGCGTAAAAAGATAAATTAACATTTATCCGATATTACAGAGGCTAAACTAAAACCAAAGATTAGAACTTCATGTCGATCCTCCGTAGGGCCCTCAATAGAGTCTGCCTAATTCAATATAGTCCACAACTCACCAATAATCGTTATCATCCATGCAACGACATACGAGAGCGATCCGATCCACACTATGCACATGATGAATGTCAGCGGGAACCAATTCCGGAAGCGTGGTGTCTCACAGTTCGGTATGGTGAACATAAACAACAGATGGATGGGCCAAGTAATGATCCACGAGAACTGCCTGAACGCACTCTTGCCAAGCGGATACTTCAGAAGCTTAAACTCATCCTCATCTTCTGCCGCCGCACTCGCGCCATCCGGATTAGGTCCGTCAACATCCGTTCCAGCACTAGCGCTAGTGCCGCTTTCGAGCGCCCTAACCACCGCCTCCGCCACTGGTCCCGTTGTTCCGTGTCCATTCTCACCGTTCCATTCTTTTAGCGGCAAGGAACTCGCTTCCTTCTGATCTGCACCATTACCCTTGTCCGATTCCTGAACCGGTGGTGTGGCAGGACTTGGCGGTGGTGGAGGTCGCTCGGGAACACTCTCATCACCCGGTTCACCCTCCGCGGACGTTGGGTCAATGGATGTACTGGCGCTTGTCTTGTTCGTTTCGAGATCCGTCGTAGCGGTTGCCATTGCCGTCTCCGGCACACGCAAGTCGATCGATGTGAATGGCTTAATTTGCATTTCGACGTCCACCCCGGTGCTGGTCGTGGCTGGTGACGTCAATTCCGCGGGTGCATCGATATGGGCCACATTCTTCAAGTTTCCGTTCTGCTGGAAGTGTCCAATGCGCAGCGGAGTGCGCGCCTCAATTGCCTCTAAATTGATTGGTTCGTTGTCGTTGTCGTCGTCGTCGTCGTCACCGCCGTAAGCATAGTGGGTTGATCGCGTAAATCATCAACCGGTCACCACGAACAAGCCCAAGTTGAGAAGGCACGGAAAAGAGACAAAAGATTTATCATTAGCTGTTGGGAAAGCAGGTTAGCTAATACTACTAGTGCGGTGCTGTTTTGGCTTCCCAAACTAACCCATCTCTAGTGGCTAACACTACCTTGCGTACGGCTGGATTCTGACTTGAGGCTGCTGGAGGTGTCATGGGATCTTCGCTTTCGGGCGTGCTTCAGACCTCCTAGGTGCGTAAGCGTGTGGAAAGGAAATGTGTAGTGCATCAGTGAATTGTTAAACCACCACCAAATATTAGCAACATTGACGATATCTCTTATCTGTCTCTTTAGTTTCATCATTCATAATACCGGAATAATCGATTTTGTTATCAAGCTTCTTTAAAATTTTGCTCTAACACTCATATTGTTATTACATTCTAATACCGTCATCTGTTATATTATCAAAAAAAACTACAAGATCTACAACAATTTATAGGGCCACATTTTCGTTAACGGTCTATTTTTGTTTCAAGATGATAGCTGCTATAAAACTTAGCTTTATCACTAATATTGCTATTAGATTCCGATACCGCCATCTGCTGGAATTTCAAATAATTACAAGAGATATACTAATCTATTGGTGCAAATTCCTTTAACGCGCTATTACTGTTTGTTTGTTTAGGTGTCCGTTATTGGCTAAACGAACTCAAATTCTCCAAATTTCATTACCTCCTATTTCACTACAGTATACAATAGTCGAAATAATTTAATGCATATTAATATTAATTACTTTTATCTCTAATTGGCCCGGAAAAGATTAGTTTGAATACTTTACTTAGTAAGTAAAAATGCCAACATAACTAATCTACAGCTTAATTACATTAAATAACAAAATATTTAATACACTTACCTCTGGCACACTTTTGAAACGATTTATCGTAGTACATCACAGCAATGTACACAATGTAGAGCAGCACCAATATTAATGCCTCGTACCATTCGACCCGTTCGTCATGGATAATGCAAATCAAAATGGCTACCGTGATACCGTAGGCTAGGCAGTCTCTCGTCAGTGGCCACCAATCCAGTGGCACTACCTGAGGGCAAATTAATTAAATAATAAAAGCTTACTCTTCCTTACACACGCACACACAATCGCGCTCTCTCGCTCTCCGACTCGTATCTGGAAATTAGTGGAACATTACCATGCCGGCGCCGATCCCACAGCAGGCGGCCACAGCCAGGATATTGAAGACGGCAGAGCCCACGATGGTGCCAACGCCAATGTCACCTTCGGTGATGAACGTGCCGATCACGTTGACAAACAGCTCGGGTGCGGAGGTTGCCGCTGCCATGAATGTGGCACCCGCTACATCGTTGGACATGTTTAGCGCTGTTTGGCCGGAGGTAGAAAATTGGAAAAAAAATCGTTTTGTAAATGGCTACTCATCCGTAAGGCCTTGAAGACTTTCTTCGTTTTAATTAAAATCACCCAACCGACCTCAATAAAGAAGAGGACAGGGACTTACCTTGACAAATCTTCTCAACGGCAGGTACAAAATACTTATCACAAACTACGGCCAAAGCTACAAATAAATATAAACTAGCGATTGCATGTAACACTACTGCCCCATTCTGGCGCTGCTCCTCGGTGAACAGGTCCCGGGGAAAATCATCGATGGCGGGTTGTGTGCAGTTCATCCCTGTTGAGTATGGCAACAAAATGCCGTGTGAAAGTTTGTTAATTATTTTGCCACTCCACTTGTTATAAATAATTTTAAAAACCGCGATTTTTTTTAATTATTCACTTAGGAATGAACCCTTATCGCATAGTTGTGGTTATTTGTTATAATTATCGGTTTAGCTCGTTTATCAGCCGTTCATTTTAACACTTAAAATACCACATGCAAGCGATAATATTATTACACAATAAAACCCAACATAAATAAGTGATCCAATTAGACAACAAAATAATGTTATATGTTCATGAGTTCATTCACTACAGACCACCAGAAAGTTGAAAGTCTACCGCACCGTTCGACGTCACCACACACTTTTAATGGTTCCAATTGAAACAAATAGTAATCGTTCTGTGGTCACACCCCTGCGCCCCAATTAACCCTTCCACTACTTCAACTTTCGTGCGTAATCGGGTAGCAAGAAACTGGCGTTAGCATTTGATCGTCTTAATTTACTTTCGGTTCAGCATAGCGCCATCTGACGCAAATCTTTCTATCGCATGATATGTGGCGGAAGACGATGTAAGAAGGGTCGTTTTCATACGGTTAATTAACTTTATAGCGAATGCACTAGATCTTCTGATGAAGGTTTTGTTAGCGAAATAAGCTGCTGGACTCGTCACAACCACACGTTTTTATGCTTTTGCGCTTACGTACTAACTAAGATTTTAATCGAGCAACAAAACAAAAGGAAACAATCTTTGTTATTAAAAAGATTGCATTTTGTTTCCAGCAGAAAGTATGATATATTTTTCGCCAAAAGTGAGTAAATAACACCTAAACTTTCAATCAACAAGAACTTTCTCTTCAAACATAATTTTATTCCCACGTGCAGCCGACAACTCCAAGGCATTTTTACATATCTAAACGCCTCAGCAACGGTCGCAAGTGATTCGTGCGAACATATTTAATTGGTTCAACTGCAACCATGCACTGGTTGTCGCACATGTCCATCATCTTTTAATTGTTATGATGTTGCAAATGCGACAGATGCAAATGTGGATGAAATTATTCGTTGTTTAAATTATGGCTCCCGTTGAAGTCGTTTGCGTTGGATGCTGAATCGGCTTCCGACATTATTCATTTAAGGGCTTATTAGAATGTTACGATTGGAATAATTTAATTTTGCCAACCTTATGATAAGGCGCGTCTATAAATTTGTCTGATTAGATAGGACGATTACCTAACTCAATAAACAACTTTAAAGGAGATTATTAATTTTATTTAACAATTTATTTTTTCATCATAGCTTACATAAATATCTCCATGATCTTGATTTTAAGAAATAATTTATAGCCCAATGCAACACATTATTAGCCTAAAATCGTTTAATTAAATCATTTACTGTCAGTAATAAATCTCTTGACATTGATTATCTCAACACAACCTTATTAATAAATCAAACAAAGCCCATCATTAGATAGCAAAAATTATCCCTGAACCGCCAGCCCGTATGATAGGTTTCTTCCGGTTGCATGTTAGTTTTCCGCAAAGCTTTGCTATCTTTTATCACCGTTGGATCTTTTGATCGTTTCCTGAAAGTTGCATAAAGCATACCATATAAATCATTTCTCGTCAACATTGTTGGCTTAAGAACGCTACCTTTTTTCGTCATTAATAAGTGCCTTTGGTACGTTGGGATTTAGCGATTAGAGCAAGCCTTTAAATTGTACTGCTGTCACAAAGTTTCCGGAGGAACTGCTTTGATAAGCGGTGTGATAATCACATAATTTTGGAGTTCATAATAAAAAACTTTTAATTTTATTATACTTAGGACTGCTGTTTGGCATACAAAGTAAACTAAAGGGCCTTTTAAATAGTGTAGTGAGTAGTGTGCGAATAAATTACACTTGGGATTGGAGTTAAAATCTTGTTCAATCTAACAGTTTGACACCAAGAAACGGATTATGCTTACATTAACTCATAGATTAGGTGCTTTTAAACAATGTTGAAACATTGACACTAAGAATACAAAGCAAAAAAGAAATATCATCCCTTCAACGGTTTTTTTCTAAATATAAGCATGTGTGTTAGTTTGTTTACCAACTCACTAACCAAAACCAAACAATTTGCCAATGGGCGAACAGTCCAAACTGTGCCAACGACCTCTCTGTTTGTAAGTATATCCATTTTTTTGTGGAACCTCGCCCTTATGTTTTGGAGTATCATGTTAACTTCTAGCCGCCACTTCCCATCATCCCAGCTCATATGCCGAATGTTGCACCAATTCAATCAACCCCGTACCGTATCAAAAGGTGACGCCAGATATTTACGACCTTTAAAAGGGGTGCGTTTTGTTGACAAAAGCCGAATGACGCCGTGATCACGGTTGTTGTTGTTGTTGACAATGATGGTGTTTTAGAAAACAAACTGCCCGTTTGAACGAATATTATATCGTTCATTTTTTTATAAACCCTTTATAAATTAGATAACAGTAAGCCAAGGCGCTTCCTAACATCGATATAAATTATATTACAAGTAAATAAAAGTTGCATAATCTCCAGCGAGGTTATATGAGTGTCAGATACATCTTCGCCGTCAGATAAGACACGTTCGCATTCAGTAACATATACACATGGGAAACTACAGCTTAAAAAACACCTATGCGTAAAGCGTAAACATTGAACAACATTGTTGCGAACTTCCCGCGCGGCAACATTGTAGTGACATGTAAGCGACAAATGAAAAAAAAACCTCCCCGTACACAAACGCCAGCACGATAAATTACAATCCTACCGCATAAAAAATAGGGAATTCGTCATTGTCAAACGCAGGCACAACGAGACACATACATACGATCGACAAGACAACGATCGTACACACCCGTTCGGATCGGTGTTGTTTAATCAAATGATTGATCTGGCACATACTACCGCCGCAAACACACGATACAATGGAGGAAGTAGTGTTGTGCTGTACAGGAACCAAAAAACTAGGCGGAAAGAAGGAGATGCAAGTGAGGTGGGAGGAGTAGTAAAAATTATAAATGCACTCGCTATCTTGTCTCCCCAGTGGCACGTGCTACGAACTGATCATAAAGCTTCCTATTTCCTTCCTGGATATATGGTTACGGTATATATTTTTGCAAATGCGTTTAAATAATATATTTAAACAACATAAAATTTTCTTGTTCAAAACACCATGCTGCTCCATCGTAATTGACAGATAAATATTCGTGCAAATACGATCGTTCGAAGATGTGTCAAATACAAAATACAACAACATTCATAAAATGTAAACGTCATTAATATTCCTTCTCTCTCGCTGTCTGTCTATCTATCTGCTTCACTCTAGCGGGAATATTTCTCTTTCGCTACACAACGAAGTGCAATTGGTTTAGCTCATTGATTTCGATCGTGGGATCTTCTCATACCACAGTGCAAGGTCGAACAACAGCAACGAACGACGTCGGGCGTACGACGTCAACGTCACCCGGGTGACCGAACGTTTTGCTATCGATCTGAAATGATCGCCTGGGAATGGTCGAAACTTAATGGGAGATGATGATGGTTTCGGGGGGGGAGGGTGGGAATGGCTACATCACAGGACGGCATTAATTATACGGTGTGCACTCGTACACTACAATTCTCTCTCGCTCTCTCCTTCTATCTCCCTCCATTTCCAGTTCAACAGCACAGCTGACACTGCGTCCATGTGCCAGAACTTCTAATCGGATCGGGTCAATCAGCAGATTATTGAATGCTAATTGTTAGCGGTGGAAGCGTGCAGTTTTTTTTTGCTAACTACGGGAGTTGTTTTTTTTTTTCATAATAGCTTCTAATATAGGTTGGCCGGAACGGAAGTTTGACCGTAGCAAAACATGTACACACACACACTACTTCCCGTTCGCGAAGGTAGTATATCGATAACGCGGCAAAACGCACTTGTCGGTACAAAACTGTTAACAGCTCGTGTGACAGCTTCCATTTACAAAACGGCGGCTGGTACGATAGGGGTCAAACAAATTTGTCGGCCTCGGTATGGTTCGGGGTTTTTTTCGGGTTTGAAATTCGACTTCACTTGAAACGAGGTCAATTGTTTTCCGCAAACTAATGAATATAGATTGCAGAAGATCGAGTGGGAGCACTAAAATGAGTAGTTTCAGCTCCTTCAATATATTAAATTTAAACCAAATTGGAAAAAGAATTTCTTACTAATTTCAGAACATCGATTTTTTAACCATTTCTTAGTTTTAATTGAGTTGCAGTTTACAATTTAGTTTATTTATATTAACTATACTGAAGCTGTCCCATGACATTTTTTATTATAAAATAATTAATGTTTATATAAATACAATTTTGCATTTGGCTTTCATAAAACAGCTGATATAGGTTTTTATTTCTATTGTTCGGAAAATGAACATTAAATATTTAAATATTGGAATGCTTTGTGTCTGAGACTAAACATTAATTGTACAAATATTATAATATTTAAAATTAAAAAACGTTTTTTTTATAATTGGCGAGTCTGAAATCATTCATCAAAAGCTTATAATTGTCTAGTAATTATTTTCTTCAATTTACAAGCTACCAGGCGTCTCCATGTTGTTCCTGTTCTTGGATAGCCTTTGGCTCAACAAGTGAATCATAGATTACGCATTTGTTCACAACAAAGAAGACAGCTATTTTTATCTCTCCCAACGAATTTTGCTGTAGGTCATGCCATACCGCTCTGCATTCGTGGAAGAGAGAACACGTTAAATGGTAAAAGCATTTGAAAGATCATAAAATTCATATTAACCGACCTAGGAGACTAGTCCTCTCGGTCCCTTCCACGAGAATTTACTAGTTCCAATCTATCGTGGCAAGGTGCAAGACGACGTTCGAAGCAGAACGCGTTCTATGTTGCTTACTGCCTGATCTAGTTGAACCAACATCTAGCAGCGTCGTGCCGAAGCATGAACGCATCTCCCCAAACACTCTTCACGTGACCCGCAACCTGAGGCTGGGTGAATGTTTAACGAAATTAATTGAATCTTATTGTGAAGAAATTGTGGAGCATTATTTATCAAATAAAATTGCCGCTCCGACTACCACAGCTGGCCTTTGGATTGCGGATGTGGTTGTGTGCGCTCCTTTCCCTGCTCAGCACGAACCCGTTCGATGATCGGTGCCGCTTGATCGTTTTCCAGCATGACAAGCTTCGAGCTCCGGATAGAACTTGGAAGCAGTTTGTACGCCAAGTCACCCAGAAGATGTTTGAATGAAGCACAAAATTAGACTTCAAAGTTGTTCAAAATATTCTCATTCAGATGAGTTTTAATATAATTCGATCACTTTATATAGATTCTGAAATCACTTTGTTATAGCACAGATATTAAACATCACTCACTCGAACGCTTGTTTAGGACACTGTTCGCTTCCGTATATTAATCTTTTTTAATATCTCTGTATCACTGAAGTTGTGTTACACAAGATCAACCTTACACAACGACCAATTCGGGGCAAATTTTCTTCAAATCACATATACTAATGCACACCATATAATTGAGCTACTACCACTAGCTGTCACATCGCTTGTTTTGACATCCGGTGTCAAAATAGAATCTTTCCAAACTAACCTCTAAGCAGACACACATTTATAACACTATTTATTTCCTAAGACGTTGCTGTACAAAGGATTATTGTTTGTGGCAGTTTGTTTAAAGTTTTTCCCATTATTTAAAAGCAAAATTTGACAACCGATCATCACCAGCATCCCATGTATAACTCCTTCCACGATCGAACGGATATGCAGCGTTGTGCAAACGGGATTACAATCACACTCACACACACACACATACATTGACACTCGCGAAGGTGCTACAGGAGCAGGGGGGGAAGGGGCGACGTTCAAAACGGCAGCCAACCGAATCACATTCACAGCCGATTGTGGCCCGGTGTTGTGTGCGTTAGATTCGGATCACGGCGACGTTACCGGGGCTGGTTAGGCTGGTATGTGACCACTTTATTCTTCAATCTTCCCATTTTCTTAAATTAAGTGCCATATTCTTCTCTATGATTATCCATAATGCCTCTTATCCGTCCACGGTTTCGTCCGATATCGTCCGCAAGGCGAGAAGCTGTCCGGCGGTCGCTGGTGCTCGCCGGTGCAAACTTGCTAGCACATAAATTCAACCCTGTGGACACTGTTGCTTGCGGTCTTGATTCGAATTTCGTTACTCGGTTCTGAGTGAAACACGAGTGGTGTGGTTGCAAAACACCTTCTTCCTCTTACTGGCGGTGTTTGATCTTATCGACCAGAGCTGATAATGATCGCAAACGCGATCTTCCATCGCAGCACGATTTATGCTCATCAAGTGACGCACAAGAGCAAACGTATACATTGAGTTGCGTTTGACTAATTACTAAGGCACTCATTAATGATCACTTAACAGCACAACACTACATTTTATAAAATGGGAATTCTCTGTACAGCTAAAAACAATAGTTTCACAGTGAATAACCAAAATCCGACACAAGTTATGTGAAGATAAAAAAGTTTGCTAAACTATCCTTCAACCGGAGTAAAGCGTATCGTTCGCTAACCATTGCTACGCGCGAGTCCCCAGTAGTCCGATTCGTCCATGTTGATTAAATCACAGTCAAATTCCAACTGAACTACTGATTCCGATTTGCGCTTATGTATAGCCTGGCTGCGAAAAGTGTGGCCTCTATCCAGGCGAAAAAAGACACACAACAGCACCAACAACAACGACAAAACACTTTATGTATATCCGTATACATACTCCCCGGGTCGGTCGCTTCGGTGACACAAAGTCAATGGCGTAATGACAAACCGGCAGCGACTGTCCGCTTCGGCTAACTTTCATTGGTAAATGCGGAGCAATGCTACGGGTGGGAGGAAGCACTAACTTCAACACTCGCTCGCAGCATCACATGGGCGATCTGCCAAACATTGCAGCCCACTGTGCGTCCATGTCGCTGCCTGTATGTTGGTACGTGTGCGCATCGGGTGGTACTATGCATCGGACACACTCTCACACCAAATGAGAGCCGATCGGCATATTGGAGATTGTTGTCAATTGTATTGTGCTCCCAGCATTCATCGTCTACACCGCCGGTCAGTTTGGTTCCCCTCTGTCCAACCGCCTGTAAATACCTTCACTAGTGAGCGCCATTTCTATTGTGTCTCGAGTGTGCCTTGCATGCTGGAACGAGATATCTCGTCACGAGCTGATCGGCTCGTAAATTGAGGTGTGCGAGAGTACGACAAAGAGCTCGATCGTGAACATGAATACACGAAGCGCTTGTTCTTGAATCAATCAATGTGCGAAATATACTCAGCTTAAGCTGCTGAAAGGTTTAAGATGACCAGAAATAACGTTCTCCTGAAAATCATCACCAAAATGCAAATGGTGCTGCAGATTTTTGATCGTGCACTGTAATTTGCTCTCGTCTATCTGAAGGAGGCGCATGATCTTTCACGATTTTTGTCATATCGGAACATGAACGAGATTTAAAAAAAATCAGTTTAATGCTAGTGAAACCATGATCTAACTCCGTTTTGTGATCGACTTCGGTTGTGATAATTGTGATATTTTAAATTTCCATGCATGTAATTAAAACGCGAATTTTAAAGTGCAACAGGAAACATTATTTCTTTTCAACTTCAAGCAAAAACAGAAACATTTAATTATTTTATTTTAAATACAACCACGTGGAAATGAAAATGTTAAAAAATTTGAATATCCGCCAACGTGTTTTTTATCTACACAAACCTTGGCCTTGTCGAGCAGTTTTGATGTCGCGCGTTTCTGCTTGACAAGCTGCTCGAACCGACCGACCGACTGACATTTATCATTGCTGCGCGTGTATTTCGTATTTTTACCGGGAGCGTAATATAAACTTTGTGTTTTCTGCTGGAAAAACTATAAATCTATTGCGATGAATTTCTCATTTGGAACACCAACAACTACAACTGCTTCGACGGGTGGTTTTTCACTCGGTGCTCCAGCTACCAGCACCGCTACGAGCGGGTTTTCCTTTGGCACGGCATCAACTTTCGGAGCAACTGGCGCCTCCGTACCAGCACCGACTCTGTCGCTGAATCCTTCGGCGGCAACAACAACCACCCCTGCTGCTGGCGGACTAGGAACGCTTTCATTTGGAGCATCACTTGGCAGCGCTGGTGCTGCCCCTACGTCTTCATCCACTGCACCCGGTACCCAGCCAATGGGCACAGCGGCTGCATTACCTGCCTTTGGTTCACTGGGCGGAACGCCACAGCTGGGTACGGGATTATCAGCAACAACGCCCTCTCTCGGATCGGGCAACGCTAATCAACCAACCGGCAATGCAGCGACGGGTATCAACACACTTAGTGCGGCTCTTGCCGCACCAGCCCCGGCAACAACCGCAGCAGCTCCATTAACGCTCGGTGGATTCGGTCTGTCCAAACCTGCCGAACAAAATACTTTGTCGTTGGGAGCCACAAGCACGGCCACGACAACATCAACTGCTACCACAAACACAGCAGCAACTACTACCGGAACGAGCGCCGGATTGGCCGCTAGCCTGACAACCAACACACAAACCACACAGTCTGCTACCGTTGCCGGCAATCAGCAGCTAAAGTTCTTCCAGCTGGAAGAGTTCATCAACAAGTGGACGCTCGAGCTGGAGGAGCAGGAAAAGTTGTTCACCAACCAGGCCACACAGGTGAACGCCTGGGACAATATGCTGCTCGCGAACGGCGAAAAGATCGTCGCCCTCAATGAAGCGGTCATGAAGGTGAAGGCGGAACAGAACGCGATGGAGCAGGAACTAGAATTCATCACGGCGCAGCACACCGAACTGGAGGAATGTATCGTTCCGCTCGAGCAGGAGCTATCGCGCATCGGCCAAATTGATCTCGAGCGTGGCCAAACGTACTCGATGGCGGAAACACTTGACTCACAGCTGAAACAAATGTACGAGGATCTGAAGGAGGTGATCGAGCATCTGAACGATGCGAACAAGTACACCGACCCGAACGATCCGCTCGTTCAGATCGGCAAAATTTTGAACGCCCACATGAACTCCCTGCAGTGGATTGAAACGTCCACTACGGGCATAACGAATCGACTGGAGGAAATCAACAAAATGCACGAAACGTTGCGGAAAGATAACGAACGATCCTTTCGCTTGACGTACTACGATCAGTAGGGGAGAGAGATAAGCTCGTGTGATGGTGGTATTGTATAGGTTTTTATTAAAAATTTTGAAACTTAAAATAAATTGAATTCTAAGCATGAAAAAAACGTACATTCTGCCCTTTGAGTAGGTACTATTAAGAAGATATCATCAATAGCTATTGATATTATGAGTTTCCAGAGGCAGTCTAGCGGACAATACGTTCTAGGCACATGACGGTAGTTATTCCAAGAAGAAATGTTTACTGCTCCGCCGTAGAACTCTCATTACCGGACTTTCCTTCACGATCGTGCACTTTTGAATGTACTCCTAGGTCCGCTATCACCAGAAAGGTTGCATCGCAATGACCACAAGGATATGGTGGGTCGTGAGTTTTCGAGTGCTTCAGCATATCATTTTTCTGTGCAAAACTTCGTTCACAACAGCCACATTTGAACGGTTTTTCTCCAGTATGGGTGCGCATATGGATTTTAACGTGGTGCGCTGTAGCGAATCTACAAATAATATTAATTTGTGATTATTTCAAATGTTAGGAAGTTGTTACTATTGGATCGTACTTCATTTTGCAAACTTCGCATTCGTAATGGCGCTCTCCTGAAAGCGATAAAAATAGCATTTAGTATGAATTATGAAACGAATTCGTTCACCTCTTACCAGTATGAATGACCTGATGTTTCACGAGAGAATAGTGTCTATTAAACTGGGTTCCACAAGTATCACAGCTGTATGCCTTACTTTTTGAATGAGTTAGAAGATGCACCGTAAGATAACCTGGAAACAAACAACATTTTGCATTAAAATTCTATTCGCATTGTTTCGTACAAAATTTACCTTTTGTACTGAACCGACTGGGACACAAATCGCATTGCCACGGTTTGTGGCCAGTGTGACGATACTCGTGCTGTCGAAGATTACTTCGATCGCTAAACTCCTTACCGCACTGCGAACACAAAAAGCCTGTCTCGTGCGTATGGGTTTTCAAATGATTGCTGAGCAGCTGCTCCGTTTGAAACCCTTTGTCGCAAAACAAACAGAAATGCGATCGTCCGGTTGCGTGACAGTACTGGTGATGATCGAAGGCTGCTTTAGTTATGAACACCTTTGGGCATTGCTTGCAGCAGTGTGTCTGTTCCGCGTGTGTCGTTTTCCAGTGCTCCGTCAGTTCATTCGGTGAAGCATATGTGGATTTGTTGCATATTAAACAGGGGAACTGTTGGACTTTCACTTTCGGTTTGTCTGCTTCTTCCGGAGAAGCAGTACACTTTTTCTGTTTTTTCTGTGGCACAGTTTTTCTATTTGCGTTCGTTTTGCTTTTTGCTACACGAAACACACGTTTTCTTGGTTGGTTTATCGCATTGGTTTCGTCGTTTACTTTAGAAAAAGCTATTATATCGTTTTCCTCACCGGAGCATGATGGTTGATCTTCAATTTCCGATGGATTGATGTGGTCTTCTGCAAAATTTGAACACAAGTCTCCGATTCGATCATTAGGTTGTTCCTTGTAGAATGTTTCTTTTGGTGCAAATTGTTCCTTTTGTTGTTCGCTTTCAATAATTGGTTCCTGAAATTTTTTCGAGACGCTGGCCGGAACATGATCGACTTTTTGCGGAAGACTGATACGCACGTCCGATGTTTCCTTTGATTCACCTGTTATGTTAACGATAAACGTTGTATTTTTCTTGCTAGATAAACACTTTCTCAGCAGATCGCCGCTGCTTATGCTCATTTCATACAGGGCATACGCTTCCAGTACTTTGCCTTTACATCCTCGGCAGATTTTTCTTGGAAACCTCATAAATTCATCCACCTTTACTTGTTCCGCATTGAACACCGGGGGAACTAACTTTTCCAACATCATGTGCATGCTCAGCGTTTCGTCCTTGTAAACTTTTTCGTAGATGCAATACTCGTCCGTGCTCAGCACAGCACAAATACGACAGAATGTTAGTTGTATCGTCAATTCCTGATCTTCAGAATCCGTGTATTCCATCGCGTTTTTCGAACGGGAATTTATTCAAGATAAAAGCATCACCAATTTTCGTTGTTTACGTTTTACTGTTTTGACATTTGTTCTACCTTTTGACAACCCTCCCAAGGTTCACATACAAATCGTCCTGTATAGACGCGAAAATTTTCCAAGCTGAGTGCCGTGAGAACTTTAATTGCAACTTATGAGTGCCACTTAATTTCGAAGGTAGCAGATAAACAAATAGTTGTCTTTTTTTTTTAACTTATATTTAAATTGTTACTTGAATCGAAAGAAGTATAACATATCGTAGTCTACACCGATAGCGTTCTAAAATTATCTCTCAAAATTATAACTCTCGCTAACAAGTTCTGGTAATCTGCCAGTAACTGCACAGTTATTTATTTAATTCACCACATTTCTCGTTGAACTGATACCCTGCATTCTTCTACCCAATTTAAATATCTCCATACTAAACTATTTCAGTAAGTCTGTGCTAAACTTCTCGATAGACTGGTTCATTTCCTTTTCGTATCGAATTTTCAAAATGTTCGTGCTTGTAAAGCGTATGTTTTTATCCTCCTCGCCGGAAAGTGCATCCTTATTGCCCGCCTGGTAATGTTCTTTGTAGTGATTGCGCAGATCGGTAAGCAGCCGGAACGATGCATCGCAACGATCGCACTGGTACGGATTGTTCCCAACGTGTGTTTTCATGTGCTTCACCATGTCGTTGCTTTGCGTAAAACTGCGCTCGCAGTATGTACATTTGAACGGTTTCTCTCCCGTATGCGTTAGCATGTGTCGTTTTACGTGATGGCTTGAGGTGAATCTAAAATGTAGATGAAAATTCACACGAACCACAATTACGAATACAATCAATCGAGTTTATGCGAAATCACTAAATTACCTCATATTGCAAACCTCGCACGTAAAGTAACGATCACCTGAAATTGTAAGGCAAATTTGTTACAAACTAAAAATTGCCACGAACTACTTGCCGGTTGAAAATTACCAGTATGAATAAGCTGATGTTTTACTAATGAGTAATGTCTGCTAAATTGAGATCCACACGTGTCACAGCTGAAATATTTAGCTTTCGTGTGAGTATGCTGGTGTCTGTCCAAATAACCTGGGTTTGAAAGTTATGGAACAAAGATAAAGTAAGAAAGCAACATGAACGAATCGTTTACTTTTGGATACATACTTTTCATGCTGAATCGGCTCGGGCATAAGGTACATTGCCATGGTTTATCGCCGGTATGGCGTATCAGATGTTGGCGAAGATTGCTCCGGTTGCTGAACTCCTGCCCACAGTGTGAACACAGAAAACCCGTGCCATGCGTGTGAGTTCTTATGTGATTCTTGAGCAGCTGCTCCGTTTGAAAGCCTTTGTCACAAAACATGCAGAAGAACGATCGTCCAGTAGCGTGGCAATACTGATGATGCTCGAAGGCCACTTTGGTCATGAACACCTTCGGACACTGTTTGCAACAGTGAATCTGGTCGGGATGTTCCGTTTTCAAGTGTTCCGTAAGCTCCTTGGGCGAGGAGTACGTCGGGGCATTGCAAAGCAAACAACGGTATACATCTACCTTTGTTTCCGGTTCCTTCGTATCATCCAAAATGTCTTCTTTACCCTTGTGTACCTTTCGCGTAGCTCTTGCTTTACCCCGCTGCGTTTTCTCATTACCGGCAGCAGAACCACGCTTGGAGGAAACATTTCTTTGCCGTGCGGAAGTGCTGCGTGAAGGTTTTGTGATGGACGTGCTAGCGCTTAGAAATGATTTATCATTAGCATCCGAATGATGTTCGTAATCTTCCATTGGTGTAGTGGCACGCTCTTCTTTTATATGTGATTTTAAACTACTGGTTGAGATGTCTTCCTGTCTGCTTTCTTGAACATTCGGTTGACGCACAGCTCGTTTACGCGTCGGTCTTTGAACTATTGGTGTTGGTTCAATCGTTTCATCATCCGCATAGTTGGATGCTAGCTCAGAGTTATCCATAAAATTTTGATCCACTTCCTCGTATACATCTTCGATTATGAATGATTCCGTTTTTCGCGACAAGCATTCTCGCAGTAGATCGCCACTCTTTATGCACTGCTCATATAAAGCATACGCGTCCAGTATTTTGTTTTTACAATCTTCACAAATTTTTCTTGGCCAACACATGAACTCGTCCACCTTCACCTGTTCCGCGTTGAACACGGAGGGAACTAACTTTTCCATCATCATGTGCATGCTTAGTGTTTCTTCCTTGTAAACAGCTTCATAAATACAGTATTGTTCGGAGCATATTACAGCACAAATGCGACAAAGCGTCGGTTTTAAAGCAATCGTTAAAAACTCTTCCTCCATTGCAGCTAAAATTGCGAGCAGTACGATGCACGATGAAACAATATAAACATTCACAAGAAGCGATTTGTTTGCGTTGCTGTGTTGACAATTTCGCTGTCAAGCTTATCAAGGTGTCTCGATATTGCGATGGGTATTCTACCAATCTTGATCTCAATCTCGACTTCCAGTATTCAACACGCACGTTGAAGTTATTTGTGTCTATCGTTATTTTACAACAATTCACATAATATTCAATACAAGTTTTCAATAGCACGACAAACACGAATTTATTCGAGGCTTCTGCATCGTCGCAGTATTCTTAACTAGCTCGTTTGACTTTTACAGCTGTTTTTATTTTTTAAATTCAATTCTCAATATGTAGCTTCAAATTCAGTGTAGAGATTAAATTTAAGAATACACTATATTTAATAAACTAAAATAATATGTAAAAATGAAACCTTCCAAAATAAAAAAAACTATAGTATAATTTATATATGTATGGTCAATAAATTGCCAACCCCCAAGACCGATTAATTGTCAACCTCAACCTTCTGACCCATTTCTTTTTGGTATCGTAGCTTCAGTATCTCGGTACTTGTAAATCGGATATCCTTATCGTCCACCACCGGCGAAGGGCCAATTCCTTTCTCGCTTTCATCATAGTGCTCTTGGTAGTGGTTGCGAAGATCCTTCAGCAGCCGGAACGATGCATCACAACGATCACACTGGTACGGATTGTCTCCGATGTGTGTACGCATATGCTTTACCAAAACGTTGCTTTGTGCGAAGCTACGATCGCAGTACGTACATTTGTAGGGCTTTTCACCCGTGTGGGTCAACATGTGGCGTTTTACATGATACGGGGAAATGAACCTATAAAGGAAAAAGTTCCAATTAAAGTTCCTTCAACGGTTGCAAGGGAATTTCCATCCAATCAAACATTTACCTCATAGGACATAGATCGCAAACAAACGGACGCTCTCCTAAAAACCATTAAAAAAACATAGGTAATCAACTAAAACTATTAACAATTTTTTTCAACTTTACCTGTGTGAATTATCTGATGCTTCACCATCGAATAGTGCTTGTTGAACTGTGAACCACATGTTGAGCAGGTGTAAATCTTGTTTTTCGTGTGGGTGCGCATATGCACATTCAGGCAAGCTGCAAATAAATCAACGAAATTAGTTATCTTAATCATAAAGAGTAGAACTCTACCACGCTTGCTTTACCTTTCGTATTGAAGCGGCATGGACATAAACTGCAAGGCCATGATTTACTATCCGTGTGGAATGTTACATGTTTCTGAAGACCGCTTTTGTTTGTGAAGCCCTTTCCGCAGATAGAACATAGGAATTTCGGGTTTCGCGTATGTGATTGCACATGTTTTTTTAACAAAATCTCCGTCTGGAAACCTTTGGTACAGAACGTACAGAAGAAGGAACGTCCCGTTGCGTGGCAGTACTGGTGATGCTGGAAGGTTTGCTCATTAACGAACACCTTCGGACACTTGTCACAGGATCGTATCTGTGACGGATGTGCCGCCTTCAGATGGTCGGTTAGTTCCTTTGGTGACGCATACGTTAGTCCATCACATAGTTGGCACGGATGTACCTCTATAATGGATTCCAGTAACTCTTCCTGTGCATTATCTTTGTGCGTCGTTATTACCTTTTTGTCTCTTTTCATCCGTTCCCGTGGAGTTTTCTCAGTTTTACCCCTAGAAGATGAGGCTTTCCTGCTCTTGCGTGCTCCAGGTGGTTCCCAATCAGGTTCGTTGCTTTTTTCTTCCACAAATTCTGTATCATTCTCCTCAATCAGCACTTCTGTTATGATCTCATCTATTTCTTCCTTGATGCTCACTTCCTCAATGACCATTGACCCTTTCCGAGTTCTTGCCGTTTCCGTCACCTCGGGTTTGGGTCTTTTCATGGATCTCCCGGAAACGATTAGGTTTTCTTGTGATTCTTGGGGCTCATCAGTGCTTTCTGGGATAAGATCACATTCAACAAATTCTTCCGTCGGTGCATCCGCTACGCAATCCACCGGATGAAGGATGGTAATCTCTTCGTGAAGCTTTTCTTCATTGGTGAAACCCTTCTTCTGCAGCTTATCACAGCTATCGAGACAAGTCTCGTACAGCTCGTACGCATCTTGGATCTTCTGCTTACAATCCCGACAAACCGCCGTCGGCCAGCTCATGCTGTAATCGTGCTGCAGTTGCTCTTCATTGAACACAGCTGGAAACAACGTCTCCAGAACGATTTGCAAGCTCTTCGTAGCGTTTTCATCGAGTGGTTCAAGCATGGGATAATAGTCATCTAGTTGTATCACGCATATGCGACAACAGCTCATTGGATCCGCTGTAGGCCAAATCTCTTCCACATCCATAGTCGGGGAAATAAGCAAACCACACACTTGGAGAAATTTTCTACTTCTGAAACGAAACGAACTTGTTTGTTTACTCCTAAACTTTATAGAAAGCCCAAAGTCGAGGGAGGCGTCTTTTGTTGTTTTTTTTAGGCTGTCATGTTTGACAGGAATCAACACGGGAACATGAGGTGCGTACATACTAGATGTGCCTTGGCGAAGAAATTCAAAAACGTTCGCTGCAAAGACGAATAATTCATTGATAATTGGAATATACATTGCAAATCGCCACATACATGATGCTGCTAGCAGGAAAGTTGCGCTGCGATGGTTCAGCGTTATCGTATCGATGAATACTGTTGGACTTTGGAATCAGGTTAAGAAAATGTACAGAAGATTCTTTAACCTTTCAGCTTTCAATTTGAATCGCGCTTGTAGTTTTCGCACGCTATCATCTATTCGCCATCGCATACCTTAATTTGATAAATTTATAATTTTGTAGAGGTCATATGATATTTTGTTGTTGTTTTTTCTTTTTTTAAAAATATTTATTACATTTTCAAACGCTGCCACTTTCGTTAATTCGACACCAACAGATTCAATGTTCGTTACCTAATGTCCCCTTCTCTTTTTTATATCTTATCTGCAGAATGTCAATGCTGGTAAATCTTATTCCTCCAGCTTGTTCCGGTGATGAACCAGGACCAGACTCGCCCGTCTGATAATGTGCTTTGTAGTGATTGCGCAGATCCGACAGCAATCGAAACGATTCGTCACAACGATCGCATTGGTACGGGGTACTGCCGACGTGTATTTTCATATGCTTGACCATATCGTTACTCTGCGCAAAGCTACGCTCACAGTAAGTGCATTTAAATGGTTTCTCGCCCGTATGCGTACGCATGTGACGCTTAACCATGTAGCTCGTAGTGAACCTGAAAAATCATTTGTAAAATATTACCCGTAACCAGATATCGCAACGATAATACGTACCGCATGCCACAGACTTCGCAACCAAATGGACGCTCACCTACAATTAAACGATAAACGATCGTTAGTACATATTTCGGCTAATCACTTTAGATGGCTTCTCACCTGTGTGAATCAGTTTGTGCTTGATGAGCGAGTAATGTTTATTAAACTGTGACCCACAGGTGTCACAGCTAAACGCTTTTATCTTCGTGTGCGTATTTTGATGTATCGTTAATCCACCTGCAAAACAACTCGAAAGATCGATCAATCTCATCAGTGTGGATAAAAACGAACTAATTACCTTTCGTACTAAAGCGGCACGGACACAGATTGCATGCCCACGGTTTATGACCCGAATGTCCAATTACATGCTGGCGCAGATTGCCCTTGTTGTTAAACTCTTTGCCGCAATGCGAACACAAAAAGTTTGATCGATGGGTATGAGTTCGTAAGTGGCTCTTACGCAGCTTTTCCGTTTGAAACCCTTTGTCGCAAAAGGTGCAAAAGTAAGATCGTCCAGTTGCATGGCAGTATTGATGCTGTTCAAAGGACGTTTGCGACACAAACACCTTCGGACAGTGTTCACAATGGCGAAGCTGATCAGGATGATTCGCCTTCAAATGTTCGGTTAGTTCGGTTGGGGAAGAGTATGTCGGGGCATCACAAAACAAACAATTGTACAGATCAATTTTGGTTTCCAGCTCTTCCGCCTCTACATGTATTGTTTTTGATGAGTCGATCTTTGCTCCCGAACGTTTTCGATCTTTGGGCTTTTTGCTTCTAACTTTCGAAGAAGCGGTACGAGACGTTTTGGGTTCGTCTAATTGTAAAAGAAAATTTTCCTTGCTTTTCTCATCCGAAAGATTGCCATCTTCGCTTTGTGACCGTTTTGCATCACTTGCATCCTTAAGGCTTGTATGCTCTTTGGAACATTTCTCTTCGTTATTGTTGGTATGCTTTCTTTTCGTTCGCGTTACATTGCGTACTATTTTTTGACACTTTCGCCGCAGCACCGGGTCTTTCTCGAGAACAAGTAGTTGCACGGATGAATTTACTTCTAGGGGATTTTGGTCAGTTAACAGTTGTTCTTCATCTGGCGGATTATTTGCGATGTTTTCATTCTTCGTTACAACTGGTTCCTCGATGTTGATTGTGTCAAGCTGTTGCTGGTTCAATAAATCGTCACTCTTCTCACAATGCTGTAACACAAGCGAATCTATCTCTTCACACTTATTATCGTCTAGCGTCGAATGCAATTCTAAGTTGAATATTTCTTCTGCAAACATTGGGCTATCCTCCATAGGTTTGTCATTAAAATATTGCTCGTTGCAAGCATTTGCTATCCCATCGCTAATCATTGCGAGCTGCTGCTGCTGGTTTAACAAATGGACACTCTTTTCACACTGTTCGTACAACGCATACGCGTCCGTAACTCTGCATTTACAGTCTTCGCAGATTGTTGCCGGCCAATTCATGGTGCGGTCGTGCTTCAGCTGTTCCGCGTTAAATACAGCTGGAAATAGCTTTTCCAACATGAAATGTAAGTTCACGGAACATTCATGGTCCGTCCGTTCGTGAATGCAATATCGTCCATCGCACTTGGAAACACATATGCGGCAACAATTAAGCAGTAGCTTCGAATCCATACTGTCCCCTATATCCGTTCTACACCACGGAACAGGCACTTGGCGCCTATAAATCTCTAAACACTAGTGACGATTGAATCTGTTTTGCTGAATTTGTCGTAGCGAAATAGTGGAAGAGACATCAATACATTGTTTATCTGTCAACGCAAATCAAAACACACGGTCAAGGTTAACAGAGTGGTGGTGTACGTACGTGATGTGCAATGCAACCCTGGGATCGGCACAATCAAGCTCAAATGTTCCGTTACGATTCTTCACCTGTACACCATTTTCCTACAATATCAATTTACGGAGTTTCAAATTAGGGAACAGGAAGAATGCTTAACGATAGAGGGACAAATCTTGGCCAGACAATATATTAGAATTTAAATTCGTATTTATTGTAATAGAGAAGTTGAAAATGATCATCAAATAAGAAATGTTTTGGATTTCATTGTATATTTCAATGTTAGCCATTAAAGTTGTACATTCAGCTAAAACTTAACTTAATTAAAAACGTATATCTACTGATCTTATACTACGCGTTTGAGGGAACGGGAAGATGGGGAAAAGAAACGGATTACAATTCGGGATGTAAACGAGAACGGAAAGAGGATAAGGATGGGTCGGGATGATCGAACAGCTGGGAAGATGATTTAAAAACGTGTATCGACCGAATTAGAGGGACCCATTGCCGAGCGGCGAGTAGGGATACACAAGGGAAGACGTACACAAAGGGAGTAAGAAGGAATATAAAGGGGGATGGGCTCAAGTAAAGAGGGAGCATCAATACAAACGAGGAGGACTAGGCAAAGGAACGGCGGGCCTCAAGGTACGGACCTCTGAAGACGTTCTCTACGGTCAACATGTATTTTAGCTGTGGGGGACAAAAGTATCGAGTAATACTCAAGTAGTGTCCTGACGATGGAACGATACAAAGCCTCAAGAGGGTCATAAAAATCACGACCGACACGTTGCTACCGAAACTCCGAGTCCTGTGAATCTGTAAAGACCGGTCCCTTCACCACTAAACCATCGAGCTGCTCGTATCTTCGTTTACCTCACCCTTGAAACTGAGTTGACTCATCTCCTTCTGATATCGTAGCTTCAGTATATCAGTACTTGTAAATCGAATATCCTTATCGTCCACCACCGGCGAAGGGCCAATTCCTTTCTCGCTCTCGTCATAATGCTCTTGGTAGTGGTTGCGAAGATCCTTCAGCAGCCGGAACGATGCGTCACAACGATCACACTGGTACGGATTGTCTCCGATGTGTGTACGCATATGCTTTACCAAAACGTTGCTTTGTGCGAAGCTACGATCGCAGTACGTACATTTGTAAGGCTTTTCACCCGTGTGTGTCAACATGTGGCGCTTTACATGGTAAGGTGAAACGAATCTGTAAATGAAAAAGTACCAATCAAAGTTCCTTGCTGTTCTTGGAGTTTCCATCCAATCGAACATTTACCTCATAGGACATAGATCGCAAACAAACGGACGCTCTCCTAACAACAAACAAAGAATCATGTGTTATTAACAAACATTACTCACAACATGTTTCTTTCTCACTTACCTGTATGAATTATTTGATGCTTCACCATCGAATAGTGCTTGTTGAACTGTGAACCACATGTTGAGCAGGTGTAAATCTTGTTTTTCGTGTGGGTGCGCATATGCACATTCAGGCATGCTGCAAAATACAAACAAAAAACAATAGAATAAACACCTCCATCGCTCTACCCTACGGTATACGTTACTTTTTGTATTGAAACGGCATGGACATAAACTGCAAGGATAGGATTTGCTATCGTCATGCAGCAGGATGTGCATCTGTAGACTGCCATTATTTGCGAAGCGTTTACCACATATCGCACACAGAAACTTGGTGCCGCGCGTATGAAAACGAATGTGACTCTTTAGTAGAACTTCCGTCTGGAAACCTTTGTCACAGAATGCACAGAAGAACGAACGTCCCGTTGCGTGACAGTACTGGTGATGCTGGAAGGATTGCTCGCTAATGAACACCTTCGTGCATTTGTCACAGGATCGTATCTGTGTCGGATGTGCCGCCTTCAGATGGTCGGTCAGGTCGTGTGGTGACGCATACGTAGGTCCATCACACAACTGACAGCGGTATGTTTCTATCTTCGATTCCAGGGATTCTTCCGGTTCATTTGCTTCCTGCTTGGGTGAGGTTTTTTTCTCTTTCTTTTTACGCTCCCGTGGCGTTTTATCTGCTTTCTCTTTAGTGGTTCTGGGTTTTCTGGTCTTGCGTGTCGGTGGTTCCCAATCAGGCTCGGTGTTCTTTTCTTCAGGATATTCTGCATCATTGTCATCAATTATCTCTTCTATTTCAAGCTCACTGAACTCTTGCTTGATGTTCGCTTGTTCGGCGACTGTTGAAGCTTTCATAGTTCTTGCCTTTTCCTTCAGCTCAGTTTTGCGCGTTTTCACGGATCTTCTTGGAACGATAATCGGTTCTTGTGGTTCTTGGGGCTCCTCAGCGCTCTCGGGGACATAATCACATTCAACGAACTCTTCCGTCGGTGCATCGACAATGCAATCCACCGGATGAAGGATTGTCTCCTCTTCCTGAAGCTTCTCTTTGGCATATCCCTTCTTCTGCAGCTTATCACAGCTGTCAAGGCAGGTTTCGTACAGTACGTACGCTTGTTTCACTTGCTGCTTACAATCCCGACAAACCGCCGTCGGCCAGTTCATGCTGTAATCATACTGCAGTTGTGCTTCGTTGAACATTGCTGGAAACAACTTCTCCAGAGCGATTTGCAAGCTAATCGTACCGTTTCGATGCAACGGTTCGTGCATGGGATAACGTTCATCCATCGGCACCACGCATATACGGCAACTGATCATTGGATCCGCCGTGTGCCAAACCTCTTCCTCGTCCATGATAGAGAAATTATCCAAACCCTGCACTTTAAGAAATTATCCACTACAGAAGCAACGCCACCTGGGTTGTTTACTAATTGGTAATATTACGCGAGTGTCACTAGCAAAGGCGTCGTTGTTTGTTTTTTCTTGTGATGTTTTGACGTCATTCGTTATTGAGGTACGTACAACTAAGGTGTGCTACAAGGAGGAAATTTATTGTGGAAATAAATTTAATTTGCTGCACAGGATCATGATTCGAATAATGATTGGGATTCGATCCATCGCGGGTTCTTCTATGGATAATTGAAGGTTCAAATTATCAATAAATGCTAGAGTTCATAATCGTGAATGGTTGTGAGACCGAATGAGAAGAAAAATAAACAAACCTTGAACTTGGATTAGTATCGCAACACGACACTCCGATGTACTACTTGGTGGAAGTAACACGTGATTTAATAATAAAATTGAATTAATAATAAAATCGCGTTAAATTTATATACTCACGTAAGTCACTATTTATATTTTAGAATATATCGCACATACAACAACTCATCCCACGAAGCAATTTAATTATAACCATGTTTTTAGTTTTCTTGTAAATTATGCCCGATCGAGAAGAAGTACAACTTTTAGAGGACTCATGTAGATGTGGGCTCGATACGCAGGATTTATGTTTTGTAGAACTGCGGTCGGTGTGAAACCCCCTTGACACAGTGTCCTTCTTTTCATGGTGGATTTTGAATTGTACTTTCTAAAATATTAAACTGCCATAGGGCTATTGAGGCGGTCCGGTGGCCGGGTAGATTACGGCGCTGGTCTTAAACGACATGACCGTAGTTCCGAATCCCAACTGGACCGTTCTCCCGTAGTGAGTGACAATATTTTACATTCTCAAATATATATAGTGACCAGTGTATACTTTTATAAGTGCTAAATTATCCCTTAAAAAAGCTACTTTTATATTCGACAATCATGTGTATTGTGTAACTAAATCCAGAGCGCCGTTTTTGGATGATTATTACGCTGAGGTAACTGCTTTTCCAAATGTACCTAAACCTAGTCTTTACGTTGTAAACTCACCTCAACACACAAAAATTGTTACATAGTGTTTCGCATCAATTTCGAGCCTTCACTGAACTGCGGGAAATTCAGTTGCTTCTGTCATAACTTTGCGACTTTCACAATCCCCTTCATACCTTTCACTGTATTGGGCCATTTCCTTTTCATAGCGCATCTTTAAAATGTTTGTGCTGGTAAACCGTATGCCCTTTTCCACTTCCGGGCATGAAACGGTCCCTTTGTCGACCGGCTGACACGTTTCCTTGTAGTGATTGCGTAGCTCCGTAAGCAGCCGGAAGGATGCTTCACAACGATCACACTGGTACGGATTCTCGCCCAGGTGCGTTTTCATGTGCTTTACCATATCGTTGCTCTGTGCAAAGCCACGGTCACAATAGGTGCATTTGAAAGGTTTTTCGCCAGTGTGGGTCAGCATGTGGCGCTTAACATGATAAGTTGAGACAAATCTAAAACAAAACCGACATTAAAATATATTAATGAATGTACGTCATGGTTTATGCAAGAGGTGGAATCAGCATTGGAATAGTAAGATACCTCATTGGACATAGATCGCAACCATACGGACGTTCGCCTTAAAACGGTGAGGAAAGGACATTAGTTAAAAACTCGTTGAAAAGCTACTCAGTCTTACCTGTATGAATTAATTGATGCTTGATCAGAGAGTATCTCGTGTGGAATTGAGAACCGCATGTATCGCAACTGAACGGTCTCAGCTTCGAATGTGTTCGCTGATGTAAATTTAATGCACCTGGAAACCAATTTTACAACAATCATATAGTTAACTTTTGATACACATTTAGCAAAATAGAAAAAAAAATTCCTCTTCTTTGTCGTACCTTTGGTACAGAATCGACTCGGGCATTGAGTGCAGGCCCAATCTTTAACGCCAGTGTGACGCACCAGATGCTGACGCAGATTGCTCTTACTGTTAAACTTTTTGCCACACAACGAACACAAAAACTCGGCCACGTGCGTGTGTGACCGGGTATGGCTCTTGAGCAGGTTTTCCGTCTGGAACCCTTTGTCGCAGAACATGCAGAAGTAAGAGCGTAAGGTGGCGTGGCAATACTGGTGATGCTGATAGGCTGGTTCGCTCATAAACACCTTCGGACACTTATCGCACGTACGTATCTGATCCGGATGTTCCGCCTTCAGGTGTACGGTTAGTTCCATCGGTGAACCATACGTATGCCCATCGCACAGCTGACACTGGTACACATCCACCTTGGACTGTAATTCCTCGACCTGGTCGGACGAATCCTCTTCAGGTTTGATTTTTGTTCGTTTCTTTTTCTCCCGACCGTCCTCTATGTCCTTGCTACCGGCATGTTCGGTCTTGCTTTTAGGCTTTCGGCCTCTTTTTCTACCCTTCGGTTGCCTTTCGAATACTGTGCTTTCTTCTTCATCGTTTGATTGCGCTGGTGAATCGTTCGCATTCGCTGCAGAACTTTGCTCTCGATCTAAGCTAGTTTCCTCTTCGGACAATTCTTGCTTAATTTGTTTTCGCGAGCGTTTCTTCACGGACACTTCCCGTTGCGGTCTGTTGCGTCTTCTCGTTGACACGCGGGTAAAACTCTCATCATTCGCCGTTGGTTCCCCAGTGGTTTGCGTTTCGGAAAGGGCATCATCGCCCGTTTCATCGATCAGATGCTCCACTTCGGTTGAGTAGGTGTTTCCATCTTCGAATGTATATTCAATCAATACATCGTACGGTGCACTTGAGCTACAGTCGTGTTCCGATTTCACCGTTTCAACTTCGACGCGGGTTCGTTCTTCCATGCATCGCTGCAGCCAATCTTCATTCATAACCAACAGCGTGTACAGCTCGTATGCGACCAGCACCTTTTCCTTACAGTCAAGGCAAGCTTTCGTTGGCCAGTTCAAACCATCCACCGGCTTTGCATCCGCGTCGAACGTCGTCGGAAACATGGTCTTCAGCATTATGTTAAGGCTCAAACATCGTTCAGTGTCCACCACATCGTCCAGGGAGCATTGCTCTACCGATTCCGTGACACAGATACGGCAAACCTCCAATTCTATCGTTCCCGATGGAACCAACTCTGTTTTCACATCCATCCCGGTGCTGTGTGCTGGAACTTTCTTTAAAATTGTGTATGTGAATTTATAAATATTTCTCGCTTATTGTTTACGGATACGACAAATCTCGCGTATTTTTGTTTAATCACCAGCGAGAAACGTCATCGCGCATCCCAAGGTGCATACAGCTACGGTGAGGATTTGACAACAGCAATCCCGATAGAAAATGGGTGCGCTGCATTTCAACTTCCTTCCCCCCGAGAGAATTTTATTTTAGATTGAAATGTTCCGCGATTTGGTCAACTCATTCTCGGCGTATTTTAATGATTTGTAACCGGCAGAAGTTAACGTTGGAAAATGCAAATACAAAATAACCTTCATACTATAAAACGCTTTGGTTTGAAAATGTCCGTATTCTATTCAATATAACACAAAACGTCTACTTCTATGTACTAATTGGGCGTATCGATCTCATTGAGGGGGTAAGATCCGTAAATATGCTTCCCACGTCAGTTATAGCACTGGAAAGATCAGTTGTGCCGCGCTTACTGTGAAATTCTGAAATTAATTTGATAAGTAACCAAAACAAAAGATGAAAAATGGACACGAAAACGTTAATCACTAAATCTTATGTTTATTTTATTTTTAATTCCCATTCCAACTTCATCCTTCTATCATATTTTTCCTTTACATTCCTATTTTGTTCTAAACCGTTTGAATCATAATTTGTTCACTGCTGTTGTGTTGTTTTCTTCTTTTTATGAGTTCATGTTCAATCCTCTCAAACATATCGCCTAACCGCTCTATTGACCATTCCCAACACTACTCTTCATTTAGCGTATTTTTGCAATATGGGGGTGGGGTATTGGTTAAATATCTTATTACAAGTACAATAATAAATATAATAATAAATTAATGATGCTCATGAACTTGTGTTACTTTTGCTGCTTTTTTGTATTAGCTTGAATTACTGATTGAAGTCGTGTGTACTAAGTTTGTGCTAATGCCACTGTTGCGCCTGTGTATGAGTGTTTTCTTTATTTGTTGTGTATGCTATGCTCGTTTTTTTTTTTTTGGTAAAGGATGAACCAAGTTTTATTTTGGGCGCGTGTGTGTGTGTTAGGTGACAAATTGAATCTCTCACGCTCTCTATGCCACATGTTAGTACATAGTTGATTTTGTCGTTTTTGCTTCGCATCATTAGTTTGTTTGCTTTTCTTTTTTACACATCGACTTGGGACGAAATACATGATTAAAATCAATAAACGTTAGCAAATTGCACCTGCATACGTCTCCGGGCTGGCCATCAATTACAATCAAGCGATTCAGAACGTGCAGTGGAACGTGCACGCTACTAAGAGCGTAATCAATGTAATATAAACATGGTACGAAAATGAGATAAAATAAAAGAAAAAAATACTTTCCATTACCACAATCAATGTCCAACGGCACAAAGCAAGCAGAGGGACATGGCGTAGTAATATTACTATTACTATTACTACTGCTATTACTACTCCTATGATATCTTTTGCAGTTACTAAAATGATAAAACGAGTCGTGTTTTCTGTTTTAAAATTAAACCAATGTAAAAAAAAGTTATTGAAATGAACTAGAACGTAGTGATTAGCGTAAAATGAGTTATAAAATAAGCATTCAAATACAATTCAACATTGCGCAAACAAAAATGATGTAAAAGTAACACTCGAATCAAAACATTCTACTGCTCGACAGAAGCTTTCCAATGCATTTTAGACACTTCAGAACCCTAGCACGTGTTACGATGAAAGGCGCAAAAAGTTTTCTATCAGTCCAACGATCATTATGCTTGGCAAAGGGGAAAACTTAAAAAAAAACTCGCGACCATACACATAGGGGGATTCTGCCATTTCACTGCGCCACTTTTATGCCTTGTTTTCCTATTCTAGCTCCATTTTAAGCGCACTACCTCTAACCGAATTAAATAAAACTTGTGACACACTGCACGGAAACAAATGCATTATGCGCTTACCCCTTCCAAAAGGTGCAAGCCTGGTTGTAAATGTGTATGCATGTACGTGGATGCTTTATGTGTACGTGTGTGAGTGTGTTGGACTCTATATGCGCATACTGCATTTGCACTTACATACTAATTATTCTTCCATATGAAGATGTAAATCTATCGGTGATGTGTTGTTGCTGTTGCCGCTCCATCCGATCCGTACAAGTGCACGAGGCTAGGGATATAGTATGCGCGCTTGTCCAGACGGTTCGCTTGACAGTGCCGTGCATAACATTACAATTATAAGTAGGAATATGCTTAAACAATTTGAACTACTACCTTTCTTTGTTGTTTTAACTTTCCTTTTCTCCATTTAGCCATCTTATCTTTTCTCTAATGGCGACTATCAATTTACTGGGCTCATGTTACGCCAACTGCACTATTTTGTTGTTTTCGTTCCGTTTTCTACATCTGAGTTTTATGTTTTTGTGTGTTTTATGTTTTGTTAGATGTGTTTGTTTTGATTCGTTTCCTTACATGCTACATGTTGTTGTTGTTGTTTTCTACACAATTTCCTTCTCCTATGACGGGTTTTTTTTTATAGGCGATTTATATTCCTGCAAATGTTGTTACTGTATGTTTTGTTTGTTTTGTTTTGCTACTATATTTCTATATATATATATATATAATTTCTATCTTGATTTTGCTTACACAATAATTGTTTTTTTTTTTCATTCTACGAGCTAAACTTACACTGCTTCTGCGCATATATGTTGAGTATGTGTGTAAAAAGATACATTATAGCTGCTATATTTTGTGTATGTGTTAGCCCCCTCCCCCCCTTCTCCTTCTCACCCCGTTTCTCAGCCAACATCAGCTGGCGGATTACTATAGCGTAAATTGTTAGCATTGCTTCAGTATATTATTACTTTGTATAGTGGTGTTCTATTTTCCGGTGTCACTATTGAATGCAAACATGGTTGTCTACTTTTTGTGCGCTGTTGAAACTGTTGAGGAGTAGAAAGCAAGATAAAAATGTTACTACGCGCACTGTCCACGATCACGATAATGTGGTTCGGTGGTGTCAATATACTTACGTTTTCTTGCAGAAACTACACTTGAAGGCTCCATTACTGGCTTCTGTAGAGTTTAAAGCAAACACATTAGAAGCGCACGTTCGTACAGTGTACTTAAGACCGTTAGTGAAATACTTACTCAAGTAATGTTCTTCCCGGTGAGTTTCGTACGATTTCTTATAGCTAAACGTTGCCGGACACTTGTCACACTGGAACGGCTTCTCTCCTCTGTGCATCGTGTGAACGTGTGCCGTTAGCAGAGCTAAACAAACAATAAGGAAAGCATTATATCACACAACCTAACCATAAAAAAAGATTAACTTAACAATTTAACGTTGTACTTACGTTTTGCATCAAACGATTCGCCACAAAAGTTGCAATCGAACGTTTGCGGTTCCGCCGGCGTCAGCAGCTCTTCCGCCATTGATTCGTGCTGTTGCCGGATATGCCGCTGCAGGTGGCCGACGTACTCGAACCGATAGTGGCAGACGCGGCACTCGTGCGGTTTATCCTTCGAATGGTGTAGCTGCTTGTGCTGGTTGAGATTGCACGGGTACAGGAACTCCTTTTTGCACAGCTCGCACACTATTTTCCCTTTGTTCGATGACGAAGACTGTGAGGATGAGGCGGACGGCGTGGCTTGTAGGCGGGCCGATAATGCGGCCGATGCAGCCAGCCGCGAACGGTGCGTCGCCATCAGATTCATGCTGCGCTGGAAGCTGGCCATGGTCGACGCGGAAGACTGTTCGCCCTCGTCCTCATCGTCGTCATCATCGCCGGGCCCACCATCTCCATCGTTCGTATCCGTGATGTCGTCCTCGTTCTCGTCCTCATCGTCTTCCTCTTCCGCATCATCCTCTCCACCATCGCCATTGTTGTGGCCTGCCTTCGATGCCCGGCGCTTTTGCTGCTGATATCGCATGCTAAAGTCCTTATCCAGAATGTTATCATCCAGCACGAGCTCCAGGTTGGAACTGTCAAACAACGGATCACCTCCACTCCCATCTTCACCATCATCCTGATGGTAATCCCCGTCGGTGCTTCCACCCTCCGTCCGGCTGTTGTTGCCTCCGTCGCCACCCATACTGCCGTGATCCTCCGGACCGAGCGGACCTCCGGCGGATCCACCCTCACCCCCCATCGAGTCGTTAAACATGTTCTCGTGCAGCATGTTGAACGCACTGATCCCGAACGGAACCTCCAGGTCCATCGCTTCGCTTCCAATGTGCGTCATCATGTGCGTCTTCAGCTCGTGCGCCGTTGGGAAGGTGCCGGCACAGATACGGCAAACCAGCTTATCGGACCCGCCGCCCGATGTTCCGCTCTGTGCCTCCGCAGGTGGTGACGGTGCAGCCGTTGATGCCGGTATGACGCGGCGCAACTTCCGACCACCGAGATGTATCCGCATGTGCATGGCCAGCGACCGCGCCTTGATGAACTTCAGCGAGCACATCGGGCACTGGTGAGTGGGAACCCCAGCCGATCCACTCTCCGAACGGGGGGATGAAGTTGTCGGGGCAATGATTACATCGTCCGTCACCAAGCCGCCATACTTTGGCACACTTTGGCTACCGCCCTCACCATAGTTTCCACCCCGTCCAGACGATCCACGCATCGGAGTGGACGTGAGAAAGTTGCTCGTCGTCATATCCATGCTGTGGTCTTCCTTCGCCTCGTTCGGATGGTGATTGGCCCGGTGCCGCACCAAATGTCCTTTGAACTCGAACCGATAGTGGCAGGTGCGACATTCGAACGGTTTTTCGCGCGCATGATGCAGCAGATGGTGTTGCTTTAGCTGGCAGCTAAACTTGAACACCTTGTGGCACAGCTTGCATTGCCGATCGGTGGGCGAAATTCCGATGTCCACCGCGGTTGATGTTGATGATAAGGCTGCTGTCGTAGTGCCACGTTGCTTTGCCTCGTTGATGCGCTCGATGTGCGTCTGCAGATGGACAACCAGCTCTTCCTGCTTGGTAAACACCAGCGAACAAACGACACACTTGAACTTCTTCCATGTACGGCCACTTCCAACCGATCCGGACAGCTGATCACTGTTGCCTTCCGTCTGTTCAGCCTGACGTCCTCCACCTCTTCCTTCACCTCCTCCGTTCGTATCGTCATCTGGCCCATCCATCAACACAAGCGGCTGCAACAGCGAGTTGTCCAACTGATCGTCCTGATCCTGTTCCTGATCAAGCATTTGTGGACGCGGTGGTTCACGCAGATGCGTCAGCTCATGGCGCTTCAGGTTGAGTTTGTGGACGAAGCTGTAGTGGCATACCTTGCACTCGTACGGTTTACCCGGCTGATGGTGCAGCATGGTGTGCTGATGCAGCTGACTGCGATACATGAACGTTTTCTTGCACAGCTCGCACTGGATGATGCTGCGGCCACCCGTTCGCCTGCGCCTCGTCGGTGGGGATTGCGAAACGTATCCCATATGCATCGGACGCGGTCCTCTCTGATGCGTACGCATGTGCTCGTGGAACAAGATCTCGTTGTCGAATATCTATAAAAAGGGAACAGAAAAACGTTTAACATCTCACGGGAATTCTTGAGTAAGTTTGAAGGCACTTACCTGCCCGCAGATTGTACACTTGCTCATCTTCGGATGGTCAGCGATCGCGTCCGGGCCAATGTCGGGAAGGATCGCCACACCGTCACCCTGTTTCGCAATGGATCGATGCGTTTGCAGGTGCCAATCGAGTGATTTCTTCTTCAGGAACCGCCCAGAGCATAGTTTGCACTTGAATATGAGCGTGAATCCCCCATTCTTGGAGCTGTTTTTGTTATCCTCATCTTCTTCTTCCTCCTCCTCTCCTTCCCCTGTTGGCTCATCGTCTGCTCCCTGTTTGTTGGTGCGTTCCAGGTTCTTCATTGCACCCTCCACACCATCCTGCGTAGCATCCATTTGCAGATCCGCACCTTCCGGTTCATCCGACGCAACGCCCGATTCAATAAGTTCCATTTTCGTGCCCGGATGGGCTTCGGTTGCGTGCGCCTCGTAGAGTTCGCGAGATTCAAACTCGTTACTGCAAACCCGGCACAGGTAGCATACCTCCGAGTGTAGCATCTGAGCCGCCTCCAAGCTGTGCGTCTTCATGTGACCATTGAGTACGCTTTCGCGCGTGAACGATTCCGAACAGATCGGGCAGGTATGGGTGCCTCGTCCACTGCCGGCCATTGCCGACGAACCACTCGCCATTTGCTGGGCCAGCGCTGCCCGGGCGGAAATGTTCGCCCCATGGTTCGACATACCCATGCTGGCACTGTACATCGGACTACCGGAGGCAGTCGACCAACGGCCGTGCATGGTCGCGATGTGCTGGCTGAGCAGTTTCCTGCGCGTGAACGTCTCCGAACACTTGGTGCAGCGGTAGGTGGTGGGCTGGGTGGGATTGCAACCGAGCTCGTGCCGCAGCATGTGTGCCGTGTAGCTGTACTTCATAGCGAATCGATAGAAACAGATGTGGCACTCGAACGGGCGACCTTTGGGCGAATGCACGCGCTTGTGCCGCCGGAACTGGGACACCGTGTTAATGACCTTGCCACACACCTGGCACGTAAAGATCTGTTCGCCCGTTTCCGGATTGAACGAAATCTCATCCGGATCGATCGGAATCTCTTCCGTCGCATCATCATCGTCGTCCTGGGTTTTCGAGCGCTTCGAACGCTTTTCCGCTCCAGTCGCGTCCTCATCATCCTCATCGTCCTCCTCTCCGCTATACTCATCATCATCAGCAATACTGTCACCCATGTCACCGCCATCATTATCCATCGTGTCACTGTACGGTCGCTTACCGCTGGTACGCTTCATCGCGGCCACGTGCGTCTCCAGATGGGTGGCTAGGGAACTTTTCGTTACAAAGCGTGCCTGACACATCTTGCACTTATACACCACCGAACATCCCTCGGGTGCTTTATCATCGTCCGTCGGTTGCTTCTTCGCACCGTCCGCTTCGTTCGCTTCGTCCGAATTGCTTTCTTCTTCCTTTTTGATATTATCCATCAAATCGCCTTCCTTCCCGTCAGCTTCCGGTACGTTTCCTTCCGGTTTATCCTTGGTGGCTGCTTCCGCCAGCTCCGCCTCAGTGTGCGATGTGGCCGTGTGGTTGTCGAGCGCAGCACGATCGTTAAACTCCGCCAAACAAACACCACACATGAAAGCCAACTCCGTGTGTTGTGCCAGAAACGCGTCCGGATGTTGCTCCTGCATATGCTCAAACAGCAGTGCCTCGCGCCCAAAGGACACGGTGCAAACGGTACAAATATGTTCGCGCTTAATTTGCACACCGCCCGCCCCATCATCACCCTTCGTTTGCGCGTCATTATCCATATCCTCCTGCTTTAAGTTGTTGCGCATTCGCTTCTGATCCTTGTGCTCCTGCAGATGCAACAGGAAGCTAGATTGGTTCGCAAAACGACACTGACAAATGGGACACTCCAGCCCGCGATGTTTATCCGCGTGTACCGCTAGCATGTGACGCTTCTGTAGCGTAATGGCCGGGAAGGACATATCGCAGTAATAACAGTCGAACCCTCGAACGCCCTTGCGCCGATCCATGCTACCGTCCAGGGACGAGTCGAACGAGTCCATCGTGCCGGAATCCGTACCCATCGTCCCAACGCTGTTGATCGACATCATGTCACCAGCGGCAACGTGCGTGCGCATGTGCACGATCAGCCACCGCTCGGTCAGGAAGGTGTAGTGGCATTTGCGGCACTTGAACGGTTTGGTCGGATCGTGCTGGCTGATGTAGTGGTTCTTGTAGTAGCTGTGGTATTTGAACTCGCGGAAACACTTCGTGCACTGGTGGCTCCCGTTTGGCAGTACTCGGTGGAATGAGTTGTAATCGTAGGACGCCGCTGACCGGGTGGCCGATTGTTTCGTTCTGCCGTCGTGCAGCTGCCGCAATGCTTCCGGCCCGTTGGCCACCTGATGGATGCGCAGCTGGCTCGGTGAACCGTGCTGCGATTGCCGATGATATTTGCCCCATTTGCTGGGGGATTGTTGTTGTTGCTGTTGCTGCTGGAAACGTGATTGCAAGGCTGCGATGGTGGAATTCCGGCGCGCGGTACTAGCCGCATGAAGCGGATATTGCCGATCGTACAGATACGAATCGTCATGATCGTTCATTTGCATCGAACCACGTTTGGAGATACCTGAAAATGAATCACCGGGTTAAAATATTAGGATATTATATTTGTTATAAATATTATGTATAGTTAAAGGAATTAATTGGATTCCTACAACTACAGTAGAATGTCGATTATCCGATCAACTAGAGACCGGCCACATGCCGTTTCATCAATATTCACGGATAAAAAACCTTAAACTACAAATATATGTTTATACTGCATAGTTTGGAGATGAAGAGGAGATACCAATGGAAAAATTCATACACAGACCATAATAAAACTCATTTTTAACAATGCAGAGCTCAAATTTAATGTTTCAACTATTTTACAAACTAATTTGACAAAAAGTGGGTAGAAATAAGGAGTTTTTCAAAACCAGACATACGTTTTCAAAACGGTTTTGAACGGTTGTGCTAATGTCAACTTTAGTCGCACGGATAATGCGCCCGCCGGTTAATCAGGCTCCGGATAATCGACCTGCAACATCCAAGTTCCCCTCATCCGCTCTAGAATCCCAAAATTATAACACTCGGAATTCGTATCGAATGTTCAGTTACCGAAAGAAGCAAACGCATACACAAATGACGCGCGAATGTGACCTCAATCCATTAAAACGTGCAATTGAAGGTACGGATTCGATTGCAAACGCCGATCGATAATTGCTACTCAATTATCTAATTAACATACTTCAACAGATTACTTTCCACATGTCCCCGTGTCTGCCCAACTCACCTCCACGGTAATAGTCGTCCTCGTCGTCATCCCCGATCGCATCGACACCGTTATTGTCCAGCTTTTCCTTCTTGATGCGGCGCATTTCACCTCCACCGCCGGCAGCACTCGATGCGAGCAGCAGCTTTTCCTGATACTTCCGGCGCAGCATCTCGTCGTTGCGCAGACACATATCGTACAGTTCGTACGCGGCCAGCAGCTTCGTTTTGCACGGCCCACATATCCGGTCCGGCATACCGGCATTGCTGCCAAGATGCAACGGGTGGCAGACAGCGACCAGAATCGAGTAAAGGCTGCGCGATTGATACTCGGGCACAACCGTGCAGTAGAGCGATTCCATTGGCCGTTGCTGTTCGCCACCGTCGGCACTCTCCGTCTTTTCGTCGCACAGACACACCCGACAGACGTACGCGACCGGTGCAATCCGATTGTCGTCGCCTTTCTCATCGCCACCACCGCCACCCTCGCCCATCTCTATCTCCGGAAGCAGCGGTTCCAGCTCCAGCTCGATCGATTCACTGTGCTTCGACGGGCGGCCCCGGTGTACGGAGATTTGTTCTCGCCGGCGACCTGACATCCTACGCCTTCCCCCATTATCATCATCATCTTCCATTTCCACCTCTTCGTCATCGTTATCATCATCATCCAGAGGTTCGTCCATTTCCACCAACAAGCTCTCGACCGGTGGCAGGTTCTGCATCAACGAAAGCCCATCCATATCATCTTCCTCTTCTTCTTCCTCTCCTTCTTCATCGTCACGACCCTGGCCAAGTCCTAGGGGATGCGGCGAGACAACATTAACCCGCGATTGTTGCATTCCATCGAAGGAGTTTTCCTCGGTCGGTTCCATAAAGCGCACATGCTTGACGGACCGTTTCCGTGGCTGGTCGGTTGCCTGCGAGAGGACCATCGCCGGTGTCAACTGTGCTTGTCCAACGGTGGCTGAGTTGTTTCCTTGAAGCATTTTACCGTCCAACACCGCGTTGAGGTCGTTGGTAGCAAGCGGATCTGATGGAATTACCTCTTCCAGGGCTTCCGAATCCTCAGAAGCTTCCTCTGCCAGCCGGGCTGCGGCTCGGCTATTCGCAGTAGACGAGCGTGTGATGCGCTCATTGGGAGGATCCGTCCGGGTTACTGATGTGGGTCCATTACCACCGAGGGCTAACGAAAGAGATTGTTGCTGCTGCTGGTGTTGCTGTTGTACGCCATCTGTAGCGCTTTGATCAACTCCAGGGAAGGTGAACTCCGACTCCAATGAAACCTCCATCGGGGGAGCTCCCTGTAGACCGTACATTTGTGATGCTCTTGTCTGCTGCTGCTGCTGAGCAATAACCGGCATCTGGTTGGCCGCCTTCAGTGGATCATTATTCATGACCATATCGGAAGGCTTCGAACAGGTGGCGATTTGTCCAGTTGCCGCCGCTGCTGCCGCTGCCTCCACCATGCAGGGACTCGAAGAGGGAAGTGAAACACCCGTCTGGAAGGGTGACCGAGATGCATTGGATCCGACAAAGTCGGAATGCATCGGCAACTGGGCTCGTCGATGCTCCGGTACCATCTGTTGCTGTTGCTGGGCAACGATTGAACCGGCCGAACCCACGGATGTTTGCATCGTGCCCATATCGTTCATTCGTTGCATGCCACTAGGCGAACCTTGCTGCATGTAAGAAGCCACATGTGTCGGTGTGCCTGCCGAATGACCGTACGCATTGCCACCTCCCATTCCAGCCACCCCGGGGGGTGAAGCCGCATTCGGGCTCGCTACCATTGGACCAACTGTACGACCACCGCCTGGCACTATCCCTCCCGTCACCACACCACTGGTTCCGTAGGCACCGGCGTTCGTTTGCTCCACACCGACAAAGTGGCCCATCGCTGAGCCCACCACGGATTGGGCATGCGTACCGAGCTGATCGTGAAAGTAGGAAGCCCCGGAAGTGCTCGCTCCAGATGCATCGACACCTCGGCTCGCGGCGTACTGATTTACACCGACCGACGACATCATCCGGCGCTGGTGACCCTGCGTTGCCGTCTCATTGCCGTAACCGTGCGCGACGAACGCATTCGGCCCGACGACAACGTCCGCCGTACCCTGCAACGGGTTTTGTGTCCCATGGTGATGATGCCCGAGGCCGGGTGTCATCGATGTGCCGGCAGTGACACCACCACCGCCGGCAATGACGCGATCCGTTGCCAGACTGTCACCCCATTCCATCGGGAGCTGTCCACGTAGTGCGTTGCCACCGCTGTACTTGTCCTGCATGCAGGAAGTCGCTGCCTGTCGGGTGAAATGTTGCTGCTGCTGTTGATACTGTTGCTGTTGCTGCTGTTGATGATGGTAGTGCTGCTGTTGCTGCTGCTGTTGGTGATACTGCGGCAAAAGATGCTGCTGCTGCTCCTGAAAGACTTGCTGTTGCTGTTGCTGCTGGAACAGTTGCTGCTGCTGGTGGTTTAGATATTGCTGTGGCACCTGTCCCGTTCCGACAAAACCACTGTCCTGCTGCACCTGAGGTTCCAGTACGAATGCTTTCGATTTCAGCTCCTCGGGATGCATTATGCCATCGTTTTTTATTTGTGTTGTTGGTGTGTTTTATTGTGGAACGATCGAACGACAGCGTGTGTTAGGCACAATCAATAGGGATTGATGGCTGCCATATGCCGCCGATTCCAACCGCAACTGCTGCTGCTGCTGCTGCTGCTACTTCGCGACACAATTACACACTACGTATGAGGGTGGCAATGATGGCGCTGTGTGTGCGAGAAGGTACTTTTCACGACCTTTTTTTTTTCGTTGCTCCCTCTACACCGTTTACACCGTCTCTCTTTTATGATGTCGAACGCGGTACAGCGCAACCACGACGATGGGTGGAGAGGGCCACCTTACTTCCCACCTTCTCCACACTCGTCCTCATCCAAACTAGAAGGGAGGGCGCGCTCTCCCTGCTGCGTTTTCAACGAAGATGCTGCTGCGATTTTTCGATGCACTTTTTTTTTGTTCGATGTCAAACGCACCGAAGCACACGCATACATACGCATGTACGTCTCATACACACACACACACACGCGCCCGCACACACAGTTATACAAACATAGGCTGCTATGGTGTGGTGCTTCAATTGCACAAACAATCTTCCATCTTGATCCGCACCCGTGTATTATTGCAACGCATCGCACTCTTTCCAACACTTTGCTTGTCTGCTTCACACTACTCCACTCTCTCGTTCTCACCCTCTTTCGCTCTTCTGCACTCTCCGCCCTTTGCGTACACCTTTCCGTTGTGGGATAGCCGTCGGCAAAGTTGGTACTACAGAATACGCATTTTTTAGAACTTTCACAAAAACACACACACCTCCACCAACATACACACACTCAGGACTCGGGGTGCAAGGAATTCACACATGGGACCACAGATCAACCACACTTTTAGGCAGGGGGGGTTCAGCGGCCGGGAGAAGAAACAATTACTTGCAAAGGGAACACGGGAGGGTGTAGCGAAAAAAGAAAAGAAGAGGCTTGACCAATTTCGCTACATGGAACGGCGGAACGGTGCTCGCGATTTGCCTGCTGCTAATTCCACCCGTATTCACCACTCTTGCCGACTTCAAGCCACCAGCAACACTTAGAACACAACGTGCTGGTGTGTGCGATGGCTCTTCTTCACCTATAGCAGCGCCTCCTCTCCTGCCGTACACCACAACGCAGCTCGCTGTCCTCTTTTTTCCTTCCGCTAATGAAAAACGCGACACTACACACACACGCGCGCGCGCTCAGCCGTACGCACCGTGCCGTCCATACGGAGAACGAACACCGCTAATGCACAGGTCCTATTGGTTCCGTTTATCCAAATATCCACACCTTGCCCACCGTTACCTTCGATCGGATCGGTGAAAAAAACACTTCACAGCATCCGTCAAACGGTGCGCGGTCCGAAAAAAAGGGAACTGTGTCGTCGAATTAAAGCGAATCTTCTCCGCCGTCGCTGCGAGATCACACCGTTTTTTCCCCGTGAGTGCGTATGTGTGCGCTAAAGATGCACTTTTCGCCACTTCCTGCTCTTATTTTTCTTCGCTTTTTGCTCCCGTCTTGCTTTCGCTTGCGGTGAATGGGGCCTGCAGCAGGTTGGACAACGGGTTGTCGGACAAAACACATTTGACACTAGCTAACCAACTGCCGATTTTCAGCGGAATTCCCATTTGCATGTTCGAACGCACGCGTTTCTCGTGTTTTTCGAAAGCCTCGCTACATTTTCTCCGACAAAATGTCCGACAACAACGTGGTACAATGTGCGGAGATATCGGCCAAAATGGACTATGGAACATTATTTTCTGCCCACTTCAACTGCATTTGTCAAAGTGTTTGAAGTGTCAAATGCATTTGTTGTATTTGTCGAAAAACAAGCAGTGAAGCTAGCAAAATATAGAATTCTTTCTCCCGTGCATTGGTTTCATATTGCATACCTTTTGCATTCAAACTCGCAGGGCGCAGCGTGACCAGGAGCAGCAACGCTTATCAATCCGCATACGCATAGTCGGGCGAAAGTGTTGGTTTCGGTGTTGCTGTGCTGTGTGGGGTGTTTGAAGAGAAACCCCAAACATGGAGGAACCGCGGGAAGTGAAGAGTGGACCGAAACATTCATCCACAGTGCAGACAGCGGCCGAACCAGTAGGGCCTTTCGGGAGTAGAATGGTAGTAATCTGCCGCATCTGTCTCTCCACCCGTCCACGGATGATATCCATTCACAGTCCGGTTCCGGAGTACGATCAGAAAACGCTGTACGTCATGCTGCTGTCCGTCTGCTTACCATTGAACCATCGCGAATCTGTACAGGGCTTTCCGGAGCAAATTTGCCGTAACTGCCAGTGGAAGTTACTGTCGGCGTACGATCTGTACGAGACAACGCTTGCCAGTGACGAACAGCTGCGCGCTCAGAACGAACTAGGAGCAGACGAAAAGGTACCAAAGAATCCGCCGAACAGCGAGGTGATAAAACCGGACACCGTACCGATGCCCCCGAACGTGGGCAGCGATGGACTTATACGCGTAAAGGAAGAAACGCCCGACGATGGGTACGAGGAACAGTATGGACCAGGGAGTAGAACCGAAGACGATAGCAGCATGACCTACGATACAACGGGGGAGATTCGTACCATCAGTGTACACCCAGACGTGTCCATGCTAGTCCAGCGTAGCGAGCGGGGTGAAGAGGAAGAGGAAGACTCCAATCTGCTGGAGGAATCGAAACCTCCAATTCCGGATCCGCTGGAGAGTTTCATCGCGGAACATTACCAGGTAAACGAGATCAGTGGTAGCCATGTGTGCGGGCTGTGCAAACAAAACTTTTCGTACAAAAGTCAGTGCCGGATGCATATCGTGCAGAAGCACAATCCGGCCAAACCATTCAAGTGTGACATCTGTTTCTGCACACTCACCAGCCATCTGCGGTTGGTGAGGCACAAGATCGTTGCCCACGGTGCAGGCCAGATCAAGCGCGAGGACGTCATAGAAGCGCAGAACGACACCACCGGCGAGATGACGTACACCTGTCCGATCTGCCGAAAGGTGTTTAATTCGTCCGTACGCTTCAAGCGCCACAAGAACGTGCACGTCGTGCACAATCGGCCGTTCAAGTGCGAGGTGTGTTTGTACCGTTTCGCCACCAAACCACAGCTGACGCAGCACGCTAAGGTGCACGAAACGAAACCACTGGCGGGTCTTTCACCCGGCAGTTCCGAGGTAGGCGAGTACCCCTGCGATCGCTGCGAGGAAATTTTCACAGCCAAGCGAGCACTCACGATGCACTTGAAAAAGGTGCATCAGGTGTTCCGTGTGGCAGGTGGCGCACGGCCAGATGAGCGCGAACGGAGCGAGTACGTGTGTATCATCTGTAAGGCAACGTTCGCGCGCGAAACGGTCCTCAATACGCACATGAAGATGCACGAGCTGCTGGCGGCCGAGAAGGAAAAGGAACGGCGGCTCGATCTCGAGCGAATGGTAAAGCAGGAACTGCAGCAACAGATGCAACTGAGTATGCCACCGTTACCGCCTCTATCGCCGGAAGTAATTGACCGGTCTGCATGTGTACTGGAACCGTTCACACTTGGGCTGGTGCCTGTAGCAAAACCGGGTACGGGCACGGGGACAAACAATAATAATAATAGCAGTATCAACAATAACAGTCCCCCCGCAGCACCGGCAGTCGGTGGATCCGGCGGACCAAGTGGTTTAGTGCAGGGTGGTAAACGTAAGGTACCGGTAACACCGACCACTCCTAGTGATATGGCGTACGTATGTCCCGTTTGTGACATGGAGTTTGACGAACGGGATGTGCTGAAGAAACATCAGAAAGAGCAGCACGCACGGCTACAGGTTGGCATCGTGTCCTCGAAGCTGGGCGAACCGATCACACCGAACAGTCCGCAGGCGAAGATGATGCCACGGTTTTCCGACATGCCTGGGTTGAAAATGAGGCTGATGGATAGTGCGGTACGGACGAGCAAAAAGCGACTGCTGGCCGATACGACCGCAATGAACTGTGAGTATTGCAGAGTGCGTTCTTTTTTGTTCAGTTTTTCTTCATTTACTATTGTTTGGTAAATTAAGTTGCCTTGAGTTTGTAGAAATTTTCATTTTGATACGTATTATCCAATCAATTTGGCAAATGTATTTGTGTGTTTGTGTTTTATAATTTCAATTTTCCTCGTGCTATTAGTGCTGTTTCGTTTTAATCTAATTCCCGCTTCCAAAAGTTCCATTTGGGATAGCTAAAAAACCCTTAAAATAGCACTTTAAAATTATGGAGAAACCCTACTAAGGTTCATGCATGTGGTCGGCCTCAGCACCAACCAGGCGATAAAGCTGACTTTACAAAAAAAAAAAAAAAACAACCACCTCGATACAGATTTCATCATCATCGTAGTTGGCAGTTTTTGTAGTGTGTTTGCTTCTCCGTGTATTTGTTCGGTCCAAAAGGTATTAGCAGCAAAAGGTTACTGCTTCCCATACCCCGAACCGTTGCCTGCTCTTCGAATAGCAATCGATTGATTTAAGTTACTTTGATGCAAATTTAAAAATATTTCTACAAACACGGAGAAACTTTTACCGAACATTTTGCGCCACACACTACATTGGGTGCGTTGTGTGTGAGTGTTCATCCTCCTCGCCCGTAGGGTGAGTTGGTAACCGTAAAAAGGGAAAAGCTTCACCCGCTCAGATTGATAAGAGTCATAAGCAGCGGAGGTTCGTGTTGCATGATAAAATGGATTTTTCGTTTTATTGTTTAGTGGTTGCGTTTGGGTTGCAAATGCGTCGATTATGTTAATAATTTTTTTCTTTTTTTACTCTATAAATTTCAGTAAGTGGTCATGTGCATTATGGCTCGAATTGCGAAAGTCATCATTTTTCCGTTTGCTAGTGTGCGGTTTCGGTTTCTTGTGACGTTCTTGCTATCTTGCGACGGTGTATCAAACTACCACCAACATAATTTTCAATTTTCCATTTTAAAGAGCTTTTTTCTCTTGTTGCTTCACTTCGTTGTGGACTAGAGGATTATGAATGTGTAGTCTGTTTTTACTACACTTTTGTTTTATTCTACATCAATTGATCGATGGCCATCGTGTTGGTGTCATTCACCTTATTCATCAGTTTTATATTTACACGTTCTACTTTTTTTTAACTTTTACACTTTATAGGGGTTTTCACAGTAGAATTTCAGGTACAGCAGTTTAATAATTTATTTTACATTAAAAAATTTAATAATAAATTTTAATGCATTTCTCTACTCATTTCTACATGCGAATAGAAAATACAAAAAAAAACTTCAAACAGAATATCAAAAGTTCTAATACCTATTATTATTCTTCTAGAAGCTGTTAGACTGAACAAATTAAACAATAGAAACAATTGTTTTAAATTTTAGTTCTAAAGTAAGAACATCAAATTTTTATCTGAAACCCCTGCAATATTGCTTTTCCACTCAACCAACAATAGTACTCTTTGTGTAGTTAATAATCAATAGCTTTTTCTACGTTGGTATTGGTGCTTTATGCTATTTCTGCTCGATGTTACTGAACCTACAATAAAGGTTTTAATTTATTTCCATGTTCATTGTGTAAATTATCTTTAGGACAATCGCCTAACACCACCACCACCTTCCGATGTTCGATGTGTAAACCCTATCAAAAACATACAAAAATACACATTCCTACGAAACTTAAAACCAGTTTTATGCACTCGCATTTTGCACCCTTCCCAAAACTCAATACCCCTACTGCCCAGCTTCTAGAGGAGTTTTCCCATCGCAACCCATGCCCGCTTCGGTCACATGCCCTTTTATGTGTTCGAGCATAAGAACCTTCGGTGCTTTGTTTAACGTTTCTTCTCTACCGGCCAATCTCGTGCGCGTCCCTTCGGTTCTTTTGGGGTTTCAGCACATTTGTGGGTGAGGGTGGGACGAATTCGACGATTTCACGATAAAGAAGTAGGAAAACTGTTCGAAGTAAATAAATGCTTGTACCTGGTTTTTTGTCCGCATTGCATTACTACACTAATCGTGGTTGTTGCCCCCTTCAGCACAGCATTGTGGGCCCATTCATTTGTTAGTTGTTTATTCTTGTATTGATTTTTGTTCGTACATTCGTACCTTACATTTCCGCCACAATTATTCACGACTGATACTGTACCGTATGAATTATTTTACTCTAGTTGTTCAATTCTACTCATAATTGATTTTACTTGCAATGATCTTTCTTTGCATATAGATGTTCCTTCCTTTCCTTTTTGTTGATTACTCTAGTATAATTGCAATAAAATAATATTTCAGTGTTATTCTTTATCTTTACATTCGAATTATTGATTAGTTTAAAGGGTTTTATTATTTTTATTATAATAAATTTAATTTTTATTTTATCTTCTTTCTAATTTAAGATATTGGTGATGAAGGCCATGATGAATCGCTGGACAACGTTGATCATGTTACGGATGGCCTCTTCGATGACATTCCCACGGGTACTGACCGTCGGTCCGCATCTGGAGCCACAGCGACTACTCCCGGCGAGGAACCCTCCCAGTTCCAGTGCGAACTGTGCCATAAAAAGTTCTCGTACAACTGTTACCTAACCATGCACATGCGAAAGAACCACGACAAATCGAAACCGTTCGGCTGTAAAGTGTGCCATTATCGTTTCGGGTACCGAGGAACGCTACTGCGGCATCAGCTAATTCACTCTTCGCAGCGTGTCCAACCCGGCAGCCATGGTTCCATCATCTTCAAGTGTCGCATCTGTTCGGCCAAATTTCTGGAGCTGAAACAATTGAACGTTCATCTGAAGACGCATCGGAAAGTGCCCGATGTACACGATGCAAACCGTCAGGTGCAGCTGATTCAGTGCGATGAATGTCCGCAAATATTTAGCGATCCGAATCAGCTGGCCAAGCACATGGTGAAGGAGCACCAGCAACAGAACAGCACCGATGATGAGCTGTACGACTCGGTACAGCATGTGGGAATGCTAGGGAATCCATCATCCTCCTCTCTGCGGGTCAACGATCTCAAACTTAATCCCGACCAGTCGAAGGATGATGGTACCGCCAGCGGAGCATTCATGGACGATGATATATCGATGATTAAGTTAGAGCCAACTTATGATTGAACGTCGTCGTGGATGTGTAGATTTGTTTGGCTTTTCTTATATTAGACAATTTTTAAACACCGTTTCCCCCACTGTGTTCCGTGCAGTGGGGGAAATCAATAAAATAAATAGCTACAAAGGGGCGTTAGTAATAAGTACTAAGGGTAAAGCATCTATAGTTGGCGTGTAAGCGTATAGAAAATCGTGGGATCGTGTCAAGGCCGTAACAGGTAAACCAAGCAAAGTAAACCGTCTGTACAATGTAAACCAAATAAACTGAAACCCAATCATCGAAGTACATTGATTCTAAGCTGCCACAGCAAACACAGGTTCCACTATGGTTTGGTTAGCCAAAGAGTATTTTATGAATCCTCCGCCAGCCGCACGAGCTGGCGGAGATAATAGAGAGAGGAATAACGTATCTAAATAAACGGGCTAGATTTATCAAAGATTGTATTGATTGCATTATGAAACCGAAGAAGCTGGAGGATAAGGAGAATTCAAAATATATGGAATCGTATCTTTAATCACGATAACATGTTTTGTGGACTCGAAGACTAACTGAGCGTAGATTAAGGACAGATATGAAAATTACATAGCCTTCATTTGTTGGAAGCTGCCTGGAGGCAGATTTCACAGTCAAATTATTTTCCTTCATCATATTCTACAAAGATATATCATCTTTTTTATGTATTGATTGGAAATTTAAAGATAAAATAATGAAAGGAGCTACATAATTCGCTATTTGAAACGGTTCGCTTGAATGTTGTGTAGGGCGAAAAAAATCGGTCAACTTTCGTTTAAACTTTTTGACATCTACTTTCGTTCAGTATTTGAGCTGTTTGACATTTATGTGGCGAAATAGTTGAAGATTTTTTGGAAATAATTTAAAAAATGCGTGTATCTTTGTATAAGTATCTCCGCAGTTCACAACGTGTGCAGTAATTTTGTTACAATATTTCTATGGATCATTTTCAACTAGAACGTTGATTGTTCGCACATTTTCCGCTGCAGAATGACGAAACGAAAATCGAAAAGTGCCAAAGTTGTGCGTTACCCGTACTGTTTTTCGAGCCCGAATAACTGCTCGACTTACGGTTGAACGCGTTTTACTTTATCAACACGCCATCTTGTGCGATGGTGTGCGTGCAAAACGGTGGAAAGCTCACACACACAAACAACCTGTTGCTTTCTTCCGCTATAGGGCCGCAGCGTTTTGTGTTCTTTTCTCTTTTTCAGTCAGAGCACACAAAAAATGGTCTGACGCCGCGCTTTCGGGGTAGTGGTAGTGCGTCCTGTGCTTCATTTCGCGTGAACGCGTTTTCTCGTTTTCCTTGGTTTTTTAGTTGTATTCAGTTTTTCTCCAACAACTACCGTTCAGTTTATACTTTAATTTGCGACAATATGTTGTTAGTTTTGTGCTATGCAAAGGGTACAGATTGATGCGTGCGATTTGCTCAACGAAATGGTATGTGACCACCCAACAGCACGACGTAGTGAAGTTGCCTGCATACATTCCATCTTTTTTGGGTTCGGTTTTTGTCACGCCAGTGCGGGGTGGCGTTAGGCGTAATAGTGCACACTTGGTGATGGTGAAATAAACGGAAACGGGAAAAAAATAGTAAGCAATAAATAGTTTGCGTCGTGTGAAACTAAAATGCGTACGTTGAAATTCTGGGTAGTGCTGCGTGTTCCGACATGTTTGCTACTTTCATTGTGATGAGGTATCCTCATACGTGATCTGTATGTGTTTGTTTTGCCCCCTTGGTTCGGGCTCGTTGTGCTCCACACTGGGGTAGGCTGAAACAGGCCCGTTTTTACGACACAGTGAGTCAGAAGAAGCGAATGCAAGCTGGTACAATGAAGAAACTTCCTCCGGGCAGTGTGTGCAGCATCTGGTGCGGTGGCGATGGCGTGTAACAGAAAAAGTCTACCAAAAGTACCTAAACCATAGTAGCCATCGGAATTGCGAGTATGTGCTTGTGTGTGTGTGAATAGAAGTGGAAAGGTAGGGTGGGGTGTAGTGTTGCATTGTGGCGACGAAGTTTTACATCGAAGCGAAAGACACGAAGCAAAAGAAAGCAAAAGAACCAACAAAAGACACATCAGAGTCAGAGAGAAGAGAAGAAAAAGAAAGCGAAGCAATCGAGTGCGACCGGAGAGTAGGAGAGACAGAGACGCCACATCAGTCGCTGGGACTCATGGATGGGCAGAGGAAGTGTGCAAAAAACAAGAAATAAAACGACAGCATACAAAAAAACAAAACGGGAACATAAATACACAAACACACTCACAGCGAAGCGCATTTACACGATCCCGATCACAGCAACAGTAGAGTCAACAGCAGCAACACAACAACCCCATGGAACAGTGCTGCCCTGGTGTAGAGAAGAAGTACGAAAAGAGCCTGCTTTGCGTTTGAAGTCGTCGCCATCATTCCATCTCTTCCACCATCTGCCAATATAACGTGAAGAGATAAACAAACCTATAAACGAACCAGTGCGTGCATTTGTATGTGTGTGTATGTATGTATATGAGAGTGTATCGCCGTACATGACCATACGCATTTCATTTTGGTCGTCCCGTGCTCGCGTGTGTAGTTGACAGGCGGCTAATGGCGGCAACGTTGACAAAGGCGGAGGACGCCAATATACGTACATCGCGGTTTTTTTTATTTTTTACGATCATAAAAATACGGGTTTTTCACTGTAAGCGCAACTGAAAGACAGAACAGCATCATCGAATACCGTCCATTCCGTCCAGCATTAACAGCAGCAGCAAAGTAGTTTAGTGGTGTTTGTTTTTATAACATTCGATGCCAACGCACTCGTACATCAGCCAGGGTATGGCGACTTTAAACTACAGAACGCCATCGGCCGCAAAGGCACCCTCGAACGGTGGTCAGGCGCATCATCACCGACACAATCATCATTCCTCCGGTGTGCCTAAAAGTGTGTATGGAGTGTATGGACCCAACACGAGCATTGGATCTAGTGCAGGTGGTAGTTTTCTGCAGCAGCAGCACCAGCAGCATCCGCATCAACCATCGCATCGTATTCAACAATCCGCAACGTATGCGTCTCCATCTGCCGGGCAACCAGTTATCACCCCGGCAACGGCACCGACAATGATGGAGGATGATGATGATTTTTTGAGTGAAATTACCGTACAGTTTGATGACGAGGTGCAAACGCTGTACGTGGGTCCGGTGGAAATCATCGACACCAAAGGAGGCGTTGATGAACCGTCGGTCAAGCCAGAACAATCAGCCGCCATGTCGAAGGCCCGATCGCGAGAACGCTTGCAGGAGGAACGGGCAATCGTTACACTGGAACCAGTAGGCGGCAAGACAAAAAGCCAGCCATTACCGATTTACCTGCGGCAACAGCAAGAGCAGCAGAAACAGCACCAGCATCAACAACACCTACAGCACCAAGCACAACAGCAGCAACAACAAAAGAAACAGAGTGAAAGTCATCCAAAATCGAGACTGAAGCAAACTAAGCAGAAGCAGCAGCAAAAACAGCAAGAACTGCAACGACAGCAGCAACAGCTACAACAGCAGCAACATCAACAACAACAGCAGCAACAGCTACAAAAACAGCAGCAGCTACAAAAACAGCAGCAGCTACAAAAACAGCAGCAACTACAAAAACAGCAGCAACATCACCAACAACAGCAGCAACTGCTACAAAAACAGCACCAGCAACAACAGCAGCAGCATCATCACCAACAACAGCAGCAACAGCTACAAAAACAACAACAGCAGCAGCATCATCAACAACAGCTGCAGCATCAACAACACCTACAGCAGCAAAAACAACAGCATGAACCGCAACGTTTGCAGCAGATGAGGCTTAAACAGCAGGCGCTGCTACAGCAGATGAATCTCATGAAGGAATTATCACCCGAGCAGTTGGGGTTGCTACAGCAACAATCGACGATAAAGTCGCTGACTGATATGCAACTATCGATCACCGCCCGGTTACAACATAATCAACAGCAACCGTCACGCAGCGGTAGTAGTATTGATTGGCAACAAACTCAGCAACAGCTTATGTACCAGCAGCAACAATTTATGCTACGGTACCAGCAACAGATGCTGTGCAATCAACAGTTGAATGCACAAACGCAACAACCGGAGAAACCATCGCCACCGGCAACAGCACGGCCCAAGACGTGCATTAAGCAGGCGCCGATGCTTAACTTTGCGCTGCACAACGTTCCATCCAGCAGCAATACGAACGTGCAGCCAAAAAATGTCCCCGACGGTGCGGAATGGCCCCATGCAATGGCCGGCAGACGGATCGTTGAGAAATACACCGAACCGGTTAAGCAACCGGTAGCGAAACGTCCCAAGCACACAGCCGAAACTGGACGGCTGGGTGAGTTTGCTCCGGCAACCGTTTTACGATCTCCACCAACACCGACGCAACCGGCCGCCATTAGGGTGGCAGCCGAAGCTCAACCACAGCAGCAGCACCAACCTCCTGTTTTGCTGACGCACCTCAAACAAGAACCCATCGTCGATGAACGTGAGGAGGAGAACGCGGTACCGGATGTGGTGGTACCATCACCATCTCCTGCACCACCACCACCATCAACAACGCCCCTCGTCGAAATCAAACCCTCAATAGCTGTTGTAATGGGAAAGCCCGTCGAAACACCGGCAACCATCATCATGGCTGCTGCGATGGAGAGCACGATTTCGTTAGCGCCAGCAATGGCGTCCACCAAGCGTCGATCGGACGATACTTTACCAGCGGTTGAAGATGAAGTAGTTGCTGTTCCGTCCGTTGCTGATGTTCCGAACGGTACGAATGATACGAATGGAAACAGTGTCGAAATCGCTGACGAAAAGCAAAATGGAAAGGATGACGAAATTCATAACTCCATGACGACGAACTGTGGTGGTACGCAACAGCTGCGGGATGAGACATTGCAGGAAATGGCGTCTCCATCGCTGGCTGTGAATGTAGCTGTAAATGCCGGTAGGTATTGGTACCGTACAGAGTTAATCTCTTGTTGCTCATACAAACAAATGAAACAAAGATTTTTTTCCGTGGAACATTTACATTATTGAATAGAATACTGTTTTAACTTTTTTTTTATCAAAAACAAATTATTAGTTTTTTTTAATGTTATGGTCCATGTATTTGGATTTTGTTTTATAAAAAAGGTCAATTTAAAAATAATCAATTTAGTATATAATTAATTCATTCTTGGAATACCGTTCTTTTCGCTTGCTTGTGTGTATGTTTGCCTTTCTGCACCAATACACGCGAACAAAACCGGCCGGTTATGATATGTAGAACGTGTGTCGTTGACATTACGAGTAACGCCGCCATGTATGTATTAGCATCGCCTACTGCACACACCATCAACAGTGTGTTTTGCTCTTCTTTTTCCACGGTAATTGTTCTGTGCCGACGTCAGCAGCAGCACCCGCTTCGATCAGGTGTGCGTGAAAAACAAAATGGAGCTGCCTGGTGGCTTGTACAAGTTATTTGTTTGCGGTACAGTGTGCGTTTAAATATGTGGTTCGTTTTTGTTGATTGCTACCGTACGAATTTCGAACGGTTTGCGGTCAATATAAAATCATTCGTGGAGGTTAGTGATGGTTTTGGGGAATTGCGATTGGATGGGAGTTGATGGGAGTGAAGCACCATGCTGCTCCATTTACTATTTTCTGATGGTAAAAATCTAAATTATTGCGCATTTGTAATTAACATTAATCGGATTAAAATAATGAAATCAAGATAAGATTACTTATTTGCGTATGTTTTATTTTTTAGCACCCGAGAACTCGCCAACGGTTGTAAAACGTGGACGCGGTCGTCCACCGAAAGCATCATATCAGAAACCTATTCCATCGGCTACCGTACCGACTGAATTACCTTCTGCACAAGAGCCGGAAACCATCAGCAGTAGCTCTGCAACGATTGTAACTCACGGGGCAGCCAATTTGGATGACAATATCAACCTAGGTTTGGCCGAATCATCGGATGCTGGTGAAGTGAAAAAATCGTCCAAGAAAAAAGGATACATATCAGTGGCGTCCCTTTTCGCCCCGGCAAAGGCGGCTCGTAAGCTGCAAAAAAGTCGAACCATTGCTGAGCCGCAGCAGGAGGACAGCAGTGAAATGATAGTTCCGGCGGTTGTTGATAGAATGGCCGAAGAAGTTGTAGCAAGTGCAGGTGAAACAAATGCAGCAGACGATGCGGCTGAAAATAAGACTGAGCCAATGGTGTCCCAAACACCGGTTGCCAGTAGTGTTCCAAACGGAGTAAACGATACGGAAGCGAACGGGCTTAGTAACTTAGAGGAAGTGATTACGGTACAACCTCCTCATTCGCTAGGTGGAAAGGCAAGAGAAGGAAGCGTTGTCAGTGGGGATGGTGGTGAATCGTCCGCTTCGTCCTCGTTGGAGGAAGGCGCGAATGTAGCAAAGCAACAAACGACCGTCCTAGCAGATCTGGTTCCGGATACGGAGAAAGAATCCTCACCAGCTAGTGATAGTGGCATCGAATCGGTAAATGAATCTGGCACAAAGAATGCAACTAAAAAGCTAAAAGAACGTTCCAAATCCAGCTTGAGCGTTCCGGTTGTTGCGGTTAGTGTGGAAGAAAATCTTCCACCGGTAGAAGAACAACCACAGGTGCAGCAGACCGTTAAGGAAGAAAAGGAACAAAAGGTACGCGCTGTTGGCCGCAGATTGACCACTGTCACCCCTGAGAGCAATGAGAATGAAGATGAAGAAGAACATGATGTGAGAGTGGGTCGTAAAGGGAAGCGAACGGTACGTGCAACACGAAAACCGTCCGCAAAAGCGAAGGAAGCTGCGGAAGCGGCCGAAGTGGCGCAACACGTGGCCCTGACGAGCGGGGAGGAGTTTCAGTGTCCCAAATGTGACATGTGCTTCAAGACTGAGATGTGGTACAAAAAGCATATGATAAACTTTCACGGTATTGATTTGAGCCAGAGTGTAGCGCTGCTTGCGGGCATTGATTCTGGTGTGGGAAATGAAACGCTTCCTCTTGCGGCCGTTGAAGAAACGGAACCATCCGAACCGTTGATACCTACCGTAAATGGTGACAATGAAGTTGCTGGAGAAGAAGAAATATCGACAGTGGCAACAACGATTATGGAAGTAGTTACGACTGAAATTGCTGAACCGGAGATGGTTCCTTCTAAAACCGAACGTGTACGCAAGAGAAAATCCACTCCGTACGGTCCAGATGCGGAACACGATGGCCCGGTAAGCAAAATAAGTACCGAAGAATCATCTTCGTTTACGGCGCTGTCAAGCAACAGTCCAATCACAGCGGACGAGTTGGTTCTGCCCGCAGTAACAAACGTGAAGGTTGAATACAGAGCTAGTGGAACAAATGGTCGTAATACAGCGGAAGCGGATGAAAACGTCTCAACTGACGACACCGATACACCACTGTCGACCGTTAAAAAGCGCAATAAAACAAGCCGCAAATTATCGATTTCCCCGGTGATGGAAACAACGAAGGTGGAAAAGCTCGATCCGGAAGACTCGGAAAAGCTGACACCGTTCGAGGCGGCCAAAGTGACCACGCTCGAGTCGGAAATGACTGGCGAAACGCACTACACCTGTACGATCTGCGGAGGACAGTTTACGGGTAAGATCGCGATCAAGGACCATCTGGGCACGGTGCACGCTGCGATCAAGCGACGCTCGTGCGAATACTGTGGCCGCACGTTCGTGCAGACGGGCGATCTGACGCGCCACATACGCATCCACACCGGGCAGCGTCCGTTCAAGTGTCCGGTGGTCGAATGTAGCTTCGCATTTATCTCGTCGGGCGATCTGCACAAACACGTGCGGCGTCACAATCAGCAGCCCCAGCCGAAACCGCACGTTTGCGATCAGTGCGGAAAGGACTTTGAGCGTTCGTACGATTTGAAGCGCCACAGGACGATGCACGCAAAGAGTGAGCCCGATTTTAAGGGCATTTCGTGTGGCGTGTGTGGCAAGGTGTTTGCCCGGCAGGATCAATTCCGGGCGCACACATACCGGCACATCGGTTACCGGCCGTACCAGTGTGAGATCTGTGGCAAAGCATTTAGCGATCCGAGCAATTACTCCAAGCACGCGCGATTGCACGAGATGGATGGAGTGGAGGTGGTGTGCAACTTTTGCGGTCGTCCGTTTAAGAACAAGAGCGCCATCTCGAAGCATATCTTCCACTGTCAGCAGAAGACTGCCGGTGGGCGTAGTAAAGCGTCAAGCAAGCGAAGCGGTGGCAAGAAGGAACGTGGCAACGGAGAGGGCAAGAAAAACCGTCGTGTCGGGATGGCTGCAGGATTCGGGAAGGATAATGGTGCGGATGGGATGATAAACCCGAAGCAAGAAAACCCCTCTTACGACGAACAGCAGCAGCGAGCGATTGTGACGAAATGCGAACAACCGGATTCTTCGGAGCTGGAGAGCGGTGGTACGAGTTCGGGTGGACGCACAAAACAACAGCAGCAACAGAAAGCATCCCGGAAGCGTAAAAAACGTCGCCAACGAATGCCATCCACAAGTGAGGAGGATGACGAGGATGACAGCGGAGATGATTTTGTCGGTCCGAGCGAACAGTACGGGACCGATTCGGGTACGCCAGTAAAGCGGGATCGTCGCAGCAGGAAGAGTCAAATCGGTGTTGCGGGGCAGCTATCATTATCCCCACCTGACCTCGACAAGTAAGTGCTCTTCCGGGATAGATAGACACGCAGGTGTGTGGTGGCTTTTTAGGGCAGGTTTGAAAAAAAGAAACACAAACAAAGGTCTTTGTACTTCCAATACGACGATAGGTGGATAGGCTTTTTTCCACCTGCGATCTAATAAGCAATAATGGCCGAACGATATGTAGTAGCTAGATATTATATGTAGCCTTACGATAAGCGAATAGTGCGCGCGCGTGTGTGTATGTATTCGATTTGATTGAAGCATACATTCATACAGTGCAAGGAAGGGAATGTGTGGCGGTTATCATATTACACTTATACTTACTTAAGTGTTCTTTTAATGTTGTACTACCGAACTCGGTAGCAAGCACAGTAGAACAGTTCTTATGGATTATGTATTTTTTATTTACAATATTTTTTTATCATCAAGCAAGCAGGGTTCGTCGCTTATGGCCTTTTCTTTTGTACTTTGAAAACATTAGTTTTTGTATCGTTTAATCATTTTTTTATAAGGAAACAATCATTTAAAATATATAGTATCACGATAAAACGTAGCATGCGCTGCTCTGCTTAGCGTGGCCTACTATCAAAGACTTCTATATTACCAAGACTGTGAACTCTGTTGAAAAAATAGGCGACAGTTACAGTTTTGGCTCGATAGTTCATTACAATCGAACAAAATCGATCATAGCAAGCCACATACTGTTACATAGAGCTGTCTCCGACAGAGCCGCTAGTGTATATGGTGAATGACGATTGTATGGAATAAACAACAGTGTCCACATACTTGGTAATATAGAAGTCTTTGCTAATATATACTACACACGTTACAAGTGGCGCGACTCTCTTGGTATGTTCCTCATTGAGTGAGATGAGATATACGGGATAATTGAATGAGCTGATCCATAGGTTCCGATGTGGGTGAGATATTAACGATATCATCTCACCTAAGGGGAAAAAAGACACGGATGCAAAACTTAAGCCGACAGAGTAGTTAGTATGCCTTCTCTCAACACAGACATAAACACACATAGGGTCGGAAATCGTGCGTCTCTTGTCCCCAAAACATGTCTCGATCAATTTATTAGATTTTTCTTAAATTATTGAACCACAAGCTTCCGTTTTCTTTTTTTAATTTGTATTGTGCAATTAGCTCGTAAGTGCAGTATCCATCGTAGTTTTGTTTAGGTACGCTATAATTCCTTAAGTTAATGCAAACATATTATACTTGCCCCGGTACTATCCACCAGTTCCCGTTCGCCGTTCCAACTCCGTGCGGGGAACATAAGTATTCGTTCGAAAAAGGAAACAAAAATGCAACAATCTGTTTACACTCCAACTCGCAGCAAAACGCTTGTAAAACGTTGTAAAAGCAAAGAAAAACATTTGCGAGCGCTTCGTGTTCTTTACGGCGCGGTATATGATATATACATTAGTGATAACATGCAAAAAAGAGAAGAAAAACAAAAGACCAACTCAAGTATATTGAAAGTAACTATATCGTTTCAACATTCCCGATTTTTCAGGCAAAGGGTGATCGAACTCAATTTTTTGTTTCTTTCTTTTACATATACAAAAACCACACTAGTATCGCAGTTTTTTAAACAATCGCGCGATATTAGTAGCTTAAGAATATTCCATTTTGCATTTCCCGCGTTTAGTTGTCTAGCTTGTACAACGTAAAAGACAATTATTATTAATGCCCTATGCGCCACATAATACTGATTGATCGGTGGTTAAACGTGACGCATGCAGAGATTCTGTTGCTTTTCTTAAGTGCTAGTAAGATATATGAAAGACATTAGTGTGTATCTTTATTCCTTTTCTTATGCGCAACCGATAAAAAGACAGATATTATTCGATTAGCTTGTACTTTATTACATTACATTTCGTGTTTTTTTTTCTCGACGGTACCGTATTCCAAAAAGAGAATTTGTAGCATTCCTACGGATTTAAATAAATTGACAAAAGATGGTCCAGAGGTTTTTGTGAGATGAAGAGAATAACAAAAAACACCAAGTTGTTTGGCATTAAGAGAAGTTCATTGTGAAGGGGAAAAAAGCTGTTCGAAAGATGAAGTATTTTGGGAGAGAGCGAAACAAAAAAAAACAACGAGAAGTTTAATATTAACCAGACGAAACAAGAGAAACTTTTTTGTATTTATAAGACAAATAAAATGCAGCAAATGCGGAAGAAGCATCCGCAAATTTCTTACCCGATTGTGTTGTATTTCTCTTTATCGCGTTTGATTGGTAAGTATCTCTATTTTCTATTTCTTTTGCAACTGTTGAATCCCCAATGTTATCGTCATCATGCATTCGTGTGAGGTCCTCGAAAACAAACTTCATCCCAATAACAGATAATATTTTTTATTTATTTTTTACAGTCAGCTTTTCTCTTTTTACTCTTACATACACGCACAAACACATTCTCTAATGCTTCTGTATTCGATTGGATGTTTTTTTTCTTGTTATGCCCCTTTACATTTTGTGGAATTTTGATCTTGTTTTTTGAAGAAATTTCGCTTTGCTTTGGAACTGTTTGAAGACATTATATTAAGGACACACTTCAAGGAATATGCTTAAAATATGAGAGAAAAAAAAACAATACTTTTCCTATACGCCCTGTGTTATCCAATGGTCGTTCTCTTCTTTCTCGGCTAGCGTATATTCTCACTATTCATTTCATTTAACACTGGTTTGTCCTAATTACTAAAAAACCATATTGATTGTATTGCTGCTGGTAGCTGAGGCAAAACCCAATCGGATCTTCTTTTCCGGTGTATTTTACAATCTTACCATATTTGACCACACCAGGGAGGAAGGGAGAAAGAAACGGTACGGTTTGGTTGTTTGCAGTTTCAGTGGCCAATTGAGAAGAGGAGATACATTACATTAGCTCGACATCGTTTTATTGCTGACATCCGTAAATCCATTTCCTTGTTGAAGCACATTTATGGAACACAAGGCAGGAGCAGGACGACGTGGTGGGTGGTTTGAAGCCAAGCAGGTGGAAAGCAAACCGTGGAACCGGTCCAAGCAGTTTGTCGATCGTACGGAAAGGGTTGAGACATACGTGAAGATGATGCTCTCTTGTGGTATAAGCGTTAGGTTCTTATGGAATAGGCACCTTGACGGGTTCTTCTTCGCCCGGACCGAAGAGCAATGCACTTAGGGCAAACAGCAGGAACACAACACCACCGATGAGCGTCACTAAAAAGCAAAGAGAAGATATATGTAGTGTACAGGAAAGAAAGGGTTTGCCTGACGTCAAGACTAGTGAATCAATCTTCTCCAGACTTCAGATGCCAAACAGATATGGATATCGTCCGGATGTCCCAGAAGCTTTATATTCAGCTTGAAGCTATGTTAGCTTGAGCTATATTAGCTGAGCTTATCTTAAGGTAAAATTTTTAATGACACGTTGTACCATACTAAACTTTAATTCTCATTGACGTTAGATTTTCGCACTGTTTAATCAAATACTTACCAGTTCGGACGGAAATTCGTTGGGCGATCATGCGCCCACCGATCACAGCCAGTCCGGTGCAGATCGAGTGTCCAATAATACCACCCGCGATCACACCGTAAATGTTTTCGCGCGCACTCAATATCACGGTGGTCAGCTGGGACCGGTCGCCCCATTCCGCCACGAACGTCATCGTGAACGCTTGCATGAAGATGCGCAGCAACATCTTGAGCGCACTGTTGTTCCGTCCACGGCCCGTCCCTCGCCGGCTAGTGCTACTGCCCGCTTCCGCATCCTGTCCCATCAAGCTTCCACCGGCATTGGCTTCCCGTTCGTGCTGCTTGCGCGTGTGTTGGTGCATAAAGAAGAAAAAGTGGAAAGGAAAACAGTATCTTCCATTAGTGAATGTTGTGAGTGAAGCACCATAATAAATGCCAAAAGTAGAAAACAATTTTGTTGTTTGACAATTGATACCCTTTTTTGTGTAACTTAAGTGCAAAATTTGTTGACGAAGTGATTGAATGAAACCAGTGTTGGGTAGTAATTTGCAGTTTAATGCCAGATTATTTTTAAAGATCCGCAATGTGGCAATTGTTTAAACTTGTTTCATTTTACTTGTGATGTGTGCTTGTATTGGGATAGGTTCATGCTGGGTTCCGAAGATTAAAACACGAATGAGAGATGAACGAACAAGTGGGTCGCAAAATGCAATGATCTATAGTAGAGAAGAGACATGCACTGAATGGACGATTTCATGCAGATAATACAGGAATTTTAAATGATGTTTCAAATACTTCACGATCATGAATGGAAGCCATGAGTTTTTGCTTAATAAACATTCCTGGGTGGGGAATAATTTCAATGAACAGAAAAAAATGGTAACAACCGACAAAAAAGCTAAATACAATTCGTGAAAATAACTAACTAAAACTTTGCACATTTCATATTCAATAAATCTTAAACAGCTAAGCTCTGCTAATGGAGAGTGGTCCATCACAAATAAACACAGAATGCAGAATGCTGTGAAAAGAATTTCTCAAAAAATCTATTGCGTCTCTTTACATTTTACAATTTGACCAAATACTGACAAAATTTGAAAACATTGTTTGAGTTCGATCGAAAACCCCTGCAAAAAAGGTGAGTTATTAGAATGCTTTCTAAAATAATGGATATAACATTGATTTTTTATCAGCAAAAGACCCATAAAAACAAGTTCCAATTTTTAACATTACGATAATTAATTGTTGGTACTTTGCATCTTTTTACAAACTTTAAATCATAATTTATAAAAAGAAGTTGAAAACAATGAAACTGTTATAAGATTGCTACAAAACTGACCGGTGTAAGCAACAAGAACGAAAAAAATGTATCACATTTGCACAAAAATATGAGAAAACGCTGTAATACGAACAACAAACACACAATAAACAAAACAAAATCACAGTCAAACAGTGCGGAAAAGCTAGAAGGAGACGAATATCATCAAGAGAAGTAAGAGAAAACTAACAACAATAATTAGACAAAAACGAATCAAAGAAACGAAACAAACAACAAAGACAGCGAACGAAAGATGGGGGCGCAATCAACACACAAATCAGCCTCCTGCAATGCGAAATCACACAAAACAAACTGAAGCAAATGTCAGCGCAAGAGAAAGCAGGGGTTTTACATTTGGATTTGAAGTCGAAGAATTTCCCCAAAAAAAGAACAAATGTTCCAAAACTGTGATAAAATTCTGAAAATACAAATAAATACACAACGTGAAGATGAAGATGTGTTGCACCTAAGGATGATGATCGAAAAAATTAAAAAATACATTAAAATAGAAATAAAAGTTAGAAATAATAAAAGGAAATATAAAAACGAAAATGTTAAAACAAAACACACAACAAAAAGAGAATGAAAAAGCAGATAGCAAACGGAACGAAAAAGATAGCAGGCGCGTGTGCGTGAATAGTTCCACCACAGTTTGTCCACTTTTTTGGGAAGATTGTTCTAGTTTTGGTGTAGTTTTGGCTGTGTTGTGTTCTCTGTTCGCCGATCTGTGTTTTTCGTATCATGTGTGCCTTAAAGCGGGATAAATCGTGTTTTTTTTGGGGTTTCGTTTTCATGTAGAGCTTTTACACCCAATTCCCACCGACCGAAAGAATGTGCCGCCGGTGGAAAGCGGATAAAGTAAGTAACGAAACAAAAATTGTAAGCGCCTCAAGCGACCTTCAAGCATTTTGTAGAGGCGGGCGCGAGGCGTACACCACACTCTGTTCACTTTTGCTAACCATTTTGTGCTGATTTGCTGGACCGTTGGCCGCCGAACTAGCGACCACCGAAGTGATGTTGGTTGGGTGTAGATCCTGTACTAAACCTCCGTTCGTGTGCATGCCGCCGGTCGCTGTTCGCAACCGTTGTCTCTGCTCGCCGCGTTCACCGCCACCGTCCAGCAGTAGCAGCTTGCTGCGGGAAGATTCTTTCACCGTTCCACCACCGTTGGGTGCGGAACTTTCACTTCCTCCTCCTGCTCCTCCTCCTTCTTCTTCGCCTACAACTCCGCCGTCGGTAGTGATGTCCAATTCGGGACTTCCATCCGTTGAGATTCCAGATTTACTACGAGATACGGGTGTCTGCTGATGCTGGAGACCTTCCGGGAGACGGGCGCCCGTATTGCCGGAAGTGGTAAGTTGGTTGGCGGACGCGGATAAGCGAAGCGTCCCACCGGAAGACGTTGTGTGGTTCTGCTGCTGTTCGGCCAGCGAATGGATGGAGCCATTGTTGGGTCCGTGCCGGCGGGGCAAGATACCGGAATGTTTCGTCCGCTGTTCCTCGGTAGCGTCGAGCGGGACGAGTTCGACCGTTTCCTTGCGGCTTCCGCTCATGGAACGGACGAGCTGCATGGGCGAGTTTTTGGGAGCGACACAGGTGTATGCAGGAACACGCGCAGAAAGGGGATTTACGAAAGTAAGAAAGAGTTCATGTTTTATAGAGCAAACACATAGTGTCGTTCATAGGAATGGGAAATTTTGGGAAAAGCGAACTGAAGCTTGTTTTTTTTTACAGACACAACGAAAGAGAAAAAACTTTATAAATGTGAGCAAAATAAAAAGAAAAGCGACCGAAATTAAAGAAGATGAAACATATGAATCTGTGATACATACATAAGCTTAAAGAAGGAAGAGTGCTAATTGAAACAATAAAGTTACATCAGAGAAGAATTAGTAATAGTGCAAAAAAAAGCAGTCGAATGTTTGAATGATGTTGAGATTCACAAGAATCTAGAAAAGATTGTAACTTTCACAATTCAACTTGAAAAACCCTGTACTTGCGAATCAAGTGCATAGTATTTCGTTTTTCTTCAATCAAGCATCCCGGATGAATGGTAACGATGGTAATGGGTCGGTTATCAACGCAACCAGCATGGGCTCAAATCTCGACAAAACCGAGAACTTTTCTAAAGGCAGGAATGTTTTTTTTTTCTTTTAAAGAGATTTTTGTTACTTAGGCAGACCAAAACTAGCGTTTGATTGTAACATGTGAGTATTCATCACATCCAACATGGGAATACATAAAAATTGTACTTTTTAGCTCTTTTTCTAAATGACAATCTCGTCTCACTAACTGTGAGGCACAGCACTACGATATGTAACCTGGATTCATGCTTAACAGTAACGCTTTCTAAACGAAACCAAATTATATATGCCGCTAATATTTGTTATCTGATAGCCTGGTGAGTCATGTAAACAGATAGCGCCCGCGTTGCACGGAAGCTCCATCACTAGATGATGGTTCGCTTGCAACACTTTAGCAACACAGGAAATTATTCCATTGTGGGATGGTATTTAACGTTCTCAAGGACGCGCACTGGCTTTCAACGGCGTCAGTTCGCAAGGGACCGTCTACAAACCGTGGAGAATAATTAACGCCACCTTCAAATCTACTTCAAATTGCTTAACGGACATAATTCCTGCACTTATTCGAAGCAAAGCAAAACAAAAATCCGTAAGTATAAATAGTGAATTTTTAAAATGTAACATCAATCATATAAAGTGCAAATAGAGTGCAAAAAGCATAATAAATATATAATAAAAAATATTGCAAAGCTTTGCATTGTTGAATCTAATCTACACAACTTTACTATTGTGACCATCGATAAAGGACAATAGATAACAGTTAAAGAAACAAAAAGTAAATAACTCGGCTGTGCCAGATTCGCATTACAGACGCGTGCCATAAACAGATCGTTAAAACGTAAGAAAAATGATTCACACAGACGCATGAGACAATTGATTCGTACGGAAGTTTTTGGCCCGAATTTGCTATCGATCGAATGTATCTCTTCGTGCACAAAGGTACGTGAGCGATAAAGTCACTCATCAACAAAGTCTAAAACACAATACCGGTCGAAAATACAAATAAGACGAACGTGCTGTGGCTCGTGTTTTATCGCACGGCCAACCTCCGTAATAGCACAATGAATTGGATGAAGGTGATCGATAATCGTTCCCATAGCAACACGATCTAATGGAATGTTTTGCCTGATAGCTGACGTACCATGTTTCCATAGTAGAAGATGTCATTATACATTCGTTTACTGTTGCGCTAGAGTGCGCCGCGTGTGTGTCCCTTCAAATGCACGATAAAAAATTCATTGCATTGCCAATTAAGCCGGAATTGCCGGCTAATTATTCTCTAAAATTAAATTGAGCTCATCATAACACAAACTTCAACACCTGAACTCGTAGCGCACCTTCTCTTATGGTTTTTATCTGGACCGTGTTCATGCGACTGACACACATCTCGCTACAGCTACATGGGGAGTTCATGGGAGAAGATTTACAACAAGCGCGATTAACATGTACATATGACGTGCGCCATGTTTTGGGGCGCAAAATTATCACCTTACTTGCGACAGGAGGTTAATTAATTCGATGAACCGAAACATATTTTCAAAACTAACAGTTCCAGTAGATTTTGCAAGAGAACGGTAGGTCAGGGCCGGTAAAGATCGGATTAAAGCACAAAAGCAACTGAAGAAGAATACAAAAAAGTACACTTAAATCATCAAACAACGAGCAGACACTGATAAGAATGCTGATGCCAATGCCGTTCGTTCACTGGGGGTTAATGGCATTCTTTTTTTCCTTCTGCATCTCTGGGATTTGAGTTTGTTTCCATTAACAAAACAGTAATAAACCAAACGTCTATAATCGATGCACAAAGGGCAAAAATCGAATCTATATCAACGAGCACTAATAGAATATATGGTAAGGTGTTCGATGTATGGGAGACTAGGATCACTTTCTGTTGTATCCCTACTTGACATGTTACGTTGGACACATGTGTTTTGGGGATGAGTTGTACAATTTTGCCACCGGAAATCAGGACGAAACATCCACAAACACAAAAATCCCCACAATGAAACCCGTTGGACGACAAATAAGCGGCATGGAGTGCGATCGACATACCTCATCTTCGCGTTTTCGCAGATCGGACTGGACCTCTTCGAGCTCTTCGGCCGCACCCGTCGCCGACATGTGGTAACCATCGTACAGCATCTTAAACCCGAACAGGGCGAACAGTGCGGTCGAGATGTAGAATGTGTAGATGCGCGGTATGAGCGTGGCCGCAATACCAAACAGCACCGATAGCACGGTCATAAGGGCTAGGGCGGTGATCGCACCGGCAAACACGGTTAAGCGCGGATGCCGCATAGCCATGATCGCCGCAATGAAGAACGTTTTATCGCCCAGCTCGGACACGATAATCACCATGAACGAGGCAGCAAACGCGTGCACAAACCCAATGTCGGACGAAAGCAATCCCTTGCCCTCGGTTGGTGCACTGCTGCTTCCATCCGGCGAAAGCTAAAACGAAGCAAGAAACAGAAATTAATACGTCAATCGTATTGCGTCCGAACGGCCGGGCAACTTACCTCATCCACCTCGGTCACGACGGAGATGTCTTCCTGCGGCATCTTGTCTGCCCCTATGCCGGCTGTATCCAGCATGCATAGCAGTATCAGATAGAAAACACACACGTACATACAGTGTACGAGCCGTTGGGCGATATTTCTTATAACGAATTTGTTCATCACACTTTTCCCGGACATTTTCAGCTGACACGACGATAGTGGTGGCGTTCAATACACGGGGACGTGCTGCCAACTAATCAATACGACGCAAGCGATGGGTGGAAGAAAATCAATTTTCTTCCACGGCGTCACGAAACGGTGTTTGCGTTGTTTTGTAGACGGAGGTTGTTGTACACGGCTACACACTCTTATTACCACTGAAATATTATCACGCACGCTAACGATACTATTGTAATGCCGATGTTAATCCCTATGCCTTCTACCGTACGACTGAGGGGTAAGACACAATCAACATAAAAAAACGGACAACTACCGTGAACGGAGGACGCTGCGAATCTGCTTCCAATCTGTCGTTCGAATACACGTACACTTTACCACGGGAGATAAAAATAACTGATACGTGCACCCGTTTATCGTTCTCCAATTGCCACTTACGAAAGCCCGCGATACGACCGCGACGGAACGTTGCACCTTGGCGCGAGGGAAGTAGCCGCGATGGCAATACGGAGTGACCACACAAAGTGCGTGCAACAGCAGGTGCTGGAGGAAACGATGGGAAACGCGTAGACAGAAATGTTTTTGCTCTTTTTCTTCTGACAACCGGGGCTGTCAATCTTCGGTAAACATCGGCCAACATGGAGGTAGTTCGGGCTGGACAATAGATGTGACATTTTCTGAAATATTTCGCTTATAATTTGTGAATAGTAGCATAAATAAAAACTAATTACCAAAAAGTATTAGAGTGGATATGCAAATTAATGCAAATATTTAGAAAAAAATGGATTTCTCGTCTCTGCGTGACAGCTGGCTCGCAGACATTTCCCAAGTAACATTCTGTATTGATAACGACAATCAGCCAGTTAACAAGATCATAACAAGCTTTTTATGTTCAATAAATAATTTGTGATTTAAAATATCGTTTCACGTATATCATGCTTTATACTAAACACATAATAATTCAAATTCCATTACCAAACACGAAAAAATCGATTGACTTTTGGATGATCCAAAAAAACGACTTGTTGCTTTTGACATTTTCGCCCGGGTGGGTATGGAAGTTATGCTTTCGGCGCGTAAATTTATGTTGTGGAACAAGAGCATCGCAACAACCAGCGGCCGCTACACTCCATCCATCCATCCATCAAACTGTTGTACTCTGGCTAAAATGTGCTTTTTCCTACGGAGATAAGTTGTTTCGTGTACCTTATGTGTGTGCCTTGTAAAATCGAAATAGAGCCGTACCTGGAACCCGCATACACCACACCATCCTAAACGGCGCTTGTATCGAATGTGCATTTGTGTGTTTTCCATATTCGGCCTCTGTGCGTTGCATATTTGCTGACCACACTCGATCGGTACACCGGGAGCTATGTTTATCGCCGATCTGAGGAAGGATTTCTACCAGCAGCTTATCGGCAAGCGAATTCTGGTGCTGGTGAACTACGATCTGGATGCAATCTGTGCGAGCAAGATTTTGCAGGCACTGTTCCGCTGTGACAATGTGATCTATTCGATCGTCCCTATCATGGGGCTTACCGGTATGAGGAGGGCGTACAACGAGCACAAGGACGATGTGCGGTACGTTTTGTTGGTGAATTGCGGGGGCTGCATCGATATCGTGGACGTGCTGCAGCCAGAACAGAACGTCGTGTTTTTTATCTGCGATTCGCACCGACCTTATGATGTGTGCAATGTTTATAGCGATGGCCAGGTTCGTATGGCGGTTTGCAGCACAAACGCACCGGGAAAGCAAAACGTTGATACAATTATTTGCTTTTTTACCCCTTGCAGGTTCGTATTCTGGGTGAGATGAATAGCAGTGAAAACATACCCGCCTTCGATGATATCTTTCAAGATTCGGACAATGAAAGTAACGATGAGGACGATGCCGGGTACGACGAAGGAAATAGCGATAGCGATGGTGATGGAACGTCCGGAGGTAAAGCTAACAACCGTATCCAACGCATCGAGCAACGGTTGCTACGTCGTCGGGAACGAAAAGTATGGCAAGAGCGACGGATAACGCTCATGTTTGAATACTCACAGTACGCCTACTATGGTGCTAGTTCAGCGCTCAGCATATTTGAGCTTGCCTGGCGCATGTCGAAAGATTCGCTCGATTTGCTCTGGTGGGCGATCGTGGGGGTGACGGAACAAAAATTGCTCGGCAAAGTGGAAAGCTCCTCGTACACACTGCTGATCGAAAAGATACAATCCCACGTATCACGCCTAACGAACAAAGCGAGCGACCAGGCCATCCAGACGTCGGTGAAGATCGTGTTCGAGAGCGATCTTCAGCTGGCACTGTTCCGGCACTGGAGCGTGCTGGATTCGTTGCGCTATTCCTACTACCCCGCATGTCGGTTAAAGCTGTGGACACACAAAGGCGACAAGCAGATGAACGAGCTGCTGGTGGATATGGGATTGCCGCTGGTACAAGCAAAACAGACCTTCAACGCGATGGATTTGGTGCTGCGCAAAGAGTTCTACGAGAAGATAGAAAAGTTCGCCACAAAGTACAACATGCCGGATGTGACGTATGCCTCGTTTGTGCTGCAGTATGGTTACCGCAACCGCTACTCGGCCGCGGATTACGTATATTCGATGCTGGCCATACTGGAGTCGGTTAGGCAGGACCGGTTACCGGAGGCTTGCTTCCTGCAGGCGATGGACGCACTATCGAGGTCGAAAAAACCCATCCTCGACGAGGGTATAGAAATGTGTAAAACGCTTCTGACCACCATTTTCAAGCAAGTCCAAACATGCCTGGAAATGCACCAGATTCGCTCGGCCGGCCCGTTCCTGTATCTGGTGCTGCAGGAGGAAGTGTCATTCTTTAGCTGCCCGTACGGATTGATGCTGTTGGCAAGGTTTTTGCTGCGAGCGCACGTAGCCGTCTCACGGAACCGTCGGGCCCAAGAATTGCCACTCATTGCCGTCGCACCGATCGATCTGCAGAGCGGCATCTCGCTGCTGGCCGGTGTGCCGCCCGTTTGTGAAGACAGTCGACACTTTTTCGCAAAAGCGTTCGAAGAGGCGGGCAACCGTAGCGGAGCGATAATCTCGCAGGACTTTTTCGAGACCGCCGTCATGCAGATAAAACAGTCCGATTGTACGAAATTTCTCGATGCGCTCACCGTCATGTTGAGCTGATAGGTTGGTTAGGAAATTTTAGTCTTAAACTGTCACAAATCCGCCCCTTTAAAACATATCATTGTGTCGACGGTCGGTTTTGTTGATTTAGTAAGTTTTTGTTAGCATTTACGTGTGTGTTTTTTTGTATATGATTAAGGGCGATATCAATTTATATTAAATGTTTAGGCCGCTTTTCGCTTTCTGTGTCTTCAGCTCATTGCGCGACCAAAGGAGTTGTTGTGCTGGAGGACACAATTTTAATGTACTTCGACATAGAATTTCGTACCCTGAATGACGATAGAACCGTGTGTAGTAAGATGTGCAAACACAATCCGTTAACAAAACCTTTGATAAATTATTGCCTTTGGAGAGAAGATGAAACGAACTTTAGCTTAAGAAACGACACTTATCATTACGGAAATATACCATTTACCTGTAGCGAATACTATTGTGTCATCAGTAATTAGTGGTTCCAACTGGAGTGAAAGATAATACAGCTTTTAAAAGTATTCAACTATAACATGACATTTTACCCACTGGATTCCTTTTGCAAGAGCCGCTCCTTGCTATACGCTACCGATGGTCCTGGTTGCACAATTCGCGCACTACCAAAACATTCCTCATTGCGATAAAACACGGCATACTGACCGGGTGTGATAGCGCGCAGAGGTTTATCGAGCTTTACAAACAACTGCATCCCGCCCGTTTCAATTACGCTACATCCCACCAAAGGTTTGGTGTGCTGGAAGCGAAATTCACACCGTACCACCCGGCCTTCAGGCAACCCTGGTGGAGCATTAATCCAGACGGGCTGTTCCGCGTACACCATGTCCGTGTACAGCAACGGATGATCGTGTCCGGATGCGACCTCAATCACGTTACTTTCACGATGCTTACGGAGCACGTAGTACGGCTGGAGACATCCACCTATTTTACACTTCTGTCCCACCGTCCAGTGGTGCAAACCAGCGTGACGCCCCACCTCCTTCCCACTATCCACGTCTATAAATGGTCCGGGCTTTGTTTCGATGTACTCGGCGATAAATTGTTGAAACGAACGTTTACCCACGAAACAGATGCCCATGCTTTCTTTCTTGCGGGCAAACGACTCCAATCCAATCTCGTTGGCCAGCTGTTTGACTTGTGGTTTGGTTAACGATCCGATTGGGAACATTGTGCGACGGAGCGCTTCGGCAGTGATTTGCGACAGGAAGAACGTTTGATCCTTGATTGGGTCCGGTGCCATGAATAGTCGAACCTCTGCAATAATGAACCAACACTTACGTACCTAAAACAAGATCTCAAGGGAATACATTTGTACTTACTTTCTTTCTCATCGTATTGATCCAGAAATGGTCCAAAGTTGGTCTGTGCATAGTGACCGGTAGCGATTGCATCGGCACCAAGCTTTTCGCGAGCATGATGGTAGAATCGATTAAACTTTATGTGTCTGTTGCAAAGTATGTCCGGATTGGGTGTTATTCCTGCTTCATAGTCTTTGAGAAAGTTTCTAAAAACATAAACAACATAAGAACACGCACCGATTGCACATAACGATTTATGGAAGATATTTACCCAAATACCTCTAGCCAGTATTCTTTCACGAAATTGATCTCCTCCAGGTGTATGTCCAGCATCCGGCACAATCGCTGAGCGTCCTCCAAGTCTTGCTCTCCGGAACAGTAACCGGACTCATCGATCAGGTCCCAATTTTTCATGAAAGCTCCGCATACTTCAAATCCTGTAAGCGCAACGGGTAGCGTAAAGTTTAAAACGATTTTTATGACTTGCGTTTGCTTACCTCGCTTTTTTAGCAAATACGCAGACACGGCACTATCAACACCGCCGGAAATACCGACCACTACCTTACGAAACATCCGCTTTTCAATACGGATTTACTACACTATTGCATCAAATTACGTTCGTTCGATAGGAAAAAGCAGGAATGTTTTGCCGGGGAAAAAAATGAAAACAAACCCGCTCGTAACAATCTGTCAAAGTAACGAAAATTGTAAACAAATTGCCCACTTGACAAAAATGGATGATTCTGCTCCTTTTCCGGCCAGGTTTTTTGTTTTTGAAAAAAAATATGAAAAAAAATACATTTTTCTTTACACATTAAGTTCATAAAACACATTCACATTAGTTTCGTAAAGCAATTTAAAATAACTTAATAACACACATGGTTGAGCTGAAGAAAGACACTGCTTATAAATTCCCATAGAGGGCGCCCTCTTCGACAGAAGGGATTTTTAATGTGTAGTATTTTTTCAAAAAAGGGTTCAACTGTACACCTGATTTGGGTTCAACACAATTGTGGAGCGCGTGTCTACAACCACGAAACATAAAAATCGAACTAAAATATTACAAACAGGAGCAGTAAGCATTGAGGTGCCTCATCAACCCGTTATTGCAACCAGTTTCCATCGATTTTGAAATCCAGCAGGCCAACTTTAGTTTACAATCGGTTATTTGTCGCTTTTGGTTTTCCTTTCAAACCAATAAGTGAATATTGAAATTGTAGTCGTATGTCGTGGAATCCGTGTTACATTCCGGGTTTTTTTTTATACAAGTTTCATCTTTAGTACATAAGCAAAAAAAAAAACAATTTGACGTTCAACGTTTTGTCGGAATGCAAAAGTTAGGTTCTGTGCCGGATACCGTACAGGTTGCGGTTCGCATCAGACCTCTGTCAACGCAGGAGCTGGCTGGTGGTCACCATAATGTGATCATTCAACCGAACTCAGCCGAACCACGACTGATTGCACGAGGCGCTGAAGAGTTTACCTTTACCGAGGTTTACGGTCCGACAGTGTCCCAGGCGGAAGTGTATGATCGTTCGGTGCGTGATATAGTGCTTAAATTGCTTCAGGGGTTTAACGTGTCCATACTGGCGTACGGTCAAACGGGGTCGGGTAAAACATACACCATCGGAACATCGTTCGATGGTCGGATAACGAATCAGACTGGAATATTGCCCCGGGCCCTGTTGGACATCTTCGATGCGGTGAATGCACCTCCGGAAGGTGATGGTTCCAGCGCAAGTTATCGAGTGTTCTGTTCCTTTATGGAGCTGTATCAAGAGCACGTGTATGATCTGCTATCCCATCGGAACCGATACGAAGGTCTGCTGGGCATTAGGGAAGATATCGAAGGTGTTATCGTACCCGGCCTAACCGAGCTGGCCGTGTCAAGTGCGGAGGAAACGTTCCGATGGCTAATGCATGGAGCCAGCAGTCGGGCGACGGCCCCTACCCGTATGAACAAGGAGTCCAACCGAAGCCACACAATATTTACGGTTATTATCCGTTCACGACGTAAAACAACCGCAACGGCTGAAGAACACATGAGAATCTCGAAGCTACACTTTGTCGACCTTGCCGGTTCGGAAAGGGCCAAGAAGTCCCGGGCCAGCGGTGTTCGGTTGCGCGAATGCATCCAAATCAACAAGGGCCTCCTGGCACTCGGGAACGTCATTTCCGCGCTGGCATCGTCCAGTGGAACGTCTCCGAGAAAGTCAGCCCGTGCAACGTTCGTATCGTACCGTGATTCGAAGCTGACACGTCTGTTGCAAAACTCACTCGGCGGAAATTCGATCACACTCATGCTGGCCTGTGTCTCGCCGGCTGATTACAACATTGAAGAAACAATCAGCACTTTACGGTACGCGGACAGAGCATTATCCATCCGCAACAAACCCGCCCGTACACCTCCAGCATCGATGAGCCAATCGAGCAGCATGGCCGAGGTAGAACGGTTATCGAAGACAGTCTCACAATTACGCACCGAAAATGATCAGCTAAGACAACGCATTGCCGCCGAACTGAAACCAGCGATCGAGGCGGGTCTGGTCGGTGGGAAAAATGGCACCGGCAGACATCTTGCCGCCCAGAACCGGTTACTACACGGGCAGCTACAATCATCGATCGAAGAATCGACCCGTAACGAGCTCCGAGCTTCCATTGCCGAGAATGCGCTCGGCAGGCTGGAACCGTTGGTGTTGCACGAGTTGTGCACGGATTATGACGATCTGACGAGCATGGCACCACTGTCCGGCGATGAGCTACGAACGAAATGTGAAGAAATACTGTTGCGCTACCGTACCGAGTACGAAGCGCTCCTGCAGCGACCAACGGCACAACACAGATCCACCTTACATTAGCTGCTCGCTCAAGGACTACGCATAAAACATTCCCCAAAAGTTTGAACCGTAAACTCGATCACTTTCTGTTTCTGTTTTCCACTGTAGTCACTTTATTACGGCAATATCGTTCGTTTCTGTTCTTCTCTTTTCTTCCTTTCTCTGGTTGGTTTCCCTTTTCGCTACAAATAAATTGAAAATACGTTCAGTTCCACTCACTCATTGCGCTTATTCCAATAAACCGTTCGTAGTGTTTACTCTACTGTTTCGTAAGCAGGTCTGGGAACCAGAAAAGAGGACAATAAGTACAAATGGAAATGAAATATGTTTGATCACCTTCAAAAACGTTACCTCTACGTTAGTTTCGCTACTGTTTCCCAGCAATTTACAGCAGTGTATGCACTAATTTAAATGGCCTCTGTTGGGGCCATTACACGCACGCTAATTTTTGCTCGTGTGTCGCGCACGAGTGTTATCCTATCCATCTTCGCCGTTTGTTACGTTTCACTGACTAGACGTGTTAACTTACGATTTGTTGAGTTTGTTTTCTGCTTTTGAACGTTTCCCATATCTTTCGCTTTTATTCCATACGTTCTACCTTACTTTTCTTCTATTTACGGTCGGTTGTCAAACTTGCTAACATTAAAAAAATGTTAATTATTTAATAAGCCATTTGTACCAGAAATCTATATACTGAACTTAAATATCCATACCATACCACTAAACGAAATGGTGCAGTAAGTGCATTATAAAAGGTTTATCCACCATTTTTGCAATAAGAATTTAATACTCAGCATCGTTTGCCATTTGGTGGGGTAACGATTTATAAAATTAGATGCTAATTTAAAACCCTCTAAAGTTGTTAGCGAAACAGAAAAACCCTTACACCCTTTGAACACACTTTACCCACCAAACTTAATGCACTTCTTGAAAGGATTCAATTTTTGTTCGGTGCTTAAATATGCAATTAAAATATCTAATGAATCAATCATAGCCTGTGCTATTTCCTTGCTCTTAACACATAAACACAATTTTCAAATGCACGCATGTCTTAGTGGTGAAAAGTAGTTTTAAAGCTAGTTACATTAGCAGAACGATTCAGAAGCGAGAAGTGCAGATAAAGGAGGAAACGGTCTCCCTTCACTTTACATGCAAGCGCGACATTAAGGCAAAGAAAAGCTTCCCAAGACTTTTCTGTTACAGTCAATAAATTACTAACATTTTATAAATCCTAGGTAAATAAAATAAAATCTTCCAAATGTTTCACTGTATAGTTTTGATTTTTCTAGAGTAGTTTGTGTCATTTCTCACTGGTGATGTTTATCCCGAAGGATATTCGCAATATACGTTACCAAATTGATTCCTAATCAACCAAAATTAATATGACGGAACAAGTGCTTTCCTATCCAGCAGAAATGCGAAGGTGCGCTAAAACGTACACTACATTCATAAAAGCGTGTTTTGTTTTGTTTCAAATTGCTGCCTTTTCAAAAGAGATTTTTCTGCCAGCCCTTTGAAGGACATTCCGTAACAAGTTACAGCATTCCGTTAATTGTTATCTTTCCTTGACTCGCTGCCTTTACTTCATGATGCCCGAAAACGGTTGAATCGAAAAGCTTACAATTACCAATAAGTGAGAACAAAAAAACATACCAGAAAGGATCCTCTTCAGGAACACCCTTCACTGTTAACAGTTTCACCGAGCATGAATGCTGCCGCTGGATGCTTATTTGCTAACTGAGCTAACACTGTTAAATGTACGTTTGTTTATGTTTTGTTTTGATTATGACACAACCATTTACCACTGTTTTGTATTTTATGCTATTTGTTCTTGCTAAACTTGCTAACCACCTTAGTGTATACATTTAGGCAATGTTTCTATGGAGCATTTGTGTACCGTGTCAGTTTTGGTACTGCTGCGATAAAAAATTATCCACCGCATTCCGGTCCGTTTTGCCCATCTCTACTGTACATAATACGCGTGAAGCACCCTTTAGGCCAAACCAATACATAGCTGCAATATCTTTTTAAAACCGTTAAATATGAAGCGTAGCTGAGCAACAAGACGCGCACGCATCATCCACGTTCTGGGCCCTTTAATTACAACTTTAAAACATTACCATATTGTCGATCAGTTGGAATCGCTTTCAACGCACAATAATATCTACACACATAGTGATTTATGGGGTATTTTGCCCATACCCTAGCGTTTCCGAATGTTTTTTTTCGGATTCAAAAACCCATTGCCCCTAATATTCCCTACCCATAATAAATAGCACTGTTCGCAACAAATTAACCTAAACATGAATGCATTCTAGGCAATCCACGCTTCCTAATTCTACTGCTCCTTCCAGCAGGAACGCATCTCAATTCCTTCGGCTTCTCACCAGCGTGGTTGAGTATGTCCATCTGTTGGCAGTATGGTGGTACCGTGAGTTTTCCGTTCTTATCTACGCACCGACGCTACTCGCAGGCCAGCTTCCCGTCGAAGCTGGATAGTGCGATCGCAAAAGCCTGAAACGCACACAGCGGATACCGAAAGTCCATGGTAAAGATGTCATCTGCCGTCCGTCCAAACTGCATCACGATGTACTCCGGATCGGAGTCGTGCACGAGCTGAAAGTTCTTGACCGATGCTTGCGTGACGCGACCGTGAAAATTTAGCACGTACGATTGCGTTTCATCGTTCCAGATGGGCGTCTTGTTGTGCAGTTCAACGACATTGTCCATGTTCTACAGCGGGTGGAGAGAGAGAAGGTGAGAAAAGAAGAAATGGTGTAGAAATGCGTTACAAACAGGCACAATCGATAAGCGAGCATCGCGAGTTCCAGCTTTACCACACGCGTAATGGGGTTTTTGCTTTTTGGTTAGGCAAATAAGTGACCGGTCCATTATCGGACCGGTCTCGGCCGTCCCGAGAGAAAAGGCTTTCACAAACACACATGCAACCAGCGCAGCTGAATATAGAGCTTGGTTTAAAATATGGTCACGAAGTACTCGGTACACGTGGTGGTACGAGCGAGCCATTAAGGGCACGCTCTCGGCAGACATCCTTGGCAGAGGTCGTCCGACAGTAGCCATGGGCTACTATTGCGAGTTTCGTGGAATTCATTAGCGTCGTCCAGAACACAGAAATGGTAGAGGTAATGGAAATGGAAAAAGAAAGATAAAACTATGACCAAACGTGTTCCCCGTTTACATATGATGTGGGTATCCAGAGGGTCCTGACATTACTATGTTTTATCGATCAAAAACTAAAGCACACAGCTGGTGTCCAATAAGCGCAAGCGGGTGTAATTTATGACATATGGTTAACTGATAGTATTGATACAATCTTCAGATGGGAAATTCCATTTATTAGGAACACATCATCCTTCGATTCCTTGAGCTTTTCTCATTAGTTTCAGAACTGCAAATAAAAGAGGTATATTGTGTAAAAGTTCCTTTCAAAAATATTTTAGGACTCCTGCTAATTTATAGCTAAAGCTTGGATATATTGAGTTCTTTATTATTAGTATAACTCAAGGTATTTCACAACCTAACGTAAATTTAAAGTGTCTCTCTGTGCCGGTACAGGGAGTTTGTCATACTGCCTTGTACACTGCTGCGTGGTTTTTTACTTACAAACTCGGCGTATCCGCCGCTGGCAAGAAGAAGTTATATTTCCACACGTACTAACACCCGTGTATGGCTTATGATTACCAACGTCGCCAACGAAAAGCACTCGTGTGCGTGTATATATATCGACCCTGTCCCCGGTTGTAGCTAAAATTTCGTGTACTTCGTGATTGGAAGTGGCAAAAATAAAAACCCCCGAGGAAAGATCTACCACCTTCGTGGAAATACGAGCAACGATAAAGCTGATACCGACAGGCCACCTTCCAAACCCCGATTGGCATGCATCTGACACAGGAATGGGATGCTGCTGCACAGACCCTTTGCTTGATCTGTCCCCCTCCCACTCGGGCTTGCCACTGTGCGTTTGCCGCCCCGGAGGCGAAAACAACGGCAAACTTTCACGACAAGCTTGTTAGAGTTAACCGGCGTACAACGGGAGTGCTAAAAACAAAGCATAATGTAATGATGAAACCGAAGACCGAGCGTAACGTAATTATTCTCTCTTGTTTCCGTTCAAAACGATTATATTCAGCAAATGGAAGGAACAGATGAGTAAGAAGCCGATTGTTGTGAATTACTAAAGTTCGTACATTTGTTTTCAGCTACAACTTGAATCATTTTGCAATAGCCTCAATCTCTGCATCAAGTCCCAAACGGATCGAATGTCAAATGGAATATACTAGCAATAAAATGGTGGCAACTGCAACGATGTGTCTATCAACTGTTTCTTACCTTCGATTTCCAACAGTCAAGTAGACCCTGCTGGCTATCGACCGAGCATATCTGCACCCGCTGATCGTCCTCAGTCATCCCGGGCAGCAGTACCGTCATGTTGCGCGGTCCTTTAAATCCCAGTATATTGGTGTCCTGTATCCGGCCGATGAAGGAAAAACAAAAAAAAGGGACACTTAATTCAATTTGCTGCTGCCACTGATTGTGATCTCCGTGACGCTTAATACGCTCTGGCAGCGAAAAGAGATTTTGCTGTGAAATTAAATTTCCTAACAACATGTGTATTATGTATGTAAGTGTTGTAACGAAGATACTGTTTCATGTTTTAATGACAAGGAAAGCGTCCTGGGATCATTCGCAAGTATTTCGGTACAGTTGGTAATTAAGTTTGCTACTTACATAGATTACGACTGCCAGATCGAGGCGCGGTGAGACCGCATCATTCTTGGTACCACTGTCGTACACGAAGAATGTCGTGCCAAACACGTTCGAACGCAGTTTCCCCACGAAACCGTCCGCCTGCCGGGAGAGGTCCGTCGGATCACAGCTGATGATGTAGTTGGACGTTTTACTTTTCTTCCGCTTGCGTCCTGAAGATATCAGAGAAAATCGATTAAAATTGTTAAATACTAACTGACAGCTTCTAGTTAACTTACCCGCCAGACAAAACACCTTCTTCCCATAGTCTCGTTCAAGGTGCAAATAGTAGATGGGAAATAGGCCCCGGTCCATGCCTTTTCGATCCCGCGTAATTCGGCATTTGTACAAGACACCTTGGGCGGCCGGTTGCGTGACCCACTGCTCGATCGGACCGATCACGTCACCCTCCGTGTCCGGTGCACCACCTCCACCACCACTCGGAGGAGTGCCGGACCCTTCGTTTGACTTCACGTTGCCGCTACTGTTGTTGGTGTGATGGTGATTGTTGTTGTTGAGCGGTGATATGGGAGCCGAGTGGGATAGCAATTGGTCGGCCATTGAACGATCGTACAGTATAGCACCACCACTACCACCATTGGCAGGAGATTTTGTCGAGTTGGAGAGTGGTAGAACGTCGACCGGTGTGCTTTCTTCGTCCTCACTGTCCTGTGATGAGGGTGTTAACTTCTCCATAGTTGCTGTAAACGAGTCAGGTTAGAGGTGAGAGATTGTTCCAATTATTAGAGACGTTCGAACAACTTCGAAACTCGTTCAAAAATAGAAATATCTCTAGAGTAACTCGAGACAATTGACTTCTAAAGAATAATAGAAGGTAGTTTTTTGCTAATTTAACCTTGTGAGAAGAGTCATTTACATTCACGTAGTAATCATTCAAATCATCAAGATTCAAAACAACTCACAGTCACTGTATGGTGATGTTGGGGTGGTTGTGATCGATGTCGCCGTGATATTGGAACCGGTCGTTCCAACCCCCGTCGATGGCATTGGACCAACCGGTGAGGTGGGCATTATCTGGTCCGGATTGTTTGGCGACATCATGAACTGCATCGGACCGTCGTACGCGTGCACTTCACGCCCATTCCGATTGATGCCCGACATTGGCCGTACAAGCTGAAGATCGCTTGCCTGCACCATACCGGGCGTTGCTCGCTTCTGCCGTATGTAAGCCTCCATTAGTTGTCGCTGGAAAGGAATGGAAATGAAACAGAGATTAGAATGCGGCAACTATATAACACATTTGCATAGTTAAGCGCGAATATTTGCATGTTAATGTTGTACTCTCACCAATATCAATAAGTGCTAAACAAATTAACACCTAATCACATCGTTGCCATGTGCACAAGTGAGCCCATAATGATGGCAAATACAATGCTGTTTACGGGCACTACACACTAAAGCGGATTAAAGCCTACACCTCAACGATTGTTTGTTGTTCTGAGCGCCGGTGTGTGCGTGGGAAAACTAGCAATTAGCACAACAAACACTGCGCCAGAGCTAAATAAAGCCCATCCTGCAGTTGGGATGGGCTCCAATAGAATGTAATGCAGTGGAGTCGTCCAAGAGCGGCTGCATCAATGCAGGATGGATATGGTTCACTGCGTACTGCTTGTATTTGCTATAGACCAGACGCAGAAGTGTCCCATTAGGACGAATCGTTAAAGCGGCCACTGTTGACCTGGAAAGTGGGTGTCAATTGGAATTTATGTAACGAACGGCAGAGAACAGAAGCGCTAAAAGTAATTGTTTAAGAATACACAGAGCGGAAGTAGTCCACAGTTTGGGTCGATAATGTAGGGGATGAAGCGCATAAAGATAATAAAATTAAATCTGAAGCGCCGAAAGCTAATAAAATTAAACCCATCAAGCTGTTGGTCAGAATCAATCACAAAAATTTATTACAAAAAATGGGGTTCTGTGTCGATTTGTTTTTTATACGCAAGAAATAAAACAAAAATGGATAATTGATTTTTTCTTGCTTTCATTTTTTTTCTCTACACAATAAAGCTTTTAGGTTGGTTATGTGGTTCACTATCACATGTGGGCGCATTATTCAAATGTACAAAGTTGTACTGTGTTGTTGTTTCCCTCAGAAAAAAGCATCAAAGCTGAGGCAAATATGCCTTCAATAGCTGGATAAAACGCTGCAGTGGACATGCATTCAGGCAAATACGAGTACGATTATATGCACCATGGTATAGAAAGGAGTGTTTTTGATATTGATCAAACACAAATGTAAATTTCATTTCATTTTAAAAATAAGCTATCACTTAAATAAGTATTTATAGTGCTTTCCAATAAGTAATTATACAAAAAATATCTTTTATTTAAGTAGTTTTGCTGCTAAAAGTGTCATTCAGGAAATAATTTCTAAACCCTATCTTCTCATGCCCCATAGTCATGGTGATATTTTAAACGCCGTTCCGCTTCCAGTGTCTATTTGTGTAAGCAGCATTGCACCGGATCCTTGCGACTAGCACCCGGCATGATTAATAGAAAGAGCTAACGGCTCGCTTGAGGCTCATCCACCATCCTTTGCCACGGATGCATCGTCCGACTTTCATCTTTCATCTTTAGAAGCCTTCATAAAAAAAACCTCCACACAGTAAAGCGACATGATAGTGCTGGTGCTAGCTTAGCTCTTTTATAACACGACTGTATGACCTGACAAACGACCATTCAAGCCTTCCAACAGACAGGGACCCTCGTCGGATGCTTTTGTGGCCGTGAAAAGCCACACGAGAAGGGCTCGTCGAAACGTAAATTGGAAGAGTACGGCTTGAGATGTCCTTCCGGTTCTCACCTACCGTGGTCACAAATACAAGCAGACACACACACACACCTTGGCTTTGTGGTTTTCGATTGTGTTTGTTTTGGCGTACACGGCTGTTGGAAGTTTTTCACTTTCAGCTTCCGTGGGTTATACTTCGTGTCAACCTGGATGGGCGTTCTAACGAGGCCATGAGTTGGTGTCGTAAGTGCACGTCCTTGTGCGCCCAAGGATAGGGGAGATGTGTGAGTGTGAGTTGAGACATCTTTTGGGATGAAAAGTGTGTTTTACAAAGCTTTATGAAGGGCCCCCATGGATCGTCATCAGGAAAGTGGTACATGGCAAAAAGCTAAATAAAATTGGCTAGTTTTAGATGTCCAGTATGTCCATAAAGGTATTTCATAAACTTGAGGATTTTAAATTTAACATTAAGCTTTTAAATCCATTTTCCTTTTCTCACCAATTTTTGTGCCAATTCATTATTTTGTGGCACAAAAAAATACATCCTAAAGAATGTTTGTATAGCCCTAATTTGTACTTTCAGAACCTTAATTATACACGTTGACTTTAGGTTATTAGTTCCTACTTCCGTGCACTTATTTCCACCGATTGCCTCAGTTTGCAACGGTTCGCACGGATGCATTTTACTCTTCACCGTACTGGCTAAAATAAACTTTTCCCATTCACAAAAGTGCACTCGTTTCCGTGCTTCCGTGTTTTTCACTTCCCTGAGTGATCTTGATAAATGTGTACTCAGCCACTCACTACACACACAGACGAAGAGAAGGTGTGGAAAACGTCGAGATTGGTTCCGAATGGGAATGGAAATGGAACTGCTACATACCGGGGACGTGCAATTACTGCCATGCAAAAATTTTAATGTTCCAAGCGGAATTGCTACATACTTGCATGCTGTGCACAAATGCACTTTCTGTCAGATATGGAGCTGTTGGAGAGACTGAGAAGGTGGAACATATTTTTGTTTGAAAAAAAAACTTGCCACCCCAACACACACACACACACACACAAACAAAGAAAAGGAATTGTTGGTTGCATCTGTAACCGGCGACGCGAATATCCCTTTTGCTGTTATTTTGTTTTTTTTCCCTCTACCAACGCGTTGTTTGCTTTCAAATTGTCTACACTTCTGCGCTCCGTGGCAACATTAGAGTGTTGATTTTTGCAGCCAATCTTGTGCGCCGGTTCGTTTCACCCCTGCGGATGCGGAAACGTTTAATGTTGACACGGGGCACATTCGCTTCCGGCGGATGTTAGGACGTTTGTTTTTTTTTGCCTTTGCCTCCACACAGCAGCAATGTCAACAATTGATTGCGTTTGCTTTGATTTTTTATTCAAAACAAAGCATGTGTACAGTGTAACAGCGCACAACACAATGTTGCTGAACGTTTTGTCGCATCGAGATAGATAAAATAAAACACAAAAAATATAAACCAACGCATCGATGGAGACGCCTGGTACTTCATGGAAAAATCATCCCCCTCCGAAGGATGACGTATCAGGTTACTGCAAAGGAGGTTGTTTTGTTTTCTTAAATTTCCGTTTACTCACTAAAACCGATGACGGATACAGTGGGCGAAACGAAAATGGCCAATCGTACTATGGCGCGAAAGCCAAAGGGTCAGTCGAGGTTAATTGTGATGTTGCGTTTACGTGAATCGTTAAGCCAGCTGAAGGAGGGTTGGTTGACCACCCAAAACTACAACCCCAAAAAAAAAGGTAAGAAGAAACAAGACGAACATTGTTGTGCTAAACATGCAAATGAGATTAGCCGGGTGGACCAGAGTTGACCGGTAAGCTGATCGGAAGGCAGAAAAGCGCTGAACGTCGCAATTTGTGGAGAGCCGAAATTGATTCGGTGCCAAACTAGAACACGGGGTATTAACGCACCACTAAGTCGTCCTCTTTCGTCCTCCTTCGTGTAGGATCATATTGGTTTTGATGAGTGTTAAGTAGAGGAATTACAATTGTCGGTATAATAAACGAAGCTTTCGCACCAATTGTATTTCGTTTGACGCAGTGTGACTGCTTTTATTACGCCGTTCGATTTCCTTTGAAAGGCTTGAAGGCTTGGACGGCAAAAGAAATGTGTCTAAGATATATGGATTTCATCTGATATGGTCGCAATAATGAAAATAATAATTCTTCTCAGAGAATTGCTTGCTTGGCACGAGCCCAATTAAAGTTAGCTACTTCGGAATAAAGTTTTGGTGGAAAATCCCGAAAATCTGAATTCATTTCTAGAAACAACGGGGCGATATTTTTCCAAGTAAATTATGTCTAGACGCATTGATTAATATACAACCAAGGATTTCCAATGAATCCTTATATAATGAAAAACATATAATCATTTTTACCACGAAATCCATTAGAGGTAGAGCCGTAATACTGGAAATAATAATTATTCTCAGAATAATTACATCAATGTGACTATATTGATTGTTATTGGAAAATATTTTCTCGGATATTATTGAACAGCTGATTTGACTACTAGATTAACCAGCGCATTATTTTATTACGCAGATTAGGTCTAGACGTATTTATTAGTATATAAATAAAGATTTCCAATAAATCAATTGAACCTTTGGGCATCGTTTTCATACTTTTCGAAGGTTAACATTGATGTGTAATTTAGCGCTAGCATAGGAATATACATGTCTAACGAAAGCCCTAAGCCCCTAACGACAGCTTATCAAATGAGGATACAAAATTCAATTCGGAGCAGGTCTTTACACCGTCACCACCGTATTTATCACGAATCGACACACTCACATACACATCCCACAAACTCAACTTCTATCCCTGCGATAAGCTGTGGCATGATTTATATTCTGCTCACTGATACTTCCATGGGAGACGCGCGCCTCCACCTCGGTTTACCAACCATTATTTACACATCGTCCTCAGCAGCGTCAATCGATCGAGTGCCCCCTGAAGATACTGCGCCTTGCTCCACTAACCGCTCACCGATTCTGGAACTAGCGGCCGCAATCAACCACTCTGCACAGAGCCAATGAAACCCATCCACTGCGGTAAAATACACAGGAGAACATTCGTGTCCCATTTTGTTTCCCGAAGGAACCGAACGCCTGGGAGACACCTCGCGAGTTAGTTCCTGTCGTGTCGTTGTGGTGGTAACGAGTGACATGATCACGTCCCGGTTTCCGAGCAGGCTAGGGATAAATCACGTTTATAGCGACGAGTGGATTATGGCTTCGCTTTTAACTGTGCCATGGGAACTTTTAACGCCCTAAATGGGTGGCAGAATAATACCAACCCCTGGATGGATCGTGTCAATAGGAACACACGTTTTAATTAATATTTACTTGACGAGTGATTGGCTCCTTACAGGGCTTTAATTAGTTGAGGGAAGCTTTCATACATTTGAGTAGTAATCAAATATTTGATTTACGAAGCAGAGAAATGTTATTTGTGTTTTGTAAATTGCGTAAACATGAGGAAAAACTCATCTTTTGGGTTTCAATAGAATCATCTTCATGGCGGACGCCTCCATGTCATCACTCCTCCCCAATTAGTGGCCTATAACATCTGTTTTATCCATGTAGACGTCCAAAAAGGACTACGGACTAAATCGTCCGGTGTCATTTGCATGACATGTCCAGCCTATCAGGGTTTTATCTTACAACTTATAGAGCTCTTCCTTTGTTTCACTACACATCGGCTCCTCAGTAGTTCGGAATTTAACCGATAGGACTATTGAGGTTAATGGCTTGATGACTTAAATATATATTAGTTTTTCATTACATGACTTAAAAAATTGGAATACTTAGTAAATTCGTTAAAAGACGACCATAAAAACCACTTCAATTTGTATTCCAAAAAATGTTAAAACATAATCCAGCTCTTCCAAATTATTTATTATGCTTCCACCAAGAAAAAAGCGTCAAAATCCTAGCATTTCTACACTCCCTCACCTTCAAAGCAATCATAATTAATGTGACATTTGCCAAAGCGACGTTGAAAGGTGCTAAAAGCTTGGCCATTCGCGTGAACACACTCTAGCGAAGATAAAAAGCTAACGTGGCGTCAGACACCATTGAACAACTTACGGTGAACGAGCGTCTCATTTAACCTGCAACACCACTTTGTGGCTACGAATGTACGATTCTAACCAACCGAGCTCTCGGGCACAGAAGTGTCACGTCATTTACCAACTGTATCACAGAAAAAAAAACCGGCATTCAAACGCGCGTCACAAACAAAACTGAAGGGCGTCCTTTAGTGGTGCTCTTCTTAAGCGTCTACCCCTGAGGCTACCGGGGCACTACATTTCTGCAAAGCGGACCACAAATAGCACGCTTAAGTGTCGTCTCTCACCGAGGGTGACATATTTCTCACCCAGCTTTATCGGGAAAGGGGATAGAAGGGAAGACAAAAAATTCATCAGATTTGCATCAAATTCTCTGCAGGAAGGAAAATGTGCTAAAAGGAAGATATTTTTTCGTTAATTAAATTTCCCTACTTCGGAACTCCGTCGAACGCATGTGGACTGTCAACTGATTACGTTAAAAAAGCATCATCCACAGTGACAGACACTTATGTAATTTACCGGCATAGGTGTTTTTGTGTGCTCTGATTGCCTGTTGGAGGCGACAGGCCTCCCGACTTTCTGCTGGATTCCGGTCGAAGAGAAGATCAGTGTGGAAACCGCACGCAAGGATCTCCACCCATCTTCACCTTCGTGCATTAATAATTTCAATTTATTTCGATTCGTGTTCACCTGGCTGCACTCGTCTAGCGTGTACTAGGGTGGCTTTTTCCTATCCAGGTTACTCTATTACCAATCCTCATTTTGATTGGCCCCTTTGTGCTTGTGCGTTCGGTACACCTTCGCACTTGGATACCTTCGGCAGGTCGTTCGGGTGCATAGGGAAGTGTTCAAACGGAACACGAAACTACACCTTCGAAGAAGGGCTAGAAGAAAAATAAAGTAATACAGAAGAAAAACAGACACACACAGACGTCGGTACATCTAGAATCGAAGGACGTCGTTTGTACTTTATCGTTTAAAAATAGGGCCAATAAATGTTGGGAAGGTCGTCCCCACTGTCGTCATCGGCGTATGAGGGTGAATATTATGAATATTTTACGCAACGCCACGCTACGCGCCGTGTACGATGTCTTCGTTAAGCTTCCAGGAGCTTTTCCCAGCACCGGAAGGTCTGAACGGCTGACAACAAAAACAAGAGAATTGGAACGATTGAATGCGATTGCCGGTGTCAGGGTAGCTCAAGTTTTTTTTTTCCACTCTTCCATTAACGCTTTGACTGTGTCTGGGAGCGTTACTTGTGTTGTTGGTGAAAATGATGGAATTATGTTTTCATGTTACTTCCTAATCCTTTCCAGCGTTTTTGCTAGAAGTAAATTTTATTCCATTACTGGCAAAAAAAACAGTACACAAATCAATGGAAGAAAGCGGTGAAAGGAAATTAACTTGAGAATTTCGGCAAATTTTGATAAATGGTGTTTCGAACAGTTTAAGTCGAAATCAATAAAATGGAACATGCAAACTCACTCTCTAAAATATCTGTGAAAAACATTTCAAAAGCTGATAAAATATCATTTATTGTTAACATTAATATATTAACCCATTTAAATGATTTTGTGGTGGAAAATTTGTACAATTCTTATTAAAATTACAACTATTAACTAATAGGGCATAGGATACGAAAGAAATACCATTGTCAAATTAATTACTTGTGTCCAATATTTCAACCTTAATTTAGATCCGGACACTACCACAATACCACTAAAACCACCCGATAACAACAACGTTAGTCCCTCTACTATGCGGCACAACTAATAATCTTCGCTCCCAATGTTCCCCCAAAACCCGAATGGACGAATTCCGATCGATCGTTGGGGGTTCATGTTCCAAACTTGTTCGTTATTTGTTTTTGCGTACTTTAGAAATTCCTACCAAATTGGCATCAGTTCTTGGAAGGTTTTATAGGGAGCATTTTGTTTTGGGGTTTTTGTTTTTTGTTCCATACAAGCTTTAATAACTCGGCCTTTTTGTGTGTTTGTAAGAGTTTCCCTGGTAGGGACAACATAATCGCTTTTACACCTGGTCGGAAGGTTCGGAGCGAGAGGGTAGCTTTCCTCTTTTCCGACACTGTACATTAATTAAGCCTACACCGGTAGGGATCGGCTGGATTTAATAACTGCGAAGGTCAGAGGTTGTTGCCTTCATCGTTACGGTTAATTTTTATTAACACCTTGTTTATGTAGGTTCTGCTTTCTTTGTTCTTGAGCCTCTAAACTGAAGCCAGCAAACGGGCAACATCGGGGATCAAATCCGGTAATTATTCATTTTTAAACAGCCAAACGAAGTCCGGAAATTTTACCCGGGGAAAAGAAAATGTTCTAGTGTCTCGTAAATTTATCTCCAAAAATATAATCAGTCAGAGGATTAATAAAAAATGTACTACTAAAATATTATTTCAATCACATTTTGGATGATAAGCGAAGGGAGACCATTATTTCGTCTAAACGCACAATCAACCATATGCAACACCTTCAATCCTGCCAAATGGAAACCATCATGAAAACACAACAACCGTTTCAAATGGCTGGCAGTTTGTATAGCATATTAAAGAACCACCACCAGCGCGCGGTGATGATGACGAAAAATTTCAATTATTCACCAAGTCCACCTCAGCGTACACCAACCTGTCCTTCCGTCCATTTCCCAGGTGCGCCGGTTTACGGAATGTACGGGTTTTCATGGCCGGAAGCGAGGTTCGTTGGACCGGGCGTACCGTCTTTTCGGAATAACAATCTGTCGGCGACGAACGATGCCGGGCCCCCGTCGTTAAAATGAAGCTCACGAAACAGGCGTCGAAATATATAGAAAGGGAGCTTTATATGCAGAAGCCAAATATGGAGTAGAAAGGATGAAGTAACTAAGTTTGGAGTCCTTGTTTCCTTCAGCTTTCGTGTCATTTGTTTTTCGATGAAACATGCGACTGGAATTAATAATGTTGCTTTAAAGTAGCTTATGGTGGTTTCGTTGTGGGTTTTCCGTTGCTTTTTGAAGTTGAGGATCATTGATTAAATGAGCATGGGAGGATGAGGCGAATGGAAGGAGATGGTATGGAAGAATGCTACCACACAGATGCATTACTAATTGAATGTGGGACAGGGGTGATGGTTCTCGGTGAAAAGCCCGCCCCAACTTTTTTTAAACTCAACTTCACAATCCGACAATTTTCCCTGGTGGATTACCGATGCGACCGAAATGAAATGACATATTTGTTATGCAGATTTATTCCCATGGGTGGCCACGGGGCTGGACAAAACAGAGAGTCGACAAGGATGCTCGGCTTATATTTGATGTTGGAAATGATTTACACACCCGCACAGTAACGTCCACGTGTTTCGTTATTCAGCCCCTAGCGTATATATTTTGCAGCAATACAAATTTGCATTGGCATCTCGTTGCTTTCGGATGCAGGAAAAGTACCATCAAGTTGTAGCTTGCAGTTTAATTTATAGAGTAAATTGTTTAATATCAGAATTGAATCCTTATATTTCGTGTTATGTGACAGCAAAATCTCAAGGATTATGTTTTGCTGCACACAGAAGGTTTATATACCACTCTCTACGATGCAAAAGAGAGATGACTGCATGGTCTTGTACCACGGCGTTAGGACTAACACACCGACGATCGTAGTTCAAATCTCATCTTAGATCATCCCATTTTTAATCGTAAGTAAGTGTATCATCTTATCAGCTAAGTTGTAAAAACGATAATAAATCATTACACAAGCCAAAAATTCCAATTCCAAGCCCAAAACTCTAAGAATAATAACGTTAGAACACCTTGAGCCAAATATATATATATGAAATAAAACTAATTCAGATCCACATGTTTTTTTTTGTGGCTGCATACTCCATTAAACTTGTCATATTCCCTCATCATGTTGATTGATTTCTATTTTTCTTTTATAAACCAAACCAAACATTTCACGGAGAAAAGCATTTTCTGCACAGCAAGATGGATTGTGCATACAAAAACACGACGCATTGAACGAAATAATATCCTTGGAAACTTCTAGCTGTTCCGTTAAGCGAACCATCAACATGGATTCCGTTCCAGAAATGTCCGTCACCGCGCGTATCCAGACGAGACGAGGTTTTGGTGATATTAACATACGCTGGGATTGAAGCACCAAGCCTGTGATTCCCGTGTATGGAAAGTAAACAACTTGTTCGTTCGCTTGACGAGACAAGTTCGTTTATTGCTTCTCGCACGCCATTGCCGTTCCGTTTTTCCTCTTTGAGTTGTGGAAACGTTAGAGAAAAATCGTTATTATTCCATTGCAGCTTTCAAGGGGGAGAGAAAATATAAAAAAAGGAACCATAATACGTTTTCTTCGAGACGTCGAAGAAGTAATGCACGACGACGATACATTTCGTTGCAACTTTGTCTAGTCAATGAACGGACACAATCGTGCCTTCGCCATCACGTCACGTGGAAACGCATCACTGAGCGAAGAGTGTTTTTGAGCTTTGGGGATTGAATTCTGGCAACGAATGTTTGGTCCCCGTACCCCACACAGGAAGCAATTGAGTTGCTAGTTTGAATGGTTCATTTTAACAGTTCACTGCAAACGACGGTAGAAGTGGTTTCAAGTCCTTTCGACTGTGTGTATAAGTAAGGCTTTTTTCTGTTCACAAAAAAAAGCCATGGAAACGCATAAAAGCAATTTCCCGCTGGCTTACTAACTGTCCCAAGCGCCAAGGCAACAAAACGCTTTACGAAACCCCACAAACAAGTTCACCTCGCAAGGATCGGCTGGGTAGTTGTACCTTGACTCATTTGTTTGTGGGCGTTAAAGTGGTAGCAATATTATCACGTGTCCTTAAAAAATTCTAGCCCTTCTACCAGGACGGTTGGAAGCGTTACCGGAGCAACCGAAACCTGGCGTAGATTCGAGAAATTCTGAACGAGCAGTACATAGTTGCTATCAGAAGTATTTGTTTTGCTAACTACCAGATTTCTAGCAACCAGTGTGTGTGTGGAAGAGTAATTCGATTTTCGCAGGAATCGCTCTCGCCACGGTTAATGCATGTCTAATGGAGATTGATTAGATTTTGGAAAATATACTCCATGCTCGTTGATTAAAGAACATCACGGTTGCCATGCGGTTGGCTAGGACAACAACTTCTAATTCCATATGTTATTGGAAGCAACGTGGAAACCGGTATTTTGTGATGATTGCTACCATGGTATCGAAGGACAGGAAGAATACGAAATGATAATTTGTTATAATTATTGTTTTCCAGCGTTTTGAATATTCAAATGCAATAACAACGAGTAAAATGTCAACTAAATGAATTATTCATAAGATAGAGGCAGTCCTTCGTTTGTTTGTAAAACGCAAACAAATTAATGATCTTTTTTTACAGATTGTTTCAGAATAATACAATATAAGTGAGTATATGGAGTCACTCCAGAGTTCCTCTCCCATCTTACTTTGTCGATCGTTACCTATTCTTGGGTTTGGCTACGCTTGCGATCAGACGTAATAGGACTTAATCCGTATTTTTCGCTGGCCTTATTTTGGGTAACACCTACGCTCCTGATCTATTAATCTTTACTCCTTTTTTGCTATGTTCCCTTGTGTCTACCCCGGTATCGTACTCAGTATAGACACATGAGATAATTCCAGTTTAAATGCGCTACTTCCATTCGTTATTTACTTCTTTCGCTATATAACCTTCCCTAGCTGCTTTCCGAACTTGGCTCTAATCTGCAATATTTTAACTTTATCTTTTTGTATATTCTTTTCTTTTAACATTTCTCTTGTTCTCCAGGCCTACAGTATTCTCTGTTAGATTTATTGTTAATCTTCTTCTTGGCTTAACGACCTTTGTGATCATGCTGGCTATATAGGCATTATTTCAACAATATTTCAAAGGAACTTGAAAGATTTACACTCAACAGACAATCAACAAATGCAAGTAAAATCTTCAACTATCCAAAAAAATATTTGCAAGAGTTGTTTTCACAAAAAATTATGATCATTTATTCCTATTACCGACAATGTATAAAACTTCGTAATTTGTAATTCGAAAAATGCGCTCACTCTTTACCCACTCATTTGATTGATCTTTGGGCATTAATGAAATTTAGTTTGCCTAATTCCTTCCCACGGGGATTCAACTCGTTCCGACGCCAATGCAGCATTGTCGGTGGAACAAAAGCGAAACCATAATTTATTTCGCAGACTCCCGCTTGCTCCTGGATAGCGTGTATCCGTGTCAGAACGGATTTTCACCTGAACGAATCGATTTCGCCATCCAATACTACCAAATTTCCTCATTACTCTTGCACCAGCAATTAATCCGATCGGAAGCACCAGCAGCCGAACCGGGTGCTGTTTTGGGGCGAAAGTTTTCGCGAACGCATTTTCCCACTTCCTATTAAACGGGCGAATCGTTTTTCGCTCAAACGCCTTTATCCATCGATCTTGCACCACAGACTATTTTACTTTCCACATTTATCCACAAAATGGTGGAGCAAAAAATTGCCAAAAATCAATCAAAAGCTGATTTCGATTCATGCTGCGGCGGGTGGTCTCCGATCAATTCTATTGACCTCAAAAGGTTTTTTTCCGGTGGGGAAGGTGTTTTCTTTGGTTTCCTGCATTTTAACAGCAACCGGCGGATGTGCATTAAAAAAAAAACACACACACACAAATCTCATAGTGGAATGGAAGGTGAAAATAGAAACCGAAAAACAAATAGAATGTTTGCATGGGCATAGGAAAATGGACAGGAAACCGCCGGTAAAGGGAGAGAGTGAATGGTTCAATATTGGACGAAGCGAAAAAGCTTTTCATTTCTATGCAAAGCGAAATTTTCCATACGATTGATGATATAGCTTTCAATAGAAAATTCCGAAAATAGGGGAAAAAACCTCCGATGAAACATTGAAAGAGATAAGTAACGTGCAGCAACAGCACAAACACGCGGCCAGTGCCGGCAAATATCGAATGCATACTTTATGGCTTAGATGACTAAGCTTTGGCCGCTGTTTCTCTTCCGCAGTAGGTCGACGAGCCAAGAAATCGATTCGTTTTGACCTCCTTCGGTGGAGCTGGAGAGCTTTCGGTGTGCATGATCATCGCAATGTGGTCGCTTCGTCAAATTCCAGACTTGCTGGTATGAGAAATCCGTAACTACGTATTTTTGTCTCAAGACTAAGACGAACAAAAAAATTTCCAAAAATGTATTGAAGTGGGATCATTATAAATGAAAAAACACTAAGCATAAATTTTACATATAACTTGTTGAAGAAAATCAAAAAATATAAATCATCATTTTAATAACTAAATTTAACATTAATTAATTAAAATCACTAAAGAGCTACTCTTCTCTGGATTAAAAATAAAAGCTTCGAAATAAATTGTAAGTGAGTTAATGGAATGACCTATAACATTTTTTTAATTACGTTGTGTGGAGAGTAGGGCAAAAGGCATCAATCCAAGAAGTTACGTTTTGGTACCGCATTCAACCTGACCTGCGTGCATTTGCACGAATGGGGTGTCTGTTTAAGTAAATAAAACTTAATTTAAATAATCCTGCCCCATCTCTGCCTCTCCTTGCACCGTCCGCCGTTTGTTAACAGTACACTTCCATCCGACACAGCACTGTCACTGGGAAGTAGTTACATAAACGGTTAAAGGAAGCCCATAAACCGGACAGACATTGAGGTCAGACCCGGTTCGGCTCGAGCGTGCGAGTGTTTATTGAGAACCGAGTGAGTCACCTAGTTGTACGTCCGGTTCTGCATATTACTTTGTGCCGGTGTTTGTGCCGGATTGGGATGTAGGAAATAGCAAAAAAAAAAATCTAGCCACTGCGTGGAAACAGCAACGGATGAGGGAATTGCTTCTGTACTTTAAAAGACCGTACGAACCTAAACAAGCACCATTCCACTCCATCCGGTTTTCAGCCCGCGGCTCGGTTTTGCTAGTCAAGTGCAGAAGAAATCTTCGGTTCCGTAATTACCGGTGTATTGCCTACCAGCCGAGCAAGCGTTTCAACCATCCGTGTGCAATTTTCCCAGAACTGGCTTATCTACGCATCGTGATGCGCAGATTCAGGCGTACTATTTATTTTTTTCGATGCGGTAACAAGTTTTGTTTAGACTTTTTTTATCAAGAAGGTAGGGCAATAAATATCTAATCAGAACATACACACAATTTACCCCAAGAAACATTGTTGCGGATATGAAAGCAGGCGAACATTTGCAACAAACTAATTTTTGATTTATTCTATTTAATGCAAATGACTCGATACAAACAAATAAGGAAAAAAGTCAAAATTGTGTTAACCAAATGTCTTTCTAGATTTTTTTTTACATCACTAATCATTCGATACCAAGAATTAAGTTAGATTTTTAAATAACAACGTATCTGCGGAAAACATCCAAAAAGCCAAATTTCCTCCGTTTTTGCAAAGGTCCGTTAATTCATTTCTGATGTAGAAATGTTTTAATGACCTATCTTATGTTCCGCCAAATTGCCTTATCTACGCATCGTAATACGCTAATTCATTCTTAAAATTTGTTTCGGGGCGCGGCCTTGCTTGAAGTCTATTTATCAAGCAAACGGAAAGCAAACATCTAATCTGTGCAGAGTAAACGCACAAACCACACGAAGTAACAACGTTGTGGGTCCGAGTGCAAACAACTGTTATGAGCATTACAATTGCAATCTGGGCTGTTTTAAAACACCGACAGTAATGTACAGTGCGTAACAAAATAATAAGGCAATACGATTATTTTTTTTTGAGGGGATTGAGATACAAAGTTATAAACAGAATATATTGGAGACAAATATAAACGACTTGTATTTTAGGAAAAAACTGAAACTGAAATGAAAGTATGAAATTTAAGTATTTTTCGTTAACTGCCAATTTAGTTATTGGTATCTTAGGGTCCCCATGATTTGAACACATGTCCTTTAAGGATTTTTTTTTGAAAAATTGTGTGTAGAAATATGCAAAAATCTTGCACCTCAAAACACCTCGGAAAAACTTTATGACCTTATACTTGCGTTACAGACTGCATTCCATTAAACGTCAATAATTATATTCATTCTAATAAATCAAAATTTATGTTATCTGGGAACACAAAATTCCACGTTTTCAAAGACCTGGGATATCCGACACAGTCTGTAGTTTTTGTTCAACACTAGCAGAAACCCCTAAATCTGCACGATGGCCATGCTAAACTCATCCCACATAAATGAGATGATTTATGACTGTTGCTCACAAAAGCAACAACTTTTCGAACTTTTTGGCGATTTTAATGTTTGCACATATTTTACAGCGAACAAAAGGGGGGCTTGGTCCATAATGAGAACAGAACCAAGCCTTTGTCTGGTATTCGTACTTGCAAAAGTATTTATAGTATTGTATATTTATTTTTACATTTGATATCAAATTTTTGGTACGACAAACGATTTGATTTAGGTACATGAAAAATCAGTCACACGGCTTTTACAGCCCCCCATTCCACCCAATCGTACAATAAAACTCGCCATAGGAATAACAAAACCCAAACAAAACAGCTGTCATGGCAAACTAGTATAATGGTGTTTGTGTTGTTGGACTTTACCATGGCAAAGAAACGCACGAACTTTGTTGACCTTTCGGACGAACTTTTTCAGCCTCCCGCATCTTCTTGTGCATACACATGCGAAGCAGTACGCCTAAAATTTGGCTTTGCTTCTAGGCTGAATCTTGCTCTTACCTGCTGTTCCAGCTTCTGGTGCCGGCTGCTGGCATTGTTGTTATTGTTGCCACCACCGCTGGTACTGCTGGTATTATTGATTGCACTCATTTCGCGGCTTCGTTCTCTCGCGCGGTTCTCTTCGTGGTGGCCACTTCATTCACACCTTGCACACGCACATACAACCGAATATACACGCGAATAAATACAGACGAACCACCGCTGGGAGGCTCGCGTCGTCAACAAAACAGGAAGCACCGCGCGCGTTGTCAAGGATTCCGGCAGGATATTTGGGCGCTTTTTGCTTCGTTGACGCAATTTTTTTTAAATAATTCACCACACTCACACACTGCCACACACAGCACAAACTCTTCCTTCCGACAAGGCACACAACACCATTAGCATGGTTGGGTGCAGCGCCAAGGTTGCTTGGTTGAGCAATTCGATACAGACAGCAACAAAAAAATCCCCCAGTGTCGTTGTCAACAAGCGACAGTCGCCAATATCTCCAAAACCCTGGCTTGGGTGACACAATTATCCAAGCACACCGATAGAAAACAGATTACATTTATGAAGCTGATGATGACGATGCGCTCATTGCACACGATGCGACGACCGTTGCAATCGAAATCCGATGCGTTCTGTCGCTGTGTGGAGTAATAGCACCAACAACAACAACATCAAAAACTACCACCAACAAAGCCCCAACCGTTGTGATGTCATACGAATCGAAACTATTTTATCGATATCGACCAATACGTGGACGCTCGTTGGTACGACTTTGCTACCACACTGGAACTTTTTCGGAAGGAACGTGGAAGGACCTATTTTTCCTTATCCCCTACGTTATCCTGTGCCCAAAACAGATCACCAACACCTGGACGGTCAAACAAACGGTGCGCACACACAAAAACACACACACGCGCGCACACACGGGACACTAGCAACACACTGCAATGAAGGGGAATGATGGGAATGTCAATTTTTTCCTTCGATTGCGTACAGTCAGCGATGCACAACATACACAACAAGACGAATGCGCGGTTTGCTTCCTTCCCTGGACGCGAACGTTATGAAAATAACGGTAACAGCCAAAGTCAGTTTACGGCCAGGTCTAGCATAAAAGCCCGTTTTGACAGATGTACGCTCGATGCGGTAGTGTGCGTGTGCGTCTGTGCCATAACGAGTGCCATAAGGAATTGCAGGGCTCGTAGTCAGTTTTATGGCGACGTCCGTTTAAATTTCTATTCCTAACAAAAATTATTTCATTGTTGCACAAATAAAAGCTATGTATGTTGTTAAACAAAAGAATTGGAGAATGATAATAATATAAAACTACACACCAATTGAAATACTTACCATAAAATGTATTTCTTTAACCCATTCAATGTGGAACTATTAAAAGGATAATCAATAGTGCCGAATATAATCAAAATTCCAGTATTCTGATTACATTCTGTTCTGATTCCCTAACTATTTCTATTATTTGATTTATCTATTCTTAAAGTGAGCTTACAACCGCTTGTCTCAGTACAACAGTTCCTAATCAGTATAAAAAAATGTAGGAATGTTTTATTAGGTAAATAGTAACGTGAACCCAGAATTGGAAATAATTTTATTATCTTAAGTCTATATTACCTATCCTGACCATAATAAGCTCACACCAAAAGCATAAATGAGTATAAGAAATTGTGGTTTTTCCCTCCAAACTTAAGTATCCTAACCAGAAGCATCGTATCGTTTAATACTTAATAGCATTCATTATCTATTTTATTGATATTTAAATCATTGGAAACTAAAAATTCAGCAACAGTGCAACTAAACAACAAAATATTGAAATACGTTACCACCAGGTCACCAGGGTCATTACGTTTAATGCAGACGGTAATATCAAATATATCACAAATTTAAAAAAAAAATGATTCTGTTACGATTTTTACTGTTCGTGAACGTTTTATAAAAAAAATAATTTCATAACTTAGTTGAACCCTAGCACATTTTCGGACAGAAAAGCATAATTGATTTCAAAATTCAAATTCGTTGCATATTCATCGGCCAACGTGTTCCAGCACTGTAACCGCAGAGTGCACCAAAGTTGCACTCCAGGTGGCAGCGCATGCATAGTTCGGTTGGCAGTGAAATCGTAGAACTTCACGCAAACCAAAACACTTCCGATGGGTTGATGACGATTCTGCCGGTGTTTTAGCTGATAAAAATGAGTACCACCCCACCTCACAGCACACTGCTCGGTACCATATACGTCGGGCCGTTTCCTCCATACTGGTTCCGTTCGGGCGTTCATTCGTTTGGTCGTGCGCGCACCCTGCTTGGTACAGTGCTGGTGTTGCAATGTGTTTGTGATTAGGCACTGTACGACGAACAGCTAAGTGGCACGGAGGGTGGCACATTTTTCGTAGCGAATGTAACTGGTTGACCGCGGTTGGTGGGATTTGTCGCGACTTTTACGCATCGCAGTTTTACTTTCCAACGGTCTCCCGTTCTGACGTGACGGTTTGACTTTTCGGTGCACAGTATACGGAACCAGCCAGCCAGCAGCGGTATTGTTGCCCGTTACGCTCGCTCCGCTCGTAAACAATCGATATTTGCAATTGTGTCGCCATGTCCGCGGAAGAATTGAAGCTGATCGACGAGATGTTCGATAACTGCGAGTTCCAGGAATCGCTGGACATGATTGAGAAGCTGGCGGTAAGTGTAGAACATATGTGGCACGTGTTAATGGACGGTTTTGCTTAAATTGGATCGGCTTTTCTATCGGAATCGCTAGGATCGAGACAGCTGTGAAGTGAAGTGGCGTCTGGCAAGGACCGTGTTTTTCCTCTCCAAACAATCCACCGTGAGCGATGAGAAGGAGACCCTTTGCCGCCAAGCGTTCGACCATGTGTCGGCCGCCCTGGAGACGGATGGGGACAACTTCGGTGCCAACAAGTGGTACGGTGCAATCCTGGCCGAGAAAGCGACCCTGGACGGTGTGACGGAGCGCATCAAGCAGCTGGAAAACGTGCAGAAACACTTCCAGCGTGCGGTGAGCTTGAACGGGACGTCAGATTCGGGCATTTGGCACATGCTGGGCCAGTTCCACTACAAGCTGTCCGAGGTGAACTGGATAACACGCAAACTCATCGAAACCGTTGCACCAAACCCACCGACCGCTTCGTACGCGGATGCACTGGAATGTTTTACCAAGGCTGAAACCATCAAGCCTAACTTTTACGCACTGAACTGGCTGTACCTTGGCAAGTGCCATCTAGCGCTGAAGCAACCGGCCGAGGCAAAGGTGTGGCTGGAGCGGGGGGCTGCCGTTGAAGTGCGCTGCGACGACGACCGGATCTGCCGCGAAGAATCCACCGAGCTGTTGAAGAAACTGTAGGAAAGCTGTGGCGTGTTACTGGGGGCTCGTGTTACCATCATCCGTTTGCCACACGTGCCAAACCCCCCGGTAACCGGTACGACACCGTAAAGTACGCTTAGAAGTGAATTTTAAACTAACAAGGTAATGTTAAGTGTAGCGTGCATCCGGATAACTGTTTTTTAAATTGTGTTAGAAATCGATCACGCGCCAAAGTTATTGACAAAACTAATGTATAAATGTAATTGTTGATTTTTAATGAGAATAGGTTGTTTTAGTTGAATAAAATAAAGCGAAGCGTGTGAAACGAATAAGTCAAGGAATTTTGTCCAATTGATTCTAGTTGTGCATGAAGTGCGCAATTAACCTTACGTGGCATTAGCGAGGGATGGAAACAATCAATTCCTATCGTGAGGTAACTCTCCAATAATGATTAGCTTCTCGTGGCAAATTGAAACCCTTATTGCGTGGCAGGGGTAATACCCTCGTTTGAATTTCTGCCCCAAGGTACAACAATACATCTTGACCCATTCTTATCGGAGCGTTGCTTATCGGTTACCTCTGTCAAAGGAGATTTAAAACCTTGCAAAAAGCCCCCTATCAATTTGTTATCATATTTCTCCCTAGCCTAATAGGAGGTGGAGAACGAAACCCTTTCTCGCAGCAGTAAAGATAATTTTATAGCTCACTCGAGTGAACACAATGAACCAGTGTCAAAGTGCATCTCTCACATAGGAAAGATAAGGCGAGTACATAAACAAGTCCGCTCCACGGTATCTTCTGTTGCATTTCTCTCGTGCATTGTGTGACTCACGTGCTACAACGGGGGTGACAGAACATTCGTTGCTCGTCATCGGAAGTCGAACTTGGCTGTAGGTACGAACTCGCTTAGTCATTTAATGAGATCGCAAAATCGAACCGCAAACCACAGCTGGACGGAAATGTTCGCCAAAACGGAGATAAGCGCTCCGCAGTGACTGGCGAGAGCGAGAGAAGACAATCCGGCGTGTGCATTGGACAGAATCGTCGTGAATCTTCTCCCAGTATTGTTTCGGAACGCACGACAGAAACGATTGTGCGTTTAGTGGAGGGAGTCACGCAACACGGAGCCCATGTGGTGAAACTGGTTCTGCAGTGTGCTGGAGGTCGGACCGCTAACGGACAGTACAGCTAAACCATTCCAACCGGCAGCATGGCGGATAGCTTCGAGGAAGCCGATCAGCTGTTTGCTGAGTGCAAGTTTCGCGAATCGTACGAACTACTGAGCAGGAAGCACAGTAAGGTAAGAGTAGACAACCTGCGCGACGGTCTTTAATACCGTTAGTGTGATGTTTTAATTAAACTTGAAAACCTCGATTCTTCCGGCTGTTTCAAGGATACGGGATATGAAACGATATGGAGGCTGTGCCGCGTGATCTACTCGATAACTCGCGAACTGGCCGTGGATGAGAAGAAAACCAAAGACTTGGAAGCGTTCATATACGAAGGTTTTGAGTATGCTAAGCAAGGCCTTGCGCTTCAACCGCAGACGGCATCTGCCCACAAGTACTACGCGATTTTTCTTGCGGAAAAGTCCGGCATCGAAGGGCTTAAAGAACGTGTCCTGCAGCTGAGCACGATATTGCGCCACCTGCGGCAGGCAACGGAACTGGACGGAGGTGATCCATTCGCGTGGTTCGTGCTCGGTCGGTTCTATCACAAGCTGGCGGGATTGGCCTGGTTCCAGAAGAAGATGATTCACACCTTTACGAACGACATTCCGGATGCGACGTACGAAGATGCGCTACAGTATTTTGAACGTGCGGAAACTACGAAACCGAACTTTTTCCCTTTAAATCATCTCATGCTGGGTGAAACGTACATTGCACTGAAGGACCCGAAAAAGGCACGTCCATTTCTTGAACTAGCTGCCAATCAATTGGATCCACGGTAAGTGTTAGTGGAAATTTGGAGGAACCATTGGACCAGATTCATTTACAAAACCCGTTCCATTCTAGTACTGCCGATGATCGGGAAGCGCAAAGGGAAGCAAAAGCACTGCTCAAGAAGCTCTAGCTGACATCCAAATCAATCTCAATAAAGTAATTTCTCTCTTTCCTCGCAATAAAAAAATAATACAAAACAAAACTATACCTCAATCTATTCGCATGTGGTCTGAACTCTTATCAACCCGTCATGTAAAACAGCTGGAAGCGGATGTGTTCCCCGGTGGTGTGTACACGAACACAAATTCTGGCTTGTGGTAGCTAATGGAAGATAAGAAATAAAACATGGAAAGGTGCTCATCCTTCTAACCGGTGCGATAGCGCAATCGTTAATGAGCATGGGAAGGCATCTTTTGCAATATAATTGCGTTCGATTGCGCCATAATGTGCTCCCGTCAAAATATGTTTGCTTTTGTAACGCAGGTCGGCAATGCGATTTCGGTAATCATTTTTCAATTAAAGAGCTATCAGCGCTGATAACGAATAAAGAATAACCGAACATCAATATAAAAATGCGCATACGGACTTTAATTTTTTTTTCTTTTGTTTCAAATACGTTAGTTATTTCGTACATTTGCGAATTTTGGTAGAAAACAGCACAAATAACGCTTCGTAACGCCAATGTAATGAAATATTCTGAAATTGAACATTGATTGAAACATTTCCTGAATGTACAGCTTTTAACCGCTAGGTGGCGCTGAATGGTGAAGAAATTAATACCGAAGAATAGTTACACGTGTGATCAAAATTAGGTGTTTCGAAGAGTTCTAAACAATAAATAATGAAAAAGCATTTAATAGATGAAATAAAATAAAAAAATCTTGTATAAATTTGAATAAACCCTATCGCATTGCAGTTAAATACAGCGGAAGCCAGAAATGGTAACACTCTCGAAGTTTTTGTGATATTGAAAAAGAACCTGGAATCAATTTACAAGCCTATGTGTACATGGGAACGATTTGAATGTTATTTGAGTATTGGTATAGTCATGCCAGAAAAGTCTGCTACTTCCATTTACACCGTAACCAGAATTAAATAATTACTTTGAAAATAACATACCAGTCTAAGTTCAAATCGCATCCCTTGAGGATGTTTGATACTTCAGGGGAATGTATTTGTTCATTTCCACTGGAACGAGCTCAACTCCAGTTTGTTTCTGACCGGATAAGTGGAAAACATGGTCAATGCGTACATCTGATTATGCTGATAAATATTACTGCATGATGAGTGAGGTTTTTTAAAGGATGTGTTTTTAAATGGATCTCATCCGAATCGGGAATAAAAGTCAAGAATAAACATTAATACCAGATATGAAGAAAAGAAAGAAATTAAAATATATAAGAAAATTACTATACTAACCGCTAGGGATTATTGTACTTGTCCGAACGCTCTTCGTTGGAGTGAAACGACCAGCTAGTTTCGTACCGACGTGCCATTTCATTCACCCCAACAGCACAGCCTGCTTCGGGTGTCGTTCGGCTCCGCTCGACAGCCAACATTCAACCAGAGCGGTACAACGCATTTCCACGGCAGTTTCAATTTAACTTTGCGCGTTACAAAGCGAACAGGGTGTGCTTTCCGCTGTCTACGCTGCTGCTGAAAACGCGCCATAAAATTTTGCAACGTGCAATCTGTTTTGGAAGCGTTCCTTTCCTACTGGTAAACGTGGCGTCAAGACGTGTGCGTATATTTTCACTTGCAAGTACACAATTTCGGCGAGTTAATATATTAACTGTGCGACGTCCTTGTGTGTGCCCGGCAGAGGGTTTTCCCCCCAACTTTCCGGAATATACAGAACGCGTCAACAAGTCGACCGGGTGGCGTAATTGCGAGCGGTGTGAAATAGTTTCGATCGCATAAATCACGCGCGTGGTATTCGTTTGTGTTCTTTCCTTTGGTCAACATTTGGGTGAAGTTTATTGCGATTTAGGGTGGCAAGTAAACCAAAGTCCATAGAAAGTCGTAGGAATTGGAAAAAAAGGTACACGAACCAATGCCAAACCGGGATTGATCAAAACATTGTTGCATTTATGTGTTTATTGGGTTAAAAGATTATCTAAACGTTATCAAAAGCGAAATCATTTTCAAAGTGGTGTTGTACGAATCATTCTCTTGAATATTTCGAATCAATTAAAGCAATAGTTTAGTGTGTGCTGAAAGAAAAGAACAATTCTAATCACGCATCCATTTCCAAATCGTTCGTTTACTATCGTCACTTCAGTGATCGAAGGAAGGATTACGCGAAACTACAAACACAAATAAACATCCTTTATTTTTTTGCTTTACAGTTTGAACCCAAATCAAGCACAGGCCTGTTTTTTGTTTGTTTTGTGATATCCTCTCCTGCTAGTGTTTTGGGAAGCAAACCAAAGTGAGCAAAAATAGTCCAAAAACTGAAATTCCCGAAAGCCGCAAATAGTGTGCGTTTGGTGGTGCGGTGTGCTGTGGCTCCGTGTGGTTTTTGTGCGTAAAAGATAGCTGGTGAACAACCCCGATCGAAACCGTGTGCATTAGATCGTTTGCTGGAGGTGGAAAAAAGGCGAGGAAAAACATCATCCACCTCGTGGGGTCACGCGCGTAGAAGGCGAAGCAAAATTGGTTGCTCATCGTGCGCCCAAGCTTCCAGGTTTCCACACGTCCAGTGAATCCAGCCGTACATTTCGGGGAGTCGAATTCGAGAAAATCAGCGGAAGAAAATCAGGTAATGCAACCATTATGGCAACGAGCAAGCGCCTACACCACGCAGTAGAGCTGTGCAGCGCCTAATAACAATAATAATGCTACCTATAATTGCTACCCGATGGAAAAGCGCACCCCTTGGTGTTGGTGAGCTATTCGGATGCGTCGGTGAAGCTTTACTGAGGTGGAAAACCGACATTAACGCAACTACCCCGGTCTGGAACCCGGTCCCGGAACCAGACATAACTGGACGATCGGTTGTTTTGTTTTTTCGGGAGGGCTTTGATTTCTTTTGAACCACGTCGAAGGAAAATGCTAATTGTTGCGGTGCCAGATGCTGGCGGATACAGTTAATCGCATTCTTGTACTACGATATGCCCTCTGGATCTTTGCATGTGTCGAAAACAACCAGGATCACTGGAAACAGTAACTTTTTGTACGGTAAAATATCTGTTGGACATCAGACGTCCTTTAACGTACAACTTGGTTATATGCGCTTGCTTTCAGTTTGTTCCAAATGTCCCCGTTCTCGGCGCTAGCCTGGAAGGACTCTAAGTTGGAACCCCTCCATAGTAATACAACAATGTGTACATGGTTAATGTACGTACGTGCCGAGGGGTGAACAGAACGACGCATCACACGACGACGGGTACGGTTGCAGCGTGCGTCCTGTAGCTGTATTGCCGTTTGTATGTATATGTATCCCGTTCCCCGTATTCCCTCGTATCCGCTGCAAGCGAATGGAAATGGCAGACAGAAGGCTGCGCTTGTCCTGTGAAGTATGGATTCACGAGGGGGTTTCGATTCTTCCGTGGCCCGTGCGTATGTAGTTGTTAGCACACGCAGAGTGCGGGACTGATTCCATTTGCGTGACAAAAGGGACTGAGGTTGACACACGTTTCGTTGCGCGGCTAACGCACGGTTAAGGGTGTGATGGACGAGACCGGAATCGACTATGACAGACGCGGCGGGTTTGATTAGAAGCCAGAAATAATGAGTTTTATTCGAACTAGGTGGAGGTGATTTTGTCAATCACTTCTGTCCTTCGTTTTTGCATCACCTTGGGCAAATATTTTCCAAATAATCCGTCGTAGTAGTCGGACATTATGTTTCAATATTTGTTTATAGCCTTATTATGCTTTTATTTACAATATATTCCCTTTATTGTTGTTTCTGTAATCAGTATTGACTGGCCGAAAGCAATTTGTTTAACGTTTTCAATTCTTCATTTCACAACAAAAGCCACATTTACCTGTCCGAATCATTTTGCGCGTGAGATTCGTAATGGTAAACCGTTATGGTGATGTCTTGCGGAAATCTTTCTTCTCCAGCATACACACACACACACACCCTGAACCTGATTCCGTACGTTGTTTAGAGACGCGTTCGATTAAGTCTTTCGATGTTGACCTCTCGCACCTGCCAAAATCTCGACGGTTGCTGGTGGTGGCCGGGCAATGGAAAGCAAAATGTTCCGATCGTTTATCGCCACGATCGCATGCAGAAGAAAAAGCAGAAGAAGGTATCGAACGTGTTGGATCGTGGTTGGAATCGTTTACGGAGCACATTCGTGTTGGGTTCTTCTTCGGCTCCACGCAAAAGGCGACGCAACTAGACGAAAGAAAGTGCGCTACCAATCACACACACACTCACACAACCACACATGGATGGATTTGTACCTTCGGGCACAAATCTGGCACTAGGCTGTGGGGCCGTGGTCATTATCGGTCGTTTCGTAACGAAACATCTCCACAACAGATTAACAGTGCCCCTCCGGGAGGGCCCCCTGGATCCTGACTGGTGTCAGACAGACGGAGAAGACGAAGAAAAACAACAACCGCTGCTTTCGGCCATGCTGCTGCTGCTGCTGGTTTGCTGTTAGCCTAAAAGCCTTTGCGTTGCCTCCCCGATGCCGGTGGCGATCCAAGGCAACCCGAACGCGAACGGTACACACACGTGGTGTGGTTTCGCGTTTCGGTTTGTACGCATGAAGCCCAAGATGATTCACGCGCATCTGTCCTCCCCGTACCGGCTTCCACCCATCCCTCCTCCCTAGATGGGCGCGAAGCTGCTAACGGAGGTTATGGCGAGAAGAGTGAGAGAGAGAGAAAAAAAAACATCGGAGGAAAATTACGATCGTAAAGTGTTGGTAGAGGGAAAAAAACTAAATCCAGTGCTCTAGCAAAAAGGGTGGAAATAGGAGCAAACGGACCATTTCCGAGGTGGTTAGTGCCGGGAAAAAGAGACCCACTGCTCTTTTTGTGGGGCCCCACTTATGACTCTCTGGCGATGATTAACAAATTATTTTCAACCCCCTTTTTCACCTACCCTCGCACCTTCGGGGGGGTGATCCCTTGATGTACCGGGAGAGATTGGTACGATTTGATTGGGGATTGGGATTTGGGTGGTGAAAAATTTGGCTCCCGCAACATAAGAATAATAAGAAAAGGAGTATCGTACCACTGCAAACCAATGCATCATGTGCAGGTGTTGGGTGAAGGCGATATGTACTCTTTCTCCGCCCGGTGACTATTATCAAATGGATTGCCATTATCAACGGGAATTGAGGTTACTTGCATCTTAACTTTATGGTGGCTTTCCTTTCTGGATATTGGTTGTTGGGAAGTGGATGAAGATATTGATACTGGATACATAAAAAAACAAACTCGTGAATGATTTACAAAAAAAAGGTTTAAGTATTGCTTTACTCTTTTCCTATCTATTTTATTTTTGCTAATATTCGACTACTGAGTGGCTCTCTCTCTGAGCTGTATTTTGAGTTTTTTTTTAATTTGAAAATGATTTCTCTTCTTTTCTTCTTTAAATTCTGGGTCAATTCCTACCGCCTCAATCTAACTTACTAAAAATCTGTTCTACCACTTCAGAACATAGAACTTGGGTTCGCTCCAGACAAGATTCGAACAACGATCTTCAGTGTTACAAACTGATCATCGAAGCAAGAGACCATGGGATTGGTGCTTTGAGGTCTACGTTGTAATTCAATATGTTCATAATCCGTTACGACGATTGGATAATGTTCCAGCTATTGTTAATTAGCAAATTTTGGTGCTTTATTTGACTCACTTTACTTTGAAGAAAACAACCTGCAAAAAATACCGAATTTGGAATATGTCTCCATCAACATCTTCTGTCCCTCTTCCGAAGCCACCAATCACTCGCTCGCGAGCTATAAGCGGGAAAGATAATCCATTTGTCCTCCATTCTGGGCCGGTGCGCTGATCCAGTTAGTGTCGATGATGATAAGCTGCAGATTGCAAAAAAAAACAAAAGGTGTGTAGAAAAGAAAAACGAAAACAAACAAGGAAAGTGGGAAAATTAGCGCCCGGTCCGATCGTAAATCTTGATCGCTGGGCGAATGAAGGAAAAAAAGGCCCCACCACCCAGCTAATGCGGTGAAAATTGGCACAGACAACACAAGCTCGAACTTTTCCTTCTCCTTTGGATAAACAGCTTCAAAGTCCCGGGCAGGCTAATTAGTTTGTTTTGATGCGATAAAGAGGTAGTGCTGCTGGAAGAAAGTGTAGGTCATATGCCGGAAAGGATATTTTCTTTCGGGGGGTTTTTGTTTTGCTTCGAAATGACATTTCGTTGTTGAGTCATGTTCCTAGTTTTGAGCTCGTTTATGTACAGCACATGCTGTGATGCCATGCGGTTAGTATGTTACGCATCGGAACAACAACATCAGCAGCATGGAGATGCGTATAATGCACAGCAGGGCTCACCGTACCTGGCCGAGCATCATGGTTATGATAGTGTGTTTCTGTACCATACCGGATAGTGGAGAGGGTTCGGCCGGTCGGATGGATACGGGATGGTACAAAAAGAAAAACGGTTCCGCAGAAGGGGCAAAATAGAGGGAGGATGTGTGTATGAGCGAAATCAGCCATCCGAGGCACTCGCGCTCATCGAGAGCATTTTATTCTGTTTTTCTCGTGCTTTTTTGTTGCTGGTGGTTTGTTTGTTATTTCCTCCGCACGCAAACGTGGACCGAGACGGATGTGTGCACGCGTGTGCCGCGTGGTGGGGGGCGCGAACGAACGCGAGCGCGCGCGCCCGATCTTCAAGGCACAGCAACGAAAAACCCGTATGATCGTGTATGTAGGCACTGGTGTTGGTGGTGGTGCTTGCGATTGCGCGAACCGTTTTTTTGTTGTTGCTGTTGCTCCCAACACGGTCCAACACACGCCTGTAGGCTTTTCCAGCGGGTTCCGTTTCGGGTCAATCAGTCAACGTCCGGGTGCTGCTGCATTACGGAAGTGCCACTGAACCGTCGCGATCGGGGGTGAGTTTTAGCGCAAGCCTCCCTCGATTTGGAGTTTCGTGTTTGCTGTGGAGAGGGCTGTGAAGGGTGGGAGTCGGACTGACGTGGGCAGCCCTGGGTATCGTACCGTGATGCCGCTATGGCTCTTGACCGGTTCAAAATCCCGCGATTTATAAATTACCACCCTCGAAAAAGGAACAGTGGAGGTGAAATTTTAGAAATTTGTTGTGGTGGAAAATTAATACAATTCCGATTGACGGTTGTGTATAGTTTCTACCTATTCGCTGTGCGTTTGTAATAATAAATCGACACACATAAACAATTGGGGAGTTAAGTGCTCTCCGACGCGTCCGAGCCGTCCACTCGCATTATATGATCGCGATCTTTCTACGGCAGCGTTGGTGGCGTACCCAGTGTGCGCCGGGGGTTGCGTTAGTAAGTTATTACATCTTAACTGGATCATAAGTGTGCCATCAAGGCGGGTTAACAAGCCAGCCATGTTTTAGCCGGTATCCGTACGGTAGGCTTCTTCGGTATCATATCAGCAAATTTCTAATGAGCGCCAAGGCGCTCTGCTGTTTTGTTTCGTGAACTAAGCGTAACACACATAACGCGTTGTAAACAGCCTGTAGCAAGCGACCAGAAGTGATTGGTAATGGTTTATTGCTTTATTGTTTGTACGATTCGGATTCCTTCTGGTGGAGTAAGAGCGCACTCGCGTCGTAAGGTGTGTGCGCGGCGTGCAGTGAGCGATGTGAGGATCGTGTAGTTTCTGACAAGCGATTGATGTCCCAAAGCATAACCAGCGCGCTCTGATAGCAGTTGTGGTGTGATACACATTATGCACTGTTGTTTTTTTCTTTTGTTACAAAAGATTCATCAAATGTTATGTAGTTGAGGTTTGATAAGCCTTGATGAGTTCTTTTTTAAGATTGAAGATAAGCTGCAGTGACGTTGAATGTTTCACCAGAATATATGTAGATTCCAAGAAGTTACTAATATCCTCCACGAATATTTCGTTTTTTACATTACATCCGTCTCTTAAGTTTTAAGGAACCAAGTTCTGCGATTACGAGGAGGGAATAAGATTATTACTTCTCTGAAGGATTGTGTGCTCCTGGTGTGGTCTTTTCGTTTACTGAGGTCTACTTGTATGCAGCACTTATGACTAACATCACTTTTTTAGTTCAATAACATTAACTTTTAATGTCTAATTCATTTCCAGTAGCTCGTAATGGTCTTGAAATTGAAACATGCCACCAAACATGAAATCTCGCTGCCATGCGTAACATGGATATCAGGATTATTGGTCGGAAGTTCCCAAGATCTCACTTGGAATAGCTGAAATAGCTTACTTTATTTTGTGACAGATGTCCTCTGTATTCAATACTTTGAAAACTCCATTTGAAGGTCTTATACATTGTAGTACATCTCTCTCAAGATGCTACTACGAACGTCCAGGCGATCTCTTCAGTATTTGCATCTCTTTATATCCACAAAGCATCCTTCTCACCATATACAACAGATTTGATTAATTAAATGTTCAAAATTTTTAAATATCCAAACAAAATCATTGGAACAATTGACACTCGGTTCTGCAAAGTATGAGAAAAACCACCGGCAATCAACAAATCTGTGAACAAATTCTGGAACAGAGGAGGTCTTTAAAAAGGTTTCTTTTTAAAGGGCCGTCAAGAATTCGACCATTTCTGTTGCCGAGGCACAGGACGAATGCCATCGTTTACTGTTTTCTGTGTGTGAAGGGTGGAAGAATGTTATACTTGCCTCCTTGTGTTTTGTTGAGCTTGTGTGCGTGTACACATGGTTGGTTTGCAGAACGTTTGCTCGGAAGGGTCTCCATATATCCTCTCCAGAAGTTTTGTAGGGCCGTTCAGTTTTTTTTCCTCTACCTCCTTCTGCTGTGTAACGAATCATCCCTCAGTTTCTTTGCCGAAAACTAATCACGAGCGGCACGAATCATAATGGCTGCCGGATGCGAGCATAGAGAACGCGGCGCGGGAAAGGAAACGCGTACTGCCACGGGATATTGACCCTCCTGTTGTGGGTGGAATCTGGCAATGGCGAATACACCCTCCGGTTCGTTACTGGATGACAATGAGATCTCCTCCTGCTCGCACATTCCTTCTGCAAGTTGGTAGTCATTCGTACGCTTTCATATCGATGTTGTCCTGCGTATGTTATTACTGTACAACAGTTGAAAGGCACGCGCTTACGTCCAGTGCTCAGTGTAGCATAACTATTTTGAAAAATGTAAAGTCTTCGCTGGAAAAGAGCGTGCTATAAATATTTTCCATTAATTTACGCATAATTTGAATAGCTGTCCTCGTTTGGTCTCGGGTTCGAAAGACCAAACGCTATGGACATTTCGATAGAGGGGAGGTTAGTTTGTTTCCCATCTGTTTCTTAGCTCCTTCCCAACTGTTACTCGTGTAGCTTATCGCGTAACAGCGCAAGGGTCCTCGGGCTGGTGCTAATCATTAATTCATCCTCCAAGTGTGCTTGGTCCACCGACGCCTCCAGCACGCTCCGGAAGAGCGGCCGTTATTTTCTCGCATACTTTCGTCCCCAACACTGCAGGCGTGTGAGTGCGCGTATCCTGTGAACTTTAGCGAACGCAGCCGAACCTCTGGATCAGACAGTTTTATGCGGTTGCCGCGTTCTTTAGGCAGTTTAATCTGTTGTTTCTCGGCTCGCATGCGAGAGGAAAGCGCACGACGAGAACGCGCGCAAAGATGAAAGACAGCTGGGAATTTAAAGATTTTCGTCTTGTGCAGTGGTGTATCGCTGCAGCACCCCGGGAGCCTGTTGGGAACTGGCCGGCGTGTATGAGTGCGCAACCAAGGTTGATACACTTTGTTGCGATTTTATTGCACTTTTAAATAGCTTTCTTGATGTGTTTTGTTTTGTTGTTTTTGTTCTTGGGTCTTTTTTTTCTCGCTGCACATGTTCTTTGTGGTGATCACTGATTTGAGCTGTTTCGCACAGCGAAAGCGAAATTGGAGAGTAGAAAATGAAACCAAATCCCTTCGGGAGGAGGTGCAGTAGAAGAAGAGGACGGAGAAAAATAATATCGCTTTGTTTACTTTTTCATTATAGCCATGCCGATGGGAGTTTATTAAGTTTCCATCGATTGAAATAAAAATGTACTCAGTGTCTCAACAAGGTAGTCGTTTCTTGTTTAAATAAGAACAAACCTTATCTTGCGAGACACAATGATATGAATTTTAACGATCGTGTCATTAATTAATGAATATGTTAATGTAATTGTGTTTTTTCTCTCGAAGTTTTTCCATGGATGCTTATTTTTTAAATAAGCAGTTCCCATATGGCACTCCAGACCGGCTTGAACACATGTGCCATAAATTCACACTTCAGTTTAAAGACCCCTTTGGGCGATACGGTCGTATACAAGGCAGAGCCTAATCAATGCTGCAACTACGACGAGTGCACTGGGAAAAGAATTTCCTTATTTTGTGGGGGTCTCCTGCAACGTACTTTTCTTCAGGGGGTCATTTACCTCACGGCGTGCGAAAGGGCTACAGTTATTATGATAATTTCCGTGATACAATACTGACATTAGTTCTCACCGCCCCGGGATCCTCGCATGCTCTCCTGCTTGAGTTGCTTCGGCAAGGTTCCCCCACGTTGAGAACTTCCACGATCGAAATGACAGAATTGTAGGCTACGGAATGAAACACACACCAAATAACCATCTATAAAACCGCAGTCGCCCAAATTCGGTAGCAACACACACCATCTGCTGTCACGATCGCCTTGTTGCAGGCTCGTCAAGCGGTTGCGGAGGTTCCTAGCAGGGTTTCGCTACGGTGGCATTATGATGTTAGTTTCCAAGGCTCCGGAAGGACATGTGGTATCAACCAACAAACATGATCGACTGCACGGATCGTGCAAGGGGGTCATGATCCTTTTTTTCCTCTTTGCTACGTCTGTATGTGACTGTCTGCCTAGCGTCATAAATACTGGGTCGCACGGGAGGAGGTTGAAGTTGCTATGCTTTTCTGGAGGAATGGGACCTAGGAGCCATCCAGTGAACATCTGTTTTCCTTGAGAGTGTGAGAGAGATGTTTGAAGAGCCAGCAGGCGACGGTAACAAAGGCAGAAAAAAACCCGTAACCTATGCGAAGCTGTTGAATATATGCTACGTCTGTCATAATGTACGTTGGCAAGCTTAAAAGGACGGAGTGTGTGTTTGCTGAGTGCTACAGCTTGAGGAATGGAAACATGTACCAGTTGTCTACGTGTTTGTGAGCAGACTTGCGTTAAGCACAAAGGAAAAAAACAGTCTGTAGTTTACACGTGAAAATGGATCAAATGAAAGGATAAAGGCAACAACATTGGTGGAGGCATTACGCTTGACAATTTGACGTTTGACGTCCGCGTGTGACGTATGTGGACCAGTTACGTCGTAACGCTCGGTTGTTCTATTGTTATTGAACGATTTTTTTAAACACCCTCCAACGGTTCGGAATGCTGTTGGAAGTTGGTCTCGGGGTTGGAAACGTTGGGTAGGTTTCGTTGTTACGTTTTCATTGCTATTCCCCTCAGCAAACACACGAACACTCACGCACCCGTACCATCGTTTGGGATCGGGCGTCCATTCATGCTGCAATATGCAACAGAGTGAGCAGCGTGTCTAACCTCCCTGCGATGTACTCTCGATGCGTGATAGTGTGCGATTCCACAAAAGAATTGCCCACACAGCCGTGATATTTGTACGATTTTATGTGTTTTTTTTTGTCTGTATATAAACTCTGCCTTCTGTTTGAGTTTGATGATCGAACATTTCATTAAAATGGGATAAATCATTTGAAACTCCCGGGCCAACTCCGCGGGCACTCGTGTACCCCGAGTGCAAATGTGCATTGTTTTACCTTTTTGCATCCTATCGTAACACGGGGTGACAGAGGCGGTGTGTGTAAGCGTACTCTAGGGGTGAGATGCATTCCCCGTGTACGAACAATTCGGGGCGTTGGTGCTCGCCCGATCGTAGCGGAAACATTATGGTGTTTTTTTTCGCATTGTGAAAATCGGTAGGGTTAATGCTTCTTGCCTTGCTTTTAAGCCTCCATATGTTACCCGTTGGCCACCGTAATGGGGGGTTTGGGGAATGGTAAGACCGAGGTTAGAAACGGTAGCGCACATGTGTTCTGTTTCGTGCGATTCTAGCCAATGTGCAGGGTTGTCTAATTGTATGTTAATGATTTTAATAATACCTTATCGTATAAAATACAGATTGTCATTTTGTTGAGGTTTCAGGAAAAAAAAACAGTGCCGATTGACGTGTTTTTGGGAGAGATTTAGCTAATTACTCCAAACAAGGAAATGGCCGACCGCAGGTTGTGGAAAATTTGATACAGACGACGGTGTATTTTGCATCGAATGGTTACTAATGATAAAAAGCTGGCTCAATTAGATAGTTAAAATCACAGTAGATCTTGGTAGAAAAAGTAGAAAAATTGAAAAAGCTAAGGCACAAAGTCTTTCGCTCAAAAAACCCATTTTTTATTAATACTTCAAAAGTTTCAAATTTTTGATTAATTTTATCTGTGTTTTTACTATCAAAATGTAATCATTAAAAATGGATATTTTGTTGATGAAGTTACAGAGAATTGTTCCACAAATTGTAAAATGGATTTTAGACCATCGTAATCTGCGGCGTAGACAACCCTGCCCGAAAGCATGCTGACTCCATCCGTATGTTTTTAAGACCGCGTGGACTGCGATCTGCGCGTGGTATATGTTTACGATAGTGTCGGTGTGTGCACACAGAAAGATTTTATGTCTCTGTTTCGTGCTCTTTCTCTCACACCAATGCTATTAGTTTTGGGCTGGCCCGCATCACTCGATCATATGTGAAGATCCCGTTTGATCGACGGGATCAAAAATGTGCAAGAATTTTCTGGTCCGAATTATCCATGATGTGATCGCTCCACCAAACCTTAGCTAATTATTGCGGGATTTCAGGTACCTTACCCTCTGGCTTTTCTGCCCTTTCTACCTCAGCGGAAGGTAGTTGGGTTCGAAATATTTAATCCCCATCACGGGGCAACTTTATGCTTGCTGATAGTGATAAAAATCAAAATAACACAAACCCCTATCCAAACAGGCCAACTTCATAAATCGCAACACACAACGCATTCCGTTTTCGATGGGAGGCCGAGTTAGATGTGGCACGCGTAACATTGGCACTGCTCCCGACCATTGGCTTTAATGTAATTTCTTTTTTAGTTTCGGATCAACGCGAAGGAACGGTTTTACTGGCCGTTGGCCGAACGCTGCTGTATTCGGTATTTGGTGCTTTCATTCCGCGCGAGGTTTACGCTCGAACCCTGTGTGCTCGGCTACTCTGTATGCACATACATTTGGCTTCCACCGATGGTAATTATTGGCCTTTCGTTCACCCTTGTCGCCCGCGAGCCCGGGACATACGGGTCGGGGATCCGAAGCAGAAGCAGGGGATATCGGAAACCAACCACTGCTGGACGCTTGGACATGGATGTGGAGAATGGGGGCAGATGGAGTAGGTTACTGCAAAGGGGGGAATGGCCGGCATGTCGCGTCACTGTTTATCGGAATGACGAATGCATGGTCCGGTGCTGTGGAGAAAGAAAAACACACCAAAAACCACGTGCTAGTGCTAGGAGAAAAACAACTAATGCCGAAATTTAAGAGCTTTTCTTTCGGAGCTGCGGAGGACTTGTCGGGAGCTTTGTTTATTGTACACCTCTCGGGGAAGGAAATTAGAGCTGATTTTCGATCCATAAAACTTTTCGTCCTGTTCAAGTTACAGATGAAGTTGCTTTTTGCTTTTGGGGAGGAAAAATCGAATCCATCGTTTTCCAGGGAGTTACTCAAATTGTGGAATAGAGAAGCAATTAGGGCGACGTGTACGTTTGCACGTGTTCGTGGTACATGTTCTGGTGCTGACGGTTTAGTGCTTTGAGTTTTATTACGTGAGATCGTTCAGAAATACAAAACAATGGGGATAATGTGCACACTTTGTTGTAAGTTAGTGGGAAAGTATTGTTTAAGTACAATTCTTTTCCATTACTTAGTTTTGCTCGATATGAAATGTGGATTTAATGGCTCCAGGTATCGCAATTCTTGCAATTATTGTGGCATAGATTCTAAACACACGAAGGTTTGGAGAATTGGAGATATAAAATACAACGGATTTAAACCTCCTCAGTCCACTATCACGAAAATCTCAAGATCTGAGAATTTCACGAAAAAACTTTCCAACGCTGTTACTTGAGTTCCTTCCTGTATTCTTCCTTATTAGCAAACGGAGAGTGTATCTTAGTGGTCGCAGTATTGATTCGATGCCTTTATTTCACAAAACCGGCCCAGTACACTTGGTGCCGCGGTAGAAGCACCATCAGCATCCTTCGGCACTTCGGAACAAAAGGGTTGCACTTGTCAGCATTAGGCCCGGGTTCATCAAACAGCTGAGTGCGAGTGAACAGGGCGATGTGTCTACCGGGAGATACGGCACGGTTTGGAGTCACTCTTTCTCCACCGAGGGCGACGAGAGTGTATCCTTTTGTATTCGGTCACTTGTCGTTTGTGCAAGTGCACCCGGCCTCCGATGGTAGTAATGCGCGGAGCAAGCATTGCGATATTGCCACACGGTATACAGTTTTCCTTGGCTAGTAAAAAAAAAGTGCTATTGAGTGGGATGGAGTGGTGGAGGTGGTTCTTCAAGGATATTCGCTGAACGGTGCAAGTTGCAGCAGAAACGAGAGTTAGAATGAAAGCGATGGTAAAATATCGATTGGTCGTTTTGTCTTTTTTTCTTACTCTCGTGCGCCCTTATTTTCCTTTGCCCGGGTGTAAGGCTCTGCAGGAGATGTCCTTATACTGGGACACGCCGCTGTAACGGTAAGCACCGGATGCTGGCTTCTGATGCCGATGATGATGATGGTGCTTGAAAACAGAAGAACTGCTCATTCAACATATTGTCAAGAGGAAATTGAATAATTCGACGCAAAGTTTTTCCTTGGTTTGTGGTCGATCCGGGAGATGGAAATTACAAAAGAACTCCGCGGGGGAGTGTGTCTTGGAGAGCGTGGAGTTGGAGTGCTGGTGCGAGTCAAATGATTCATTCGTCCTTTCGACCCGGCTGATCCGTTGGTAAAATTGTGCGATTTCTTACCAAAAAGCCCAGGCTGGAACGGCACCAGCGGGACAGAAAAGGGTCACCGGAGAAATGTTTACGTCTGCTGATGTATGTATTTTCGGTTCGTTTTAGCTTTGCGTGACTCCACCACGAGCGGGACAGTGAAAAACAGAGCGGGAAGGATTTGAAAAGAGAAATTACACACAAAAAATAAACATAAAAGGAACCGACCGGCAGTTGAATGAATTCTGTGCGCCCTTGTAGTATGCAGCTTGCAGATGGGATTTCGTATGCCGTGAGTGCAATGGCTTTTCTACGGCCCCCGGTGCCCGAAGTTTTGGGGGAGGAAAAACTTCGTGGAAATTCCGATTATGGTACCGGCAAGGAATCGGTATCGCGCTGTGGAAGGAGGAGGATTTCTCTGCGTTTTATGATCCTGCTTTTGTTTCGTGAGTTTTCTTCACCCCAAAAAAACACCCTGCATTTCTGAGGCCTTTTTTCAGTCACAAAGAGCGAGAGAGAGAGAGAAATGGAGTTTGTGCAGGAAATGGGAGGTAATCGCGAAAGCTGCGAATAATTTTCTCGTTAAAGATTTTCCAAACGTTTCGTTTTTCCTTCTCTTCTTTATTCCTAAGTCTCCAAGTGGCAAGTGTGCGCGCGCCAAGTCAGTCATCATTCGGTCATTCGAATGTTTGCTGTTTTCGCTGCCGTCGTTCACCCTTGTTTGGCCTGTGTCTGTGGGTGTTGGGCAACACGTGTTCCGACATGCGGTTTTGCTTGCAGGACGGAATGCTACCAATCCGAAGGTGGATTTCTTTGTGTAAAAATAGGTTTTGATGCTCTGGGAGAAAGGGACCGGCCGATATGGGGGCACAGACAGTCGCACAGAGGGTGGATCTTGGTACGGTTGCATATATTGGGCGAAACAAAACAAACTTAAAAACCTTGAGAAGGTGACGGCAATGAGAATGGGAAGAGTAAATAGATTGAAAGCAACATATTTGTAATTGCAATCTTGAGGAATTCTCGAAGAGTTGCATGTTTTTCGTGAATCTTTTCTCGAAGTTTAGTTCTTTTACCATATAATATTCTATGGTTTTCAAAATGATTTAAATATAAATAGATCTTATCTTAATATTGCTCCTACAATTATGCACAACTTCCTTGAGGAATGATTTGTTTTCTAAATTGTCCTTAATTACATGCAGACGTGCATGGGAGTTTCGGTTATGATTACCTTTTAGGGAGGAATCTTAAACTTATGACGATAACTCTGTCAAGAGGATGAAATTTACGTTTTTATATTTTCCTTAGGATCACCGCATAGACAAAGTTTGGTGAGAATTGAATTATTATCAAATTATCTTAGGGCTCCTCTCTCCTAAAGTTCCACGAAGTATGGCACCTTAACAAAAAAAAAACGAGTAAAACAAAACCGTACCGTTCAGATAATCGGAAGATAAACTCCTGAAAGATGGGCAAAGTATCTTTGTTCTATAACAACACCAAAAAAGGCCAGCTAGAGAGGTTGTATACTCCGCCATCTTGCTTAATTAGGCATTTGTATGCGGAAGTGCATTGATCGAGAGAGAAAAAAAACAAACCTCCCGCATAAGGGATGAAGAATTGGAGGAGTCCTTTTTTCTGTGAACACACACAGTTTCTTGGCTTTTTTAAGAGATTTGGTGTAGCAACTGTCGCATGCTGTAATGATATTTTGAAGAGATACCTTTTCTACGCCCGTTTCAAGCCGGGAACATTCTCTCACGTGCAGTAAATTACCGCATCTTCCCTTTTTTGTGTGCTCTTTACGTGCAGACTGAGGAGATACTGTACCGATCCTTTGCGTGCCAACAGGAACAGAAATAAAATTAACAACAGTTCGGCTATGCTGCTTTCGCTTCTAGCGCTGGATTGGCAGAAGGAACACTCTATTTGAATGGCCATCGAATCTTTCCCCTATTTCCGATCGGCAAGATACGTCACAGTTGCGGTTTCATCGTTGGCGGAAGCAAGGTTTTAAATTTCATCGTCTTCCCTCCCGTAAAACGTTCCACCATAGTAGGGGGATGAGGGTGCATCGTAAATTGATAAACCTCTCACACATTTTTCTCAACAATATGCCCTGTTAGTTTTTTTTTCCTCGGGGTGGTATGAGAAATATCCCAAGGTTTTATTACGTGCTATCCCAAAGGGGGAATGAGTTGCCAAAGGGAGTAAGGTTGTCCTTCCGGTTCCGGTGTTTTGATGCTTTTTTTTGTTCTGTTCGAACCATGATCGCTGGGGAGAGTGTCCTTTCCGGGTGGCGAGTCACCCACGTTCGGGTGATAGGGTCTCTCCCCCCGCAATAAACGCACATACGTGTATGTGCATGCAATCGTGTGTGAAGGTTGATAATGTTGAACGGGAAGCGTTCAACAAAATAAGGGTAAGGGTGTGAGCCTTCTTTCCGGCAAGGTGCATTAAATACGGCACGAGAATATCAAACCGGTCGTAATGATGTTCGAACAGCGACGGTTCCTCGATCCATGCAGAGGTTAATATTTGATAACGCACGACCAAAACGTTAGCTAGTGCGTCGGAACTAGTGGCTCCCCAAAAAGCCGATCGTATTATTTGTCAGATTTTTCACGTCATCGACATTCGCTTCCTTTCTTTGCACCACCAATATATTTATCAGCTATAATGGGGGGAAAAAGGTGTTCTACCGATCCTGGTAGAAAGTGAATTTCGAAGGACAAATCCACAACGATACACAATCGGTATATTATACCAATTACACTGGTGGCAATATATATAAAGGAAGTATTTTATACTGAAATATTAATCAGTTCTTTGAATAACTCTGATTCTCCGATTTCTTTGTTTAGTGTATAAAAAATTGAACATTAACGTTGTAATGCAATTTAAGAGAATCATAAGAGAATGTAAGGACACTCCTGATAGACTTTTAAATTAATCAATTTTGGAATAAGAGAAGTATATTTTTAATAGCTGGACAGCCTGAGTAAAATACTGGTTTTGGGACCAAGCGTCGACAAAAAGTTGAAGAGCAGTTAAAGCAGTTCATTTGAAATTGGAAATGTTCCGGATATAAAGGAGCTTGTTAAATTCACTCTTGGAAAGGAGCAGCTTTTCAACATGAAGCGATAGTTACTGGGAACTCATAAACGAATTTTTGAACGATCGTTCATATGATCTTATTAAAAATATTTAAGAACGGTATTTTGATTTATCTTGCATATTTTGAATTGTAGTTACGGTTTCTTTTAAGATTGTTCTCAGAAACCTAAAGACGTTATTTGGAGGTTATTCATAGGAACTTTTAATCGATAACTCAACAGGTTCGTTCACAATTTTTCATCACTACTTGGTTTATTTTGGTTTTTTTCATCGATATTAAGGCTGTGTCTTTTTAGTCTTAATTTTGATTTTATCTTTCCTAAAAATGTGTCTAGCAAATATATTTGCAATAAACAACCGTTTGTTGGAGATTTGCTGTAAACGAAATATTCCGGTGGTTGATCGTAAATAAAAAAAGACCTCAATTTTTTAATTATGACCACCAGTGTATAGAATTTACTAGTGTCGCTATCGGAACCGGGTTGGTGCGAGGTTCAGTCGCACGGAGCAAATCGAATTAATGGAGTGCATAAAGGTCCTGATAAAGAGTGTTCTAGCGCACCCCAATCATAAAAATATCCTGGATCGGTATTTGTTTGTGTGTGTTTGTGCATTAGGCTGCGGTTGCGTTCGGATGGCCTACCACCGTCGGCTAGCACGTTCACCAGCAATCGAAGGCTTTGTTCTACATATATAAAAGAATGTGGCTTACTGCAGCACGAAAGGTGAGGGAGTGTAAGTTGATCCGATGCTGATTAATCGACAGAACGTGCGGCTGTTCATGAACTCCACCGTTTCCAGCCAGAAGGTGTTCTGGGGTTCCTTTTTGCTCCGTTCCTTCGTTTCCCTGCGTCAAAGGTGGTGACGGTTCTGGTGGCTAATATCCTGACAGCTGTTTCTGCAGCTTGCTTCTGCTCTGCTCAAGGGTAAATGACCCAATTCGCACTGCGAGCGTAGCTCAATGACGAAAAAGGTCTCGGCTAAAGGTCCCTTTAAATCGCTCCGAAGAAGATATTCCCTGTCCGGATGTCTGACTCGTGGGTAATTCCCGGCCGGATGAGGCATGGGTTTTTTCTCTGCTCCTGCTGGCTTCACCGACGTGCACGAAGGAAGCAAACAAAGTATACTTGTCAAACGTGTGTCAGATGAAGAGCACATCACGTGGAGGGATAAGTGTTCCACCGTTTATTCGCATGCACAAAGCCCGAGGAGACCCGGCTCATTCTAAAGCCGAGCACCGGTGGAAGCCAGAAACATCTGCTGTCTGGCTTTCTCTGCCTCCCGATACGTTGCGTTTTTAAGACATTTAAACCGACCCGAACGGTGTGGAATCCTTTTAAATACAGCCCATAGGTGTAGGGCCTATACCTTTTCGTTGAGACATTCTTTCTTTTGCTATGCTCGGAAGGGTCCCTCGACATAGTTTCCTCGTTCCGTGAACTTCAAAAAGGAGAAAAGCGAGGAAAAAAAGGTTTCTCGACCAAAAGGAGCGAAACAAAAAAACTGTTAACCTCCCCAACGGCGGCGTTCGAGTGCATGTAATTCTTGAAATCGTTCCCCCACGGTAGATTACGGAGTGCGCGCGCCAAGCGCACATTGTGGAGAGGGTGTGCGTTATAGGTCCCTTTGTGTTCCTTTTCATGTTGTGTGTTGGTACGGTTTTCCGGTTTCTGTTTTGACCGTTCCGTAGATGCAGCCCGTTGGAAGGTGTGTGCGTGTCTAACCTTGGCCATACGTGGTTTGTGTGTGTTTGTGTACACGCCACAAAGGACGAATGTGATGGGAAACGGCAGCAGAGAGAAAAAAAAGGAGTTGAAATTACCGGCCAACCAAACGCCAAGGACTCGCTTTCCCCGGAAGGGAAGCAAAAGGGAAAATCTGACGTGGTGGTATATTCGGAAGCACACACACAAACACATTGAAACATGCACACAATTATCCTATCGTGTAGTTGTTTATTACGGTTCTGTATGATTCCTGTTTTTTTGTTCCTTGTTGCCGCTGTTGCGAGTTCCACGGTATTATCCTTCGCTGTTCAGGCCGCGTTTGATTGTTGATATTAGGGGGTGCCTTCGACTTCTCCATCGCTCATCGGAGTTACATTCAAACAGCCGGACTGGTTCAAAACATTACCGGTTGAACTATAAACAAGCATTAATACAAACGCACAAACCAGGACACGGTAGGGAAGGAACGTTAAGGAAGGAAAGGATTTGCTACGAAATGCATATATACATCACCGTGTCGTAAATTGTGGACGGAAATCGGTACGTGTTCGTGTCATAAAATATCGTTCCGATTGCATAGATTTGTACACACATACAGCGGCAGTGTGTGTGTACTCATCCCGAAAGTGCAGCTGCAGCCGTCGTAAGTGTGGCGACGGTGCAACATGCAGTTGATGGGCTCATAAAAGTTGCAAGCCTCTGTTTGACGTTGACGTTGGAGAGGTCTGGCCTGGTCAGCATCACCCTCCTCCCCCACGGGTTTGGGTGGGGTTACACGAGCATAATGCATGCATGCACATTTCACGAAATGATACCTTATGATTATATTTTCCAGGAAAATAAAGGAAATTGTTTGCATGCGGTTTGATTGAGTTACACAAGGTGGAGAAAAAAAAGGAAAAAATCTCTTGAATTTGTAAAGAGGTCCTCATGTCGTCCGCTATCGACATATGCAAAAAAAAAGATGGATTCAACTACACCAAGTCTTTGCGGTGGATTTTCCTGTACGCTTTGTTTTCCGAATTTTATTTGGTATCCTTCCATTCGTACAACCACCTCCGGCACACGCAACTCTATCTCATTTCAATGGCCGGGGTTTCTTCGGGTTTATCTGCATAAATTATCCCAACCGATGTCGCAATCAACCGAGAATTGTTGGGGTTTGCAGCGTCACGGTTTCGTTTTATCTCAGTGGGAGAAATGACGTTGCAGAGACGAGACGGGAGATGATGACGTCGTGGCACGCGTCCTTTATCTTAGTTGTCCTCGATGACATACTTACTGCGTCACGTTGTATTGAAGGGAGGGGTTCGGATGTGAAACTGTTTCTTGTTGGGCGTTTGGCCGAATTCAGCAGAGGAAATGGCGTACTTGCAATTGCGCATTTTTAGTTGAAGACATATAATGCGTAAAAGTGCTTTTACGTTTTGGGTATTTGTATTTGGCTATGTTTATAGCATCTTTTATGGCAACCCAATCTCTGTACTGTACAAATTGTTTTGAGGGATTGAAACATTTTCGAAACAGATTTGGGTATGTTTTGAGGAAACTTCAAACATTTTAGACATCTAGAGTATCTGAAGGTGTTGAAGAAAATTGCTCTTGAAATCCGAGATTTTTTAAAAGATCAAATGTTAGTGATATCTCTCAGAATGTGTGAATGTTCTTCGTCCCTAAAGACATCCCGAACATCCCATTGTACCCCAGCTAATCTGCCTTAATGATGCGACTCTGTTAAGCAGATTCGCAGGACAATGGTGTGTCTTTCACAAAGCAAGAAAAGACATTAAGCACCATCAAGCACGGTGCGCCGTTTCGCATCATGAATGCGATATCCTGATCGTTTCCGCCAGTGATTAATGGATGTTGGAGTCCCGCATCACCTATCGGTCAGGTCACCGATTTGACGTCGATTGCCCTTCGCACAGCACACGTTGTTGCCGCATGACGAAGTGATTTAACGGAAATCACTTACCACAATAAGGTGGGACTCTAATCTACCTTTCTTTCCTCTGACATTTCTGTCCTGCCGACAACGTCCTGTGTGGTAGTGTATCCAGCACAAATTGTTCTCGTCTTCTCAAAGAAAAGAAATGCTTGCGAAGCAGAATTCGAGCCGAAGCAATCGCTTACAGTGGTGGCTATGGGTTGATAATTCAGGACGATGGGAAGAACACATAATTAATTCCTCTCGATTGGTCTATACTGTGCAGAAGTACCCCCGAACAGCTTTATGCCCGTCGTAAGTTCTCCGGTGACTGTCATTTGCAGTTAAACGTACAGCGTGTCGTGTTGACTTGAATTTAGTAATCAGTAGTAAAGTTGGACGAGTTCTTGCAGCCGTAAAGTTGTTGCTGAAGAATAAGTTGGTTGTTTAGTTGCACTCTTCGCTAGTGAGATCGCCGGCAGAATCTCCCTTTCGATTGCTGATTGTGGTTCATAAATTACGCCTGACTTGACCCCGCCTGCAGTTGACTTCGAGAGAGCGAGAGATGGAGTGGTTTTTCAAACCGTTACATAAAGTAGCTATAAAAGTCCCAGAAACCACAGCCAAGCATCACGATGGTAGACCTTCCGGTGAATTGACGGCCGCATTTTGGGTGTCACACACGTGTGCTGGTGTGCGGTGGACGAATGTTTGTGTCAGATTTTGGAGCAGATTCCACGTGGTGCGGGGACTGGCGGGTGTACTGACCGAACAGCAAGGGAGCATCGCATGATGATAAATCGTTGCATCGTTTGATGTCGAGCTGGTCATGTACGTTTTTTCGTTGTTGTGCTGACACTGTTCGCCCACTCGCTCACTACCCATTTCATTGTTGTAGCTATTAGTCGTCCCATTAGTAGCGTGGTTGCGTGTCCTGCACTACTTCGGGAGATTGAACCAACCGTGGACTATATGGCACCTTATCCCCCCATGTGAGTGTGTGTGTGTGTGTGTGTTGATCAAAATGCCGGCCAATGTTCTCAGCCACCCTTCAGGAACATCCTTCAGAACCAGGAGGGTAACTGGTGAAATTGATTTGATTTATGAACGTGGACAGACACAGCATAACATTCGAACGTTGTGGCTAGCATTGTGAACGGGCCTGCCGTCTGTTATCCAATGAAAGTGAGAAGCTCCCAGCCCAACCACCACCAGCCCTTATTAAGACTGAACCTTTTGCCGAAATGATTTGTGGCCGGCAAAAAGAACCTTTGTGTTGTGTCTCCTTCTGGGCGGGGAAAATTATACCGAGCGTGAGTTGCCGGGTGTCCTCGGACTCGCAGTGGAATGTAAAGATTACACATTCCATTAGCTGAGAAAACAGCAGCAAGGTGCGAAAACACACCTCCCCAGAGATGCCACATTCCTGGTATTGCGGGGTGTACCAGCCTGATGACAATGTTGTTATGAATTAGATTTCAATTGCCGGAAACGGTTCCACGGAATGCAAAATGGAGCGAGAGAGCGTGTGTACGTGCGCGACTACAATTACTTACCCAGATGGGTTTTGGAATTTTTCCCGTTCCAGCTTTTTAATTTCGACGACCTCTCTCTTTGTAGCACCAAGAAATGGCGTTACGATGGAACGGAATTTAAAAATATAAAAATAACAATGTGCATAAAACTCGTGTTCTTCGGTGTGTATTCAACTCCCCCATTCGGGTGACGGAAGGAAAAACCGGATGTGAAAATTAAACCTGAATGAAAATCGAAACCACCATCCCCCCAGTTTTTTTTTGTTTTGTAGGGAAAGGCGATGACGCTCAAACCCATGCTTAACCCGTGCATATCCGTTTCACTTTGGAACGTCTCAAAAGCGGAGGTACACCAAATTATGCTCTGAGTGATTTTGATCGTTTATCGTTGTTTTCCTTCAGTATCACCTCTTCTCCTACTTTTCCCCATTTTAACCACCCCCCAACGAATTCTAACTGTCCTTAGAAAAATTAAAATTCACCCCTTGTCGTCGTAACGCGTTCCATCTGGCTGGCACACATTGCTAGTGTGCTGTACTTGTTGGTTTCAAAGGGTCCTGTGTGTCCTGCGAGCGGAGAGAAAAAAAGCCCTGAAACGAAAGGGTTCAACCATCCAAAAGCATAACTCCTCGGGGAGGAGGGTTAGTCGTAAAGTTCGTGTGCGATTTGTGAGTGTTCCGAGCGCGAGTTCTTCTGCTGTGTTGGTGTACAGTGGTACAGCCGTACGCGATGACAATTGCAGGGCCGAAGTAGCTATCTCTTTCGCTCCAGAACGGACATAGGAGTTAAACCTTACTAGTTCAACCCTTGTGCTCGGGCTCGGAAAGCGAAATAAGGGTTGCATAAAATGCACCACCACCTCATGCAACCAACACATGTATACAAACAAACCCGTCCCGAGGAAGGCAAACCAGAGCAGAGAGGAACATATAGACATAATTTCTCTGCTGAGCCGGGAACGGGGATGGGCCGGACAGGACGCAAGTCAGGTTCTGTTTCAGGCACATTACGAGTAACGACGCGACGTAATGCTCTTCGAAAAACTCGTAACATCGTCCTTTTCGGTTGAGAGAACCAAAGGCCCTGGGGGTGGCAAGGTGAGCCTCGTGTGGAATGTGTCCGCTTCACCATTGTTTTCTGTTTCGGGTGTAGTTTAAAAGGAGGGGAGCCGTTTACCCATCCTACGGCAGGTTATTTACCTTCACCTTGCCGTACTGCAATGCTTTAGTTAATATGAAAAGAAAGGAAAATGGAAAAATTATTTCCAGGAAGAAAAAAAACCCAACACCATTTGATTTTGTGTAAAATAGACGGCAGGTTAAAAAAAACACCTGACTGCTGTTTTTGGGAGGAAATTTTTGCGCTCTTGTTACATCCACGTGGGCGGTAGTACACTGTGGAGAATGTGCAACGTTTGCTCCGGGGTGGATTTGACCTCCGGTGTAGTTACATCGTACACCATTCCACTTGAGAAAACGTACGGCAAAGGAATCGTACCCTACCGGTGTATGGCTTCCCATTTTTTGACGCTCCGACCGTCGTAGGCTGATGGTGGTTCCACCTGCCTTCCAGTGGACTAACACTTGACTGTTGATAAACTGTTTGCAGGCGGAAATGTCGAACGTTAAAGAGAACCATTCTCGCGCAGAAAAATCCTACTTCCCTGTCTAGGTTCTGATACCCGTGGTTCTGTTTTCCAAACTCCAAAGACTACCACTACTTGTGATGTCTAAATAGCCATCGTGAATTATCCACCCCGCGGGGGTCAACGAATGGAAGGGGTAAAAAGACTGGAGGGTGAAGCTTTCGGTCACGGACGCACTCACACTATTGCATCTAATTATGGTACGCGATACATCGGTGCCGAAGAAACACGGGAAGCCAAACGGCGGTCGATGGCAAAAATAGCGTATATCTGTTGGTGAAGTTGATAAATTACATCCGATGACCTTTCGAATGGTGGTGACCAGTTAGGTCGCTTCCGATTTCCGCTCGGTATTTGCCGGGTTGCTGCCTGTCCCTTTTTGAATTAAAAGAGCCTTTTAAAATGGAACACAAAAAACGCGTCACCATCATCGTTCCCCCACGACTGTTTCGAACACAGCTCATCCTGTGCAACTCCCTAGGTGGCGGAGCTGTAAATGACGCAAACATTATCAGTAAGTGTGGAGAGAAAATTAATTATACGCGTACGCAGCTGCATGCATGTGCGTAACGGGATGAAAGTTGTGTACCATTTTGGATTCCACTCTCCATGGTGAAGTTTCGGAGTTACACCCTCGAGAAATGGCACAAAGAAACCTCAACAAGAGCAGATTTTTTCTGTTACAACGAATGGGACATTATTTTATTGGAACTCTGTCACAGAGTTGATTGAATTCTCGTTGGTTATTTAACTCTCTCAGGTGAGATTGAGGAACGAAGACACGAATATCTGATGCATCGAATGCAAGAAGTTTTGCAGATCTTCAAACAACTCCGGATCACCGTTGTCACAAATTCTCGCTAAATAAGATTCGATCCAGATGAAGATGTCTTCCCTTTGCATATTGGAACTGGTACGCTGCAAAGGATTTGCTGTTGATGATGGTAAATCCCTACGTCTGGAATTCGATGAGAGGAACTGAAGCAATAGTTTACGATTATTGCACCCAGCATCGGATGCAGTTCTCGATGTCGAAGTTGACTGTTGTTGTGTCGCCCACTGTTGAGATTCGGTAGAAATTCTCATCCCTCCTAAAGAGATGTACTCCCAGAGCATATGTTTTAGGTGGCTTGGTGAGTTGGTAAACCTTGCATTTCTCCAGAACCCCTCACGCATAACATGTGTGGAAGTCCCTGTCGTTTAGCTGGGCATCTTTTGTTGGGTGGCTTTTGCGCCACAAGATTTACGGTCATCGGGACCAAAAGGAGGTGGATCGTCCAATCGATTTCACCGAACCATCTTCGACGGCATAAGTGAATTGTTGTTAGCTGGTCGAATTAAAATCCATAAATCAGTGGAGCGTATTATTCCCAACGCATCCGCCTAGCAGTTGTTTGGTGTGTGAGGATTGGAGATTGAAATTCTTGGATTATTCAGTCGGTAGGAATTCGCTGTAAATTGATTGCTTTATTGGGACTCTCTGTATGGTGACATGTGGAATTGTCCGAGGGTGGCAAACAAGCCTTTCATCAGTTCAAGTTTTGGGATGGTTGGAATGCATTTCAAAAACTTGTTGAAAAATTTAAAAAGTGAATATTTTGTTGCAGTTGTTGAAAAATGAATATCCATCAAAGCCATTTTATCTGCTACGTACCATTTTTCGTGTGTCTTTGTTGAAGAAACTGTAACGAGCATTTAATTTTGACACTGTTGTCCCAGAGCTGCACGAGACGGGCGAGATATTAATGCGCTCCGCTGGATGGAGGTGTTATCTTTGGCTTTTCGCTACATTAATTCGCTTACCGATTTTTGTGGGGTGCCAGGTCTGCTAGTGAATACTTAAGCAGCGACCGTAGCAAGTCTACTGCTATGTCTCATCCCGGAAACATCATCACGATATTGGAAGTGATGAAACGTCCCCGCCGTAGAACAACTATCTCGCGGCATCGGTTGGATTTAAGCAATTCTTTTAAAGGCTTAGCAACCTACTCTTGGCTGTTGGCTAGTTGGCTTGAAACGGAAAGTTAACGAGCAGGATATTAAAAATAATTTCATCATAATGCTCGTGGCAGCGAGCAGTGGGGAATGGATTGAGCAGAAAAAAATGGATTCTGACTTTTTACGTCTAAGTTTGAAGGTTGCGAACGGGCCTCAACAGTACAACAGCGGTCGCACGATTGGTTCAGCTGGGCTTAAAACGTTGATAAAATACAACAATTAAGGCACGTCGGGAGGAGTACCGTTTTGCGCTGTTCCGTGATCAAAATCAAAACTCCTTACCCTCACGCAGAGCAACGGACATCGTCCGGGGGGAGGTAAGGAAAATCATCGTTATGCCTTCGGTTGCCCGCGTTCGTTTTAGTATGCAACCATCGCTCGCGTCGCCCAAATGTCGTTCAGCTGTCAGTGATAAGAAAAACGGAGTGTCAGAAAAAATACGTGGAATGGAGTAAAAAATACTGAGGTTTTCTTTTTTTGTTGTTATGATTCCAATGAAGCACATTTTTAACTGCTCTTAGCAAGGGTACATTCTAGCAGCAAAACATGTTTTTTTTTACTGTGGGGATAGGAAGTGGCGCACGCTCTCTCCCTAATGTCCTTCCTTCCATTGTTTTTTTATTTTTATTTTGTTATTGTATGACGGCCTGGCCGTATTAGACTTAGTTTACCACGTAGCAGGATAGTCAATCACTGCTACGGGGGAGCGATCCAGATGGGATTTTGGTCCCGGTCTGTCGTGTAAGAGAGCAGCGCCGATACCACTACCCCACCGAGCCGCCCCACCTTCCTTCCATTGGAAGTGTAGGAAATGCTGGACTGACGTTCTGAAGAGCAAAAAAACAAAAAAAGTGCAATCAATGTGATGAACGTGTTTGGAAATTGTAAACCACACCGGCGTGTTGGAGGGTTTAGCCTATCTTCCAGGCGCACCGAGACCGCGAAGTATTGTGAAACACAACCAATCGGTTAAGGCTTCCCTGGGACCAGAGTAGGTTCCCGTGGGCCCATTCTCAGTTTAGAGTATTCCATTTTTTACGCCCTTGTGCATTGCGGGGAACAACATTTAAATGAAAGCCCTCACGTTTCCGCACCACCCGATTTGCCATCGGAAAACGCAACTGTCATCAGCAGAAAGTGCGGAGTGTGAGTGAAACTCGGTGGTAGGTAGGAGGTTATGGATGATACCGGCCGATGACAATGTGCAGGATGATAGATAGGCACTGGAGACTGTTGTGCGAGTGCGAGCAGTTTTTAAAAACTAGTTATTTTTGAGGCGGAAGACCCAAGGGAGAAGCCCACGAGGTGCAATCAACCGTGGCTGAACGGTGTACCATCCGGTTTCCGGACAAACGCTTCCCTCTCGGAACGCATCATATCGGATGTGTGTGTGTGTGTTTATGGTGAAGGCACAAGGTGGTACCAACAAAAGGGTTCAATATAATTTATGAAGGCTTCTGGGTTCGGTGCATGGGTTCTTTCATATCATTAACACACAAAACTGTTCCAGACCACCAAGCAAAGGGCCAGAGCAGGGTGACACCAGCCGGGTCCGACATAAGGGTGGTCGATTGTTCCCCAAAAAAAACCCTGGTGGAATGGAAAGTGATTGAAAGAGCCGAAACTCAATGCCCAAGCATTGTTTTTTTGATCAGTTCCATTTTGAATGACAATAACATTTATGAACTCCCGATATATTGGACATTGGAGAATCGGGTTTGCGGCGGAGGTGTGAGGGATGTAATATTTGACTAGCGAAGGAAAGCGTTTAAACCTTGAAATGCTCGCACACTTGTAGTGGTGGTACGACGACATTCAATTGCACCCAGGACCCATTGTTCCGGGGGCCCTGCACGGTTGACCAAACTTTCGATAGTTTCGACATCGGGGTTTTTTTTTGTGGAACCCGACCGGAGTTAACAGGCGCACGAGCCATTCTATATTCTACACCGTGTGGAGTGTGCTTACTTTATCCATTTTGTTCCTCTGCTCCGGTACGCAATGGAACGGAGGAAAAAAAACACGACAGCATAGAATTGGTGCGAGTTCTCATGCGTGAAGAGTTAATTTGAAGAGCCGAATGTCGATCGTTTGTCTGGCGGTAGGTAATCGGTTTTGGGACAGCAACTGTGGACTGCGTGGCGTATATGTGCAGTTCAGTGATTGCATTGATTTGGACATACGTGCCAAAGTAAACTGAAAACTCTGTGCAGAAATACTGTACTTGTTGAAGAATAGCTTCTGGATATTGGTAATTAGAAATTTTGGAACTTGTCTGAACCACTGAAATGTACTTCAAGAGTACCAGGAGTTACGTGAATATCCTAGGAGTTCGAACTTGCATGAGTTAGTGAGGAGCATTAGCCCACACCACGACTACGCCACCTTTTCGGCAAACATGCTTGACGGAAGTATCGAATTCATAAACTTAAATCACCTTCCGTTTCGTGTTGGTAGCAAAAAAAAGCCGTATAGAAGCTCCCGTGGAGTTGGTTCCGTTTTGAAAAAATTAAAATATTTAAAAACAACCACACCCTTCGAAAGAATTGGTCGTTTTTCCGGAGTTCATGAGCGAGCAAAAGGAGCTGAATGTATATGAAACATACTTTGACACATACACTGAGATCGAGCAGACGAATGTCTTCCCTCTCAAATGCTTCAAGTAGCATAAGTGCACCAAAAACAGAGCGTACATAAAAAAAGGTATCAAATTACCTTTCAGTGTTAGTTGTGGTTGTTTCACGAATGCCTATCAGTTGCAACAAACATGTAGTCGAACAGAGTTCTGTTCGTACGCTTGAAGCGGCTTATGCATCAAAGTCATTCGCTGGTTGTTCGTTGACTTATCCTGGGAACACTATCCGAAGACACTTTCGGTGTCACTTTTTTGGACTCCGTTCAGTATTTGTGTTACTAATTTATGTCTCTAAGTAGAACCCTTCAGTTTCCAGCGTTTAGTTCTAGTAAAGTTGGGATTGGGGTTTAAGGAGATATTTTTTTGCTTTCTAGAACATAAAAATCAGATAAGTTATTAGCTTTATTGCTACTTTAATTAATAAGAGATTTCCTTTTCCTTTGTTCCATTTGCAGACAGTAACTCCGTTTCGGGGAATCAACAACTTCACTTCGCTAGGAGTGAACCACAGTGAACAGGAGCGGTAAGACAGAACGCGCACATAGCGTTGAAGAATATTCCAAGTGGCAACAGTGCAGCAGATTTGCTGGTACGGGCAGTAAAGCTGGATTACAAAATGCTGATGCAGGTGTCCCCGGATGCGGCCGATGCCGCACTGGCGTTGGTGCAATCGGGCGGCACGGGCACGACGACCACGTCCTCACAGAGCGCACAGAAAGACACGACCTGGACGAAGCTGTTCGTGGGCGGACTGCCGTACCATACGACCGACAAGAGCCTGCGGGAGCACTTTAGCGTGTACGGCGATATCGAGGAGGCCGTTGTGATAACCGACCGCACGACAAACAAAAGTCGCGGCTATGGATTCGTAAGTGTTGGAAGGTTTGGGGGGGTTTTTTCTTTTCCTTCACTCCACACTCCACTAACACACAATTCTGTGTCATCTCAATCATTGCAGGTGATTATGGGCGATAGACTGAGTGCCGAGCGTGCCTGCAAGGAACCGAACCCGATCATCGATGGCAGGAAAGCGAACGTGAATCTCGCGATACTGGGCGCCAAACCGCGGGGCAATGCATCACAAGGTGAGCACGTGTGTCCATTAGGAAAATGACTTGCGGTGGTGTTATCGCCCAACGCGACCATCTTACTCGGATTAAATCACTGTAGGTGCGATGGCTTTCAGGCAAATGTGTTGTAAAGCAGGTGCTTGACGCAATTTGCACCCCGATTGTCTACCGTCTAGACGTAGAAGATGTTGGGGCGGAGTTGACGCAGTATGGTTGGAAAACTTAAAACTCAAAATCAAGTTGGTTGTTTTTGAGCTGGGTTTCTTGTCTGAAGACCCTGACGAAGGATTATTACCCTTCGATGGGCACGATGAAAAGCAGCACCACCGCGAGAGTGTCAATCTTCGCCTTCAACTCACTATTCTACAGCAACGGGTTATATACACGGTTGCCATTCCTAAAACTCACCGTCCTTTGCGAGTTCTATTAGACAGAACTGTTGAAAACGATGTTTCTCTATTTTTTCTCTTTTTCACTGGCCTGACATGCCCCGGCTCTGTCTGTAATCCCCCTCCCGGTGGCACTCTCCCTATGCCGGATACGTCAGCTGTCAGGTGAAGTTTCGAAGCTCGGACGGGAAATCGGCTGTCGGGTTGAGTAAAGCGCAACCGATGACAGAAGTCATTGCAAACGAGCACCAACAGCGAGTAAACAAATCATTAAAGTAAATCAATTTTTTTCCACAACTCTGCCTTTGCTTTGTGTCGAGGTCAGGCAAGACAGAGCACGCCTCGGTGGGGGGATTGTTTTTTTTTTCGCTTCTACCGTAATAGTGTTGGTTGGGAACAAGGTTCATTCGCTGGTTGCTTTTATCATAAGCTAGCTTTGTAGCTTTATCTCTGTTGCTCTATTTCTCTCTCTCTGTTGCTACGGTAAAGGTTGACGTGTAAAATGGTTTTGCCACTGGGAATAAGCTTTGCGGTATTGATTAGTGCAGTAGCAATGGATTCATTAGGCAATCCACGTGCTCTCTTCCCGTTTGCGGTGGCACGCTCTGTATAGAAATGCAATTTTAATGAACACCTCGCACACCGTAACGGGCGTTTTGCAATCAAACCGATATTTTATAGCCGGTTCGAAAGATTACGGCGATGTTGCTGGCGTTATCTGTTGATTCCACCTCAAAAAGATTCCCGTTTTGGGTTTTATGACTGATTTTCTCGTCCTTGCGCTACTAACCAATTTAGCCGAATCACTTGTTGACGTTTCTTTTTCTGTTTGCTCTTATTCCAGGATTTCCGTTCGCCTCGACAGGACTGCGGACGGCTGGCTATCCAGTGATACCGGGACAGTACGGGTAAGTGCGCTTTTGCTGGAAGTGCATCTGTGTTCTTCTACCCCTTTCTACTTCCTCGTCACTTTCGTCTCTTTCCTCGTGTATTCGTTCCTCGATATCCTTCTCTTTCTTTCTCTCTTAATTTTTCCTCTTGTGTAATGCCAAATCTGTCCGCCAAATGGCATCATCAGCGATGTGGGCAAGAAGTGGGTGAGAAATGCTGGGTTTATTTATTTGGGGTAGGTTAGGGTTTGCTTCAACTGTCCAGCTTAAAATGAGGACAATTGAAAGGAATTTTAAGTGTATGTCTGTAACAGGAAACGATGTTGCTCAAGTAGTACACGGGATGACAAACAGTTCAGCCTCAGCGTAAATATGTAACACATTGTGGATGCATTGTTTAAGCATTTGTTTTGGATATCAGTAAATAATTTGTTTTTATAAATAATTGCTGCTAAAATGAAGCATTGGTGTAAATTTTTGAAATTCATTCCCTTCAATGGAGACGCCTGGTGTTCCATTCGCACGTGGGACAAATTGAGGAGTAACATTATTCGCCAATTTATGTTTGCCAGAAGGCACACATTTGCTGCACTTGTACCAAGTGCAATGTAATTGTTTTGTTTTGCGACCGAAACCCCGGGTACTGATGAACGTTCGCCGTAATCTTCAACCCGTACGCTACTCGGGCGCACGCTATACAACGTTACGGCGAGACGTTATCCTATAAATAGGTACATAGTTTTCCACAAAACTTTTCCTATACATCGTGCTCGTTCTGGCTGCTGCTGGGTTCCTACACGCTCCCATATAGTGTGACTGTGTGGGCAAAGCAAAAAAAAAAGCGGAGAGAAATTCTAACAACCGTCGTGCAACTGTCGCAGATCGGATGGGAATAAATTTTCTAAACCGGGAGTGTCGGCTTGAAGACAGGACCGAGAGGCCCGTTAATTAAGCCCCTTTCCCTTGTCACTGGCACATAAGTCACCGGTCGAGGAGTGTTTCAGACTTTAAGACGTGGAAGAAAAAAAAACACCATTCCGCGCTTGTGTCTTCGTAATAGTTGTTGGTTGTTTTTATTTTTTGCTGTGTTAAAACCCACACGCGGTAAAAAAGATTGATTGCCAGTTTTATTTAGAAATCTTCACAACACATTGGTGACTTGAACTGGTGAACTTTTAAAGTTCTGCCCGCTTCCATTTATTGGCAACGTATCCTTATAATATAATTTAATAAAAATCAAAAACTGTTTGTTGGGGGAACCGGGGTAGTTATCGGTTTGCGGGACCACGATAAACCACGTTGTACGATATTTATTTTCTGCGTTTCATCTGTTTCATCTTTTTCTCCTCTTCTCTCTGTCTACCAATACCCATTTTCATTCCGTGTTTTGTTTGCAGCCCGTATCGTGCGGCAGGTTAAGAAATGCTTGATCCAGGTCCGGTGTGTGTGTATTGGCCGCATCTTCGGTTCACCGCAGGCGCCCAATTTTCCGTACCACCGTGTGTCCAGCCCAGGGTGGCCAAAAAGCGTTCATGTAATAATTTCTCCCCAAATGCGAGCGAGAGTGGTTTTTTATTTGCGTTGCCGAAAGTTTTGCAGTTTTCTGTTTTACCGTGTTTTGTTGTGTTTTTTTTTAGTTGTTTATTTCTTTTTGTTTCTTTCCTTTGCGTTTTATTTTACGTTTTTGTTTTATTCCACCCACAACTTCCCTTCCCTGTTCATGTATGTGTTTTCGTTTACCTTTGCATACAGTACCCCGTTTTCGAACTCGCTAGCTCTTTCTCACATTCGTTTGGAGTGTTTTGTTTTCTGTTCTAGAGTCTTCTACCACCATATTTACCGTTTTGTTTGATTCTTTGAGTGCAGTGATATGGGTTTATTTGTTTGGTTGTATATTTTAGATTGTTTTGTGAGTTTTTAGAACGTTTTTTGGTTTCGTTTTCTATTCTGATCGTACCTTTGATCACTTTCATTTTATTTCCCTTTTCTAATGACGTTTGATTGATGTTTTGAAGATGGTATGTGGAACATTTTTTTATGCTGGCCAAAAAATGAGGGATGGGTTTTTTATCATCTATCACACACAAACACACAATTTCACGTGTTTTAATTTTCCTTTTTGCAACTCTTCTATGCACTTTCCAATACTACGAAATGGGAAACCCGAAATTGGGGAAGGTTTTATTGTTTTTTGTTGTTCTATGTCCTCTGTCGCTAGATATTCATGAGTTTGTTTTTAAATCGAAATCTCTCGTGCTTCCCTATTTTCTCCAACACAACAACCCAGGTCGCCAGGTTAGCTCTCTGTTGTGGGGTACGTGTTGCATTCGAAACGTCATGTTACTCCTGCAAACGACGGGGGCGGGAAAATGTGCGCTTTCGATGAACAATTCATGTACTTCGCCACATTGCAACCCACCACCCTCACACATACATACACAAAGAGACACACATTGTGACAACTTCCTGCCGCGTGTATCAGCGCCACCGTCGTCGTCGTCGTCGTTGTCGTCGTGATTTATTCTACGCGCTACTCGTTGTGAGGTGAGAAGTGCGTTCGTGTGCGCGTGTGTGTGTGTGCCAAATCGATTTGGTTGTGTTTTCTTTTTTATTGTTGTTGCTCTTTTAGCGTGTGTGTGTGTGCGTTTGCGGGTGTCCCCATCGTGAGCGTGTGGGTGTGTGCGTTTGGTGTGTATTTTGTTTGTGGTTGTCAGTGTGTTTCTCATTTTGTTTTCCATTTTTTTTCAAACCGTGGAACCAGTCCCAGTTGCTCCCCCCCCTTCGCAGGTGGGGGGTTTTTCGTATTTGAAGTTGTATCTAGTTCAAAGCAATGTAATACAAGCCAGTAGAAGGCGATAAAAAAAACACACACACACACGAAGCAACAGATCGTCAAATAAAATGGCCATGATTCACATTCCATTTCGCTCGCTAGGGCCATGGTCTATTTAACACGAGTTGACCACCGTGGCCGCTCCCGATGGTGACGTCTGTCCGTTAGTTGTGATGATCGGTGAACTTTTCCCGGCACCGTACGCGCTTTATCGCGTGCCTTGCCACGCGGAACTAAAATTATTTTGATTGCGGTAAAATAAAATTTCGGCTGCTCGTTTGCTTTTCATTGCAATTGCTATCCCCTCCCACTACCCCCAACCACCCCCAACCCACCATGCTTTCGCCCGGTGTGGCAAACGTTACAAGCCGGGTACGGAATATGTTTGCATTTTGATGAGATCAGGCACGATCGTGTTGGCCTCTCTCTCCCTGGTGGTGAAATATGGCATTTCAGTTTTCCGAATGGTAACGGCAAACTGTTGCGTATGCAGTTCGCATATGTGCATCGGGCGAAAGAGTGAGAGAGAAATTAACTTTCACAAATTAGCTTTATCTTGATGACTAGGAAACCGCTTGTTTCGGGGGATGTTTTGAATAAAATAAATAAAATATTAATTTTCACTCTACATATATAGCCTTTTCCGACAAGTAGCGCGAAAATGTTTACATCCACATTTGATTAAAAATGAAACGAATTATGTACATTATTGTGTGCTGACCTTTTTCTTTTTACACGGTCCTTGAGGTAGAGAAAGTGTTTTAAAAATGCTAATGAAAATTATTGAACAGTATCCTCCCTTTTACTAGTTTTATAATAATAATAAACAAAACAGAATAAGTTTTCACGATTTAATCTACAATTTTATCTTCTTTATGGTGAAAATAGTTTCCATTTCGTGTAGAGAAGAAAAAAAACTGCCATTCCTCGTCAGCTGACCTCTCTAATCTGGTGCTGATGGTTTAAGATTAACAGCGAACACGCACGAGCAGGATATTTTCTTTCATCCCCAACGCCAATGCGTAAGCGTTTCCTTCCATCCATCCGTCGGTGTGTCGCTTTTTTCCTGGTGATGGAATAGGGCTGTGGTTTAAATGTTGTTTTGTTTTCTTAATTTTATTTTTTCTCGTTACATTTGATACGTTAGTCTAGAGTGTTGTGGCGTTTGTTCGTTTTTAACTCGGTTGATTTCTTCAAAAACACAAAAACAAGACTAAAACAACACCCAAGGGGCGTAAAACGACCGAACGTTGTTTGCGTCATCGTTTAAAGGATTGGTTTAATCGAACCGGGGGCCGTATGGGGACATCTCTTCAATAAATTGCGTAAATAACTTAACCTGCTTGAGGGGTTTTGGTGACGATGTGTACCAGTTTACTAGCGGCGTACAAAGACACCTTTGTGAGCGACATTTGAATGACGGTTGACAATTATATTGTTGCTTTTGTGTTGCGTTGCGTTTATTACGGGGCTGTAAGCTGCAGTGTCACGTTCTGAGTGTGTTTTCTCTCTGTTCTTTTAGTCTTTAATGCTTTTGGTTTGATAAGTATAGCAGCGATTGAAGTGAGTGAGATTGTTGTGTTTTTGATGTTTTTGTTTTTAAATTACATATACTCTAATTTTGGTTTTATCTGGAGTGAATAAAATTAGAAAATAGGTATTAAATCTAGCATTATACACGAAAACAAGGGAAAGAATGATCAGTAATATGTTTTTTCGTTAACAGTGTAGAATAGAGTTCCCAATGACAGCTAATGAACGTTTGCAGTGATCAGGGCTTATGTACACTTTACACTAAACTTTCATTTTGGGCTGTAAAGTTTTTTTCTTTGATATTTTTTAAATGACGATTTCCGGAAGTCTGATTCCGAATAGTCGTGGTATCTAATATGGGAACGCAGAGCTTTGGAATAGACGAAATCGTATGAAATAAGGAAAGAACTCCTATCTTTTGAGTTATGCCCAATTCTGATCTGAAATAAAAATACAATATCTGGAAAATGATCATGAGCAGAGTTTGTTGAAGTGCTCAAAAAGTTTTATAAGGACTAATTCTCCCACAATGAACACTCACGGAACGAACGAATGAATTTACAGACAATTTTCTTAAATCATGTTCTAGTTCTAATATTTTAAAACTAAAGTCTTATGCTTCAAATCATGACTTTTAAGAGATTGTCAATTAAAAAATGCGACACAAATGTAATGTCACTTCAACCCATCAACAATGTCGTGACATCCACTTGAAGCTGTGTATCCAACTCAGAAACCGATCGTTCGCTCACAACCCGTTACTCTATTTTCAGCCCGATTTTCCCGAATGGCAGTGAGTGAGATTTTTGGTGTGTTTATTTTAAGCAAAAACCACGCGCACAAACAATAAAAACACATCAAGCAATGATCATCTTTCTTCGGTGGTACTTTTGTTTGAAGAAAATCATGCTTCTAAACTTCTAAACTCATCAGCATCGGTTGACGACAAAGTGAATGGTGGGAAAAAAAGGTGCCACCCTTCAATGGTGTGGTCCTGTGGCCCCATTCCCAACCCATCCGTCTGACGTCAATCAGCATCACCCCGAGTGACGGAAGTGACGCTAGTCGTCTACACAGTCGTGTTCTGCCGAAGAAAACGTGATTTTTCCCGCCGATCATCCAATGCCCACTTAGGCACAGGGTTAGAACTCGCATCGAGTGGGATGCTACCGCTGAAGGACGCTTCGCTAATGCTCAATCATGTGCAAAAGGGCAAAAAAAAACACTTGACACAATCATCGATAGCGGGGTCCGGCGATAAAACTCGAAAGGCACAATAGAAATTGTGAGTAAGTCATCGGGACTGCTGTCATGTAATGGCCATCCACCTACCCTCTAGGGGTTGTATTTATAGTTCGGACGGTTGCCAGGGACAGGCTTAATCTACAATCGCTACAAGCTTTCATCACCATAATGAAAGTGACAATAAAGGCTTCGGCACGGCGGCATTGCAAGCGTCGGTGATATGTTTTGACTCATCCCCCCAGTCGAATGGGACATTTCGAAAGAAGATATTAGATGTTTGGGAAATTCACCATGAATCACAAAAGTGGAGCACTCTCAATCGCATGGACAGAGGGAGTCGCAGGTCGGACATTAATGGAAGTATTAATCAATTTTTTCCGTGCATGTTACTGTGGCCAACGCTAGTAACGCAACCACTAGACACTAGCGCAATGTAAGCGATTACAGTGTTGAAGCGATTTTTATCGAATTAATGTAATTGCGGCATTTATTTCGATTTACGTAATTGGTTTCGGGTGCTTCGGTACACTGCGCGCGGTGATGGTGGATAGCATTTCCCCAAGCCAAACCCAACGCCAGTAGTGTAGGTAGTGTGGAGCAATTAGGAACAGACGCAGAACATATATATATATATATATATATGCGGTTGGAAAATTCAAATGTCAATCCTCACTAGAGCCCCGGTTGACCGGTCGTGGAAAGGCGGAACACAGGGAAATGCGCACAGCATTGGCACTGATGAGAAACTCTTCATCGTCAACAAGTCTTGCCGCGACACACACGAGTCGGGATGTCTTCGTCGGTGGGGGGGGGTTTTTTGTTGTTGTTTTTGGGACACCAGGTTGGGGCACGGTCTGGTCGGATGGTTACGTCGTCTTGCTAAAGCGGCGCAGCTTTGAGCCGAGTTTTCTAAAAATACAAATAAATATGGCTCCCGGGCGCACCATGAGCCCGCATCACACGAATGCGAACATCTTCCTGAATGTGAATGTTCGAACGCGACTTTTAAGAGTTGCAACCATCCGTCAGCGATGAAGCGAAGTGTATATTTACAGTGCACGATCGTTACGGGAGCACAAAGCACGAAGAAGGTTTTGGGTGGGATGCATATATTTTTAGAAATGTCCCATCCGAGCGGTCCGGAATGTCCGCGATTGCAGCTGAGCCGTGACAGACGCGAGCCGATCGGTCGGGGACGTGTGAAGATCTCGGAAACCTCCATCACCATACACCTTCGGATGGGTAAGGTATGCGATCGCAATGAGGTGGAATCGTTTGTGCGAAGAACGATACTATCCGCTGCGTGTGTAGTGCATTCTACAAAATGTAATGACGAATTAATACCGGTGCGCGGTACATTCTGCTTCCCACTAAAAAACGCATTAAACATCCATCACGCGGGACAGTTGATTACTATAACTTTGATACGGCACGGGGCCCACGATGTAGATGGGGGTCATCAAAGGGATTCGATAAACCTTTTGTAATGGTGGTCATCCTTTGTTTTGCCGCCAGTTGAAGGCCGTCGGAGCAGAAGCAGTAAACAACGCAGCCAAATGAAGCTTGTGTAAATGGGTGTCCAAGCAACACGAGCAGATTACACTACACACATATTGCTGAGTGTAATAAACCTTTGCGATCGATTTGTTTATTGCTTAAATAGGCCGTTAAATGGAGCCTTTTTCTTTAATCGAATATATCGCATCCAAATGACCTCAATTTATTGTCAATAATATTTTAAATAAGGTTTATTGTTTGATAATAAAATTAACTTTTTAAAGGAATACCTTAAAAAGTCTAGAGCTTCAGGTAGCTCAGAGACTATGCGTGTCTCGAGAACTTCCTGCATATTTTATAGCTGCTGCAGTATGAGTAATTTTAGTGTGAATTATACATTTACTACCTGTTGGAACTGTATTAAAGGGGTAATTATTTATGAAACTGATTGCAACCGTTCACCGCCTTCGTGCGACTTGCGACCTCTGTTTCGCGACCTAGTTGACAGTTGATCAATATGGTGAATTATGTCGTTGAATGTATTCCACTTTTTTTTATTTCCCCAATACACTATCAAGCCCACAATATTATTCACCTTAATGTGCCAGAAAATATCGAGGTTCCCCGTTCGCGGCGGTGATTAATGTGATGCATTCCGCGGTTTTATTTCGGCACGTTGCAGCACGTTTTGTGCCAACAAGATGGCCGCATCAGAGACACACACAGATCTCGCGCACGATCGGTACACGATCGCCTTTTTTCCCCCCGGCCTTACGAGCGTTGTTGCTCGTAGTGTGTATTTTTTTTCGTGAGCAACGGTCGCACTCTCGCTGTACGATCCGCGATCGTATCGCAATAATGGATGGGGGCGGTTAGAAGTGACGTTCTAAAATGGCGTCCGGGGTACAATGTGGTGGCGCTCCGGTTCCGGGGGTGGTGGAGGAAACGGTTGTTTGATGGATTTTATTTAATCTTCGTTCAAGCGGAACGTGGTGGGGAAGTATGAGCGTGTTCGCCCCCAATGCTCTCGAATGTGAAGGCGGTCCTATTTTTGAGATACTTAAAGCGCGAACGGTGCGTTTGTCACTAGTCAGCCGATCAATAACTCTAACGAATGGTCACAGATGGTTGACGGATAAACTTGTCATGTTTCTCGGTAGAGCCCTTCGAGTAGAGAATTGTGTCCGTAGGATAGTGAATATTCGGTTGTAGATAAATATATACCCACATGCACATATTGCATACGAACCAGGAAACGTGCCCTGACAACTGTCACAATGATGCGATGATGAAAAGTCACCCCACACTGTTTCGGGAGTTCTAGTCCGTTTCTTCCTCAGTGCGCTGTGATGTAATGGTTTTGTCCCCTTTCATATTTTCCACTTTTTATCATCCTTCATCATCGAAGGAAAAGGTTGTACTGATTTTAATTTCGTGGGGATTTTCTCTTTTTTTGGTTGTTTTATATTGTTTTCTTTTTGTATCACATTTTTTGAAGTTTTACTCTCTTTTTCTGTTTAAAACATCAAGTGTTTTTTTTTTCTTCTTGTTTGTCTCTGGTTAAACTATGTTTCATTTTATTCTCTTTGTTTTCTTTCTTGAGCGTGCCGTATGCGTCGTTTGAGCGTTGCGTTTGATGGGTTCCCTTTTTTATTTAGTGTTGTTTTTTTACTTTTTTATTTTTTCTTTTAGTTTTTTTCTCTTTTTGAATGTTTTTTTATTATTATTTATTGTTTACTTTTCTCTTTATACCTTTCGGTTTTGAACAACTAATCAAGACGTTTTTCGTTGATGTTGCTGTTGTTTGGCGTTTGGCAAATATTGTGTTTGTTGATGTTGTTGTTGTTGTTGTTGTTTATTGTTGTTGCTGTTTAATGTTGTTTATTGTTGTTGCTGTTGGTTGCAGTGTATGGTGCATTTGCAGCACAAATGTTTACACCGCGTACTAATAATTGTTATTTCTTACCATTTCTTTCTCTCTTTTTCTCTCGCTCGTTCGTCATCTGCTCTGGAATATTTGCTTTTGGATGATGGGAATACAGGGTACCACCGTCCTACATTTATGGAACACCGTATCTAGGCACGGCGGGTGGATCGACAGGAGCGGGCGCGACCGCATCCGGACTGGTACCGATCCCTGCCACTCAGTTGTCGCACGCAGCAGCCATCGCTGCCGCCACTAGTCAATTCTATGAATATCAGGTAAGTTTGAAGTTCATTAATGGCAGCGCTCATTTAATAATTCGATTTCTTGTGTTTCTTCCGTGTGGAATGATAGAATGCGGTAGCAGCCGCCGCCGCTGCACCGTATCCGGGACAGTACAGTACGGGATTCGATGCATATCCTTATGCGTCCGGCGCTTCAGGTATGTAGTCATTGGCATCTCGTTGAACAAGACGTTTAATGTACCTGGTTGTTTCTCTTTCTTCTATTAGCTGCCGGAGCTGCGGCTGCCGCCGCTCAGTACATGGCCGGACCGTACACGTACGCCACGTTGCCGCAAGCGGGAGCTGCCGCCGCTGCAGCTGCCGCCGCGGCTGGTGCATTTCCCGGCCTATCGCCCTATCAGAATGCGACCGGTGCTTCGCTCCAGGAGGCTAGACTGCAATAATATTTACTACCACAAGCGCTGATGCTGTCGCTATTCGACGGTGTCGGTGGCATCAATGATAAGCGTTCGTAGGATAGCTGTCCCCAGGGAACGCAGGTTAAAGATGTAGCAGCAGTAGCCGGATCACTCACGGCGAGCAGGACAAGGAATTGTTGGGTGTGAGTGGTTGGAAAGGCACGCGTACGCGCATGATATTAGGCAGCCAAAAAGAGAAGAATAAAAGAACATGAAAAAAAAAAACAACCCAAAACAAATGGCAAACAATTTGGGAAGTTATTTTTAGTTAGCCGGGATAGTTTTAAAATCTACTAGCTAACCCCATACCCCCTTTAGCATATATAACATGCAAATAGTAAGCGATAAGTAATGCAACCGGCGGTGAATCAGCCGATCAATCAATCAATAATTAATTGCTCTCAATTGATGCTCCCACCATTATTCAACCTTTCTAAGCAGTAAAAACAAAACAACAAAAAACAAAAATAAACACAAAAAAGGCAGAGCGCATGTTATCGCAATTCGCACATATTCAAGCACATCTTTTGGACCCTCCCTGTTACGATGGGTTCCGGATGGCTCTTAGGACACGTAAGGAGCAACAAGCATACAAAGCAAGTAATGAAATTTACTCTATTTATTATACACTAGTTTTAAAAGTACTGTAGAAAGCAAAGGGAAACGGTGCGATAGGGAGTCGCGCGAAGCATGGGAGGATAATAACCAATGACGCGAAAGGCATAGAGCGGAAGGAAATACATTATTTACTTACATACTTAGGCGTTAAGCAATAAATAGCGTTTGAAAACGACATGCGGAACAGAAAAGGCAAAATAAATATTTAGTATTCGATAAAAGCTCAATTTCTTGTTGTCCACGCTGGGAAGGATTCTGGCAGTGCAGAGATGATAAGCACGAAGCAAAATAGGTTTAGCGAACCTCCTCCCCACCCTCCCCGAACGGGCAATGTTGAATATCAGTTGCGGAAAGACAAACTCTGATCGGTCCTCTTTAGCAAATCGGATCGTATCGGGCTGCATAACGCAATACTTGTTTAACGAATATAGAAACGAGATGCGCAGAAAGGGTCAGAATCAGGTTTTGTGTGTGTGTGTAGGAAACCATCCCTGGATGGATGAACCCAAGCAATACCAATACGTAGCATACGTCTTATCCCCACCGAAAAGCGAAACAACTGGATCAAGCGATTAGGAAATTAAACGGAATCTATGTGGCAACGGGCACATAGAAAGGCACCGTACATAAGTTGTTGTGTTTGAACGATTGTAAGGCACGCGACCTGCGCTTCGATAATCATAACGCAAACAAGAAACAAAAAAATACAACAAACCAACATGGCGCACCTGATCGTGCTCGATCCCGCTTTCGTTTCCTTTTCGTGCACGGGGCACAGCAGCAGCAGAAGAATGAAATTCTAGTCAAATGTGTGTGTGTTTTCGCTTGCCTCGTGGAAGTGGTTAATTTATTTTCCCCTTTTCTGTTGTTTGCGTAGGTTTTGTTTAAGAAAGGAAGCTGCGATGAGTGATTTAGTAAAAATTTTCTCTACTTTAACCACTTGTTTCCATGCTTTTTGTTGGCTTTTGTTGAAAAATTATGTCCAATGTACGTTAGGTTGTTTTTCCGCACTCTCATGGTTATACAACATTTGATCAAAAGATTACCTAACGACACAACTTGAGTAATTGCAACTTTTCCTTTTATGGTTTGCATGTTTAAATGTTTGAAACAAAACAGCAAAACAAAAAAAAATTGAAACCTCAAAACCGCCGATACAAAAGTTAACCTTTATAGATATACACACAGCATCGTGGAACAGTTTTGGGTGAAGGGATTTTATGAATTTTCAACTTCGAAAGGAAAGTAAAACAACAAATACAGCCCGAACAGAATTGCACAGTGACACAAACGGGGAAGAATGGAGTGAAATTGTGCCTTTCAACAAAAAAAAAACATTTAAATTAAAAACAAAACCCAAAAAACGGATAGTTGGAACATACAGCACCGAAATATTTAATCAACCAGGGCTAATGACTTGCGTCAGATTTGCTATTTTAAATGTACCAAAACCGACAGAACTGACGACGGAATGCGGTGACGGAATAAGGTGGGAAACAAAACGAAAGACACACAAGAGGAAAGGCTCAATAGCAACGCTCACCAATTTGAACAGCTTCGGTGACAATATGCAACAAACATGAAAAGGAATTAAACGAGAAACGTTGTTGGGGAGCAAAGCCCAATCGGATATAGATTTCACAGCCAGTTAGTCCTTTTGTAGCACACCTGAACACATACATATGTTAACAAAAGGTTATAATGATAGAGCACTAGGAAAAATGGAAAGCATGCCAATAATTGAGATTTGTTTCCCGGGACGAACAAATTCTTCAACAAAACGGACACATCAAGTGATATCCCATCCACATCGAGCGATGAAGCGTAACGCGACGTTCGAAAGGGGTGGATACAATTTAACTTGTTAACGTGCTACTTGAGTTTGTACTTAAATCGAACACCGATCATTCGGAACCCGTTTCTTGAGCCACGTACATCAATGTTACCGAGTGTCCCGACAGACAGAGTCCGGTGTCAAGATGTAAGACGACAGAATGGTGAAGAAACATATGGAGTAAAAAAAACTGAATAACGAACCAGAAGAACCTTTCAGACCAAACCATCGAGTTTTCGGGGAGCACACGTTGGAAGCAGAAGCATCTTATTTGATTGATATCTTGTAGGAAAAGAATGTCCGCGAATGGAAATGATAAATGGGGGGAGAAACATGCAAAGGAAGAATGGAACGTGTCGCAAATGTGTGTAGATGTTAAGTTTAAATTATTTATACACGACGAGGAAGCGCCGATGTTGGCGTTAGGTTTAAGCGATCGGTACACGTTTAAAAGAATCTCACATGCAATTGATATCCTGTGGTGTATCTGGTAGGGAAGGCATTCTAGACTTAGGAAGGCAAATGGAACACAAATACTGCGATGAGAGAGAGAGAGAGGGAGGGAAAAAGAGAAACGAAAGCAGGCAAACGTCTGGTAAGTTTTCACGTACGAAAACGTCGCACGGCAAACTTGACTTCATATACCAGCGTGTAACAACGCAATGCAAGTAGGAAACAATTAAACGGTAACGGTAAGCATATTTTAACGTCGACTATTAACAAACACATTAATTCAACTTACCAATTGGAACCAAAAAGTAACAAACAAACCGTACTGTACACAGAAAACACCGACCCGCGTACACATATTCGCAACATAAGAAGGAACGTACATAGGAGCGGAAGGTCGATAAAATGAATTAAGCACTAACCCATCACCACCACGGCCGTGAATGGCTCGGATATCATAAAACCAAGACATCAGCATAATTTAGGGGAGGGAATTTAACAAAACCGAGAGAAAGGATACTATACAGATTAGAAGCTCTACATATATATACATAAAATATATATTTAAAAAATATAAGATTATTGAATAACAATGCGGCACATGTCTTTTGTGGGGTGCATACGTAAGGAAAGAAAACACTGCGCTGTGGCAATCTTTGTTTGGATTTAATAATCCACTAGTTTATTCTTGTGATCGTTGAATCTATTTTTTAAATTTTTGTACCCATACTAAAAAATCAAACAGGTGAACAGTTCGCTTGGAATACCTGAAGCCATCGTTTAGAATTTCTAATTGTCCAGCAGAAAACAGACGGAGTCTCATAAAAAAACATTATCTGGAAGAAAAAGAGGGCGTTCACGAACCACGGCTGCTGTAATGGCGAGAAAACCATGTGGGTAATGCAGATGTGCATTAGACCTCTAGGGGTAGAAGTCAGCGGAAGTGACCTACGGGCAGCGTCACGTATTATTCGTGATTTATTTTCATCCGTTTCTTCGGAGCAGCCTCACAGGTAGCAAGTGAGCCCTGAGGTCAGCGAAGGATCACCGATAGGTGTAGGAATTTTACCCTTCGTAAAGAAACTATTGTACGATCTAGTTTGATGCCTGGATCTGCCGGACGATCGTATGCCATTAGAAGTATAAAACGACCATGGTATGTCTCGACCGTTCGTCAGTTACGTTCGGTGTTTGGATAGAAAGGTGTGCGTGTCTGAGAGAGCTGCAAGGATGAAATTGCTAACAATTGTGTGTCTCATTGCTTGGTCCCGGGTCGTTACGAGTTATGTAATTGTGAATCGCGATCGTGGTGAGTACAGTGGGATAGACATGATGTTTTTATTTTGAAAGGGTGATTTAATCTTTTCTTCCATTGCAGATTATTACAAAACAAATCAACCATCATTTGGAGACGCACCAGACGTACCGCAAGAAGTGGCACTTTCGGATGTACCAAACGATCCATATGCGAAGAAGCTGCTGCAGTTGTACTATTTGGTGCAGGTTATGCGTTCCTACCATCGGCCAGCCTACCAAGAGCCAACAACCATTCTGAGCAATCTGATCGATCGCTTAACAAAGGAGGAACTGCGTGATGAGTTGGAACGGTTGCTGTCCGGTGTCGATGGTTTTGAGGAAGTGTTCAACATTGGCGCGTACGCCGTGCGTGACCCGATCAAGGAACAGCTAGCAAACGATTTCCGTCTGCTGTTCCCGATCGTGGTAAAAACGCTCAGCGGACTGCGCGATTCTGGTGCGGAAAGTGATGAGATGGAGGACACACTCCAGAGCAAGATACGGCAAGCTTTCAACGATTTCCGTGGCCTTCTGTTGAGTGTAGTGCAGTCGGAAAGTGAAGTGTTTAATGAAATCGAAGAGCTACAAGGCACGGTTGCACGCAGACCAATGCCAAACGACGTAAACCTTGGGAGATCTGAAATATCGCCTGGTGCAGTGGATATGGTTTACGTAACACAGATGCCTGTCGCATCGGATAAAGCAGTGGTGAACGATTACGATCTAGAACTGGAGGAACATCTTCAGCCGAGCACTGAAGGTGTGAAGGAGGGCTTAGAACCTGAAGTATCATTCGATTTGCGACTGCTGAATGATAAAGAGCTGGAGTTTCTACCCGACGGGAGCGATGTAAAGTACGAGCTCAGCAAGGGACCAGATCTACTTTCGCAGGAGCACGACTCCGACGAAGATGACTACGAATCGGAGCTTATTGTGCTAACGGAGGATGCTAATCTTCATAAAACACCTGTCAAGAATGGTGAAGGTAAGATTTTGAACCGTTTAGAAGTAGTTACCAACAGGGATATTGCGAGATATCGCATACGAAGCACGTTTCAAGTGAACATTATCTGATACTTATACAACTGACATCTAGAGGGCGCACTGATCGCTTAGAAGTTTCACAAGTGCAATACAAAAGAAGCTGGGAAATGGGAAAAAACGAGCGAACGAAAGGAAAAGTAATCGGCACTGGGAAGCTGTGCTGAGGTCGGGTTGATTGCACCGTAAAGACTTATTTCACTTTATATGCATACGTAAACAAAGCGGAGGGAAAAAGGTTAGCAAAGACAAACCAGGAGGGAGTATTAACAGCATGCTTTTGTTTCTTCACTGCTATTTGCAGGTACCGGACCGTTGGCCGTGCTGGTGAAAGACCCGGAAATGGCCGCACTGATTCCGCACATCATCGAGCAACTGCGCATGGAGAATGTAACACCGGAGGAAAAGGATGCGTTGGCTGAAATCTTTGAAGAACTCTGGCCTCTGATGGTAGCCGAAGCGGATCGTTTGCGCACGGAACAGTAAGCGATAGGAACCGTTATGTATTATTGTTATCATCGATCCCAGAAATGCGTGTACCTGGAACTTTTCTGTACGTACGTTTACGTGAACGTTCCAGAAGGATCAGTTGCTGTTCAGAAGCGGAAGAGAAAAGATCGTACGAGCTTAGGAGATTTGAAAGAAAATGAAAGTCACACTGAGCGTTCTTCTTTGCACGGTGCTGATGGTATTAACCGGAAGCAGTCCATTGTTTTCACGAAAATGTAAGTAGGATCGTCACGGAACAAATGAGAAGGAATTTGTAATATCTGATGAGTTCCTTTTTCCCAAAGTGTCTGATTGGAGAAATCCTTGGACGGATGTTTCTTATCGGGAGCGATTGCAGAGCTGGGGACTTTACCCAAAGGTGTTTCGCTACGGTACGACAAATCATCATGCGGCCATCATGGAACGTAAACGAGCCGAGCTAAGCTGGTTGAAGCGTTTCGTCCGGGAAAATGAGGAAATGCAAGGCAACCGACCAGTGACTGCAGTATCGAACGAAAACATTGTGCGTGATCGTCAGTACGAAAAGTTTAAGGAAAAACACTTCCAGAAGATGGAACAGGAAGCGCTTGAAGTTTTGTGGCAACATCGTTAGCGTGTTAAATTTGATATAAATTGTACAAATACACTAAATGGAAATTTTACAAATAAATACATCACTTTTAGCGATAAGCAATATTATAAAAAAAATTATTGTATGACAAATTATTTGATGGAAATACACGAAAAACAAAAATACTCATAAAACTAGGATGTATGTTTGTAACTGATTTTGTCTAAATGTAACATAAAATATTCACTTTTTTCACTGAAGTTTTTTTTACTGAACAAAACATTTGATTTTGTCCACCAAATAAACTAAATCGGGATTTACTTTTGTAACTCACTGCTGTGACATTTTGTCATTCTCACATCTTCTTAATGCTTTCGTTGTTTACTCTTTTTGTTCTCACGATTTTGTATTTTTTGTGTTATTTAAAGTTACAAAAGTATAAATTGTTTGTTATCTGTTTTCTTATCTTGTCTGAAAAAAAAATCAATTTTAAAAATGTTCAACTAATTCTCAACTAATTCCTATAAGTTATTTAATAATTTTTAATTCACAATCATGCGAAGAAAGCATTTCGTAAGTTTTTTAATAAGTTATTATAACTTAATTTAGAAAATTTTGCGAATTTTCGAAATGCTTTCATTTTTATAAAATGTTTTTTTTTTAATTTTCCTTAGTTCGTTCGAAAAACACAAAATGAAGACAAAACAAGGAAACACAAAAAATTACACAAATAACACTTATAATTTATTAGTTAGCCATTTGATTGCACCTAATGCTCATGAAGTATAATATGTACAAGCTTAACATATCTAACAAAAAATAAATTCATTAACTTAATGCTTACTACTGTATGGTTGCCATTATACTGACGAATCACACGATATGCTCCACACATCTTTACTGATTCGCACCCTTTTTTGCGCTGACTTGGTTCGATCATCGATCATTCCCCTCACTCTTCAACTCTCGATCACGTTAGTAGTCCTCGTAGCTGTTATGACGATTTGTGGACGATTTCCGATAGGCAAGATATTGCTGTTGCTTCTGCCGCTGGTGCTGAATCGCTCGATGCCGGGCAGCTAATAGAAGCAGCTCGTTAAAGGAAGGATTTTCGAAATCGTTTGCATTCGTTCCAAAGAGTGCACCACTCTCCAGATCATTTCCATCTTCCTCATCATCGTCATCATCGTCGTCGTCATCATCATCATCATCATCGTCGTCACCAAGAATGCCCATGTAGTCAGCTTCATCGTCCAAGTATTCTGACGAATCTTCCTCTGGCTGAAACGGTTCCTTTCCTTCCTCTTCTTCTTCTTCATCATCATCATCCTCCTCCTCGAGGCTGGGGTTTCCTATCTGTGCTTGAATGGCGGCCAAAATCTTCGCCTCCATTTCGGCGTCCTCCTCATCCTCGGTGATGGTTTGCTTCGTTTTAGCTATCGACCGCTTGTAACGTGGAAGTTCGATCGTTACTCGGATCGAGTCCGCAGACAGTTGGTTAGTGTGGACACCCGCACTTCTTAGTCGTTGAGCTCGACGAGTGTGAATACTTTTGCGTTTGTTGGTGCTCTTGTGCTTCGCCTGGCGTAGATAGTACTTCTGAACAATCGCGGCAGCCTTATGCAGGACGCGTTGTGAGGGAACCTCCTGCGAGACGGATGTTGGAGCCTCTACAACGTCGTTGTTGAGTTTGGGCGAATTCTCCATTTCGGGTTGACGTATTTCAGGCGAAGCTAACAGAGCGGTGAGGATGGGATTACGCGGCTGTCCTCGGTACCTGTGGGACTCTTCGACAACTAGCTCCCAGATACTGCCGTAGATGTGCTCAAATGCGTCCTGTTCAAGGGCGTTGATCGCATCTGACTTTAGGTAGCCGATGATCATTGGAAGTAATCGTAAAACTTCCAGCTCGTCGAAATTATCCACCGTGAGTTCTGTGGGATAACCAGGATAAATTGATCTGTTATTCACTGATTTTAGGGAACTTTTCCAAAGGAAGTATGCGATATTTACCTTTGGACGGAAGAATCACGCCTTCCGCTATTAGATGCGTTCGAAATTCGTTCAGTACTTCCAGAGCCGCAGCATCAGAAGAGGCGCTTTGATCTGTTGGGAAGTAATAGAATGAAGATATCATTAGACTTGTTGTATTGCTGCCATAACACTAAACTACGTACCTATTGCATAGCAGGACACATTTGTTGCCACAAATAGTAGACATACGAACATTGAAAGGCACAAATTCACATTCGACCGCATCGTTTCAACTTTTTAGATAATTGTTTCGTTCAAATCACAATTTCTATTGCTGCACTTTGAATTATTCGTAACACTTTGATCCCTTTAGCAAGTTTTCTTCATTTCGTACTTGGAACTTTTCTTCGTATTTATGTGCTGAGGTCGAACTCTCGACGTGAACTGATAGTGGTAGGACCGATGTCATGCGTTCTTAAATATCCTTCCCGTGCGCTCGATTCACTCGATTTCCTACCCATCTAGCCATGAGCCAGGGCAAACTCTCGTGCCATCTATCCGTTTCATCACACTAATTGAGGAGCCACGTTGAAGCATGTCTCACTTCTGCCCGCTCGTCCTTCTACGCCTTTGTACCTTTCTCCTTCATCCTTTTGCATCCTGCCGTCTAGAACACCGTTTGATTGTTTGGTTTCGTAGTTTTTCGACTTTTGAAGCCTCGAATTCCCTTGATCGTTGGATGGGCGCGTAAGGTAGCCGTGTCACCAAAAACCCGGGGATGCAACAGTCTGCGCCTGGGTGAACGTGGATGTCTGGCACGTCTGCAGCCAGGGTCGGATGTGAAACGTCCCCGGAAATGGTCGGGGCGCCGGCTCGTGTTACATTGCGATAGCGAGTTCGTTGGCGCGCGAACTTCCTGTACCGAACATGTGCACCTCGGTTTGGTGGTGCCTTTGTGTGTTTTTTAAAATGTTATGGTTTATGGTAGGGAGAAAAAAACCGAACCTATTAATTGCGGCACCGATCACAACCGATCACAGGTTGGGTTTTCTTTTTGTAATAATTTGTGATTTGGTTCCGGTGGACATGCGCATAAGCAGTTGCTTAATGGTGCTAAAAGCCCTTTTTGTTCCAACGAATCAGGGCGTCGGACGAGCGCAGATGCAACCGGTGGAAAAAGGGTAGTCGGGAGGGGTGAAACAAACAAGGGAATCTGAGGTGAACGATCGTCGGGACATGGAGCGATTACGAGATGGTACATCATTAAAAGATAAGCGTGTTTGATCGTCGTCACCAAATGGAAAAATGGCTCAGGTTCTGTCGTTACCATGCTGTATATGAAAAATTATCTTTGAAGAATTCCAGGAATTAGTATGTTTTACGTAATAATTATTATTATTCATTATTTTATATTCCATCCTATCTTTGATTGTTTTTATTGTGAGTTTAATAGTCTTATCCTTTTTTTATTTTTGATACTTATAATTTTTCATTTGTATACAATTCTTTATTTCTAATGTATTCATTTTAAATTTATGTTTTAGTAAGCTATATATTCCAATAATTATTATTCAACATTTTATATCGCATCTGTACTAGATATCTTTAATTTTATTTGTGGTGAGTTTTTGATAGTCTCTCCATTTTTTATTAACTGTCATTATTCTATTTTCATTATTCATATTCTCCATTCGCCAATTTTATTCTTTTCTTCATATCTCATTTTTTCTCTTTTATTATAATTGAACCATTTATTACAAAGTATAAACATTATTTTAAAATTAGTATGGTTTGACAAGTTTGAAGTATAATTTAAAGTATGTTTAATGCCAGATTTTTTTTCCAAAGCATTTTGTTAATGAGATGTTGAAGTTTATTATAAAATACATCCTAAAATTCCAAAAAGCAGTTTGCAACACATAAAGTGAACTCAGACGACTTTTCTTTTAATTTTGGTTGGTTATTAAGACCAGGAGACATAATTAGTACGACTCCAAGGACACATTGAAAGCTCATAAAAAATCCGACGCAGGGTAATAGCAACCACAAATGGTTGTACTGTTTCGATTTCTTTTTTACCGGTTGGAAAAAAATACCATTATGCTGCCACGGACGCGTGCAGACGTCGGGCACCTGATTTTTAACTGAGTCCGAGTCGTTCATTTACCCCATCACAAGCAAGGGCACTGCGTATGAACGAACGCTGCGTCTGGGAAAAACCCCAGTCATGGATAGTGGGCGAGTGGACTCCACCCCTAGCCCTCGGTAACGTTCTTCGATTCATGCTACACGAGTGTTGGAAGATATGTATGCGCCACCGTACCAGACATGACGCCCGATGGTCCCGTAACCCTTCCCGTTTTCACCTGTGGCAGGGCAGAGAAATGTCATCCTGACCCCCGTAGGCAGGGATAATCGTTAGTTGGTGAGCCAAAACAAAGAGCCAAATAACAAGCAGCAGTTCGTACTGGTGCCTAATGCGGTAAGGTGTAGCAATCTATTCTTTAGCTTTTATTACCCCCACTTGAAAACAGTCTCAGGCCCATTCCGTTCAGCTGCAGGACAAAGTGTTGTTGGCAGGAAACCCATTAGCCCGTGTGCAATCTTCCCAAGGGGTATCTGTCCCTTTGCCAATCGAGACATAAAATCACTTTCCCAGCTCGCAGCAGGTGGATTATGGCACCGAGCATAATGCGACACGTTTGATGCGTTTGCCATTGTTGAGTTTTTGCGAGTTACGTAAGCGTCATTATGATTCGCACATTAGCAGGTCGCACGTATGTCGTGTCGAGACTGCGGGTAGGACAGATCGGGCGGAAGCGTATAGAGAACGTAGGGCGAGGTTTTATTGAGTGCGCTATTAATTTAGCCGCGGAGCGATCGGCAAGAAGCCAATCTGTCGCTTAGGACCATCCTGTGCGACACTGCCGTAATAATCCTGCCAATGGTCGGCCCGGCTGGGCTGGAACGCGGAGCGTGCGGTCGTCAGGTCGATCGAGGCCACATCTGCCAGGCTGTGCGGATGGGTGCGATAGGGCGCTGGAATCGTCATTGGCTGCGTGACGTAATTGAGCTCGGATTGAACGATTGACGCCGGGGTGGCTGATTCGGGCTCCTCCGTAACGGGCGCACCATGATTGGATGGTGTATTAGTGGGTGAAACATCGGGATCGTTACTAACGGTGGGTTTTTGTGGTTCTTGGTCCAATTCAGTTGCTTCAGGCACCTGAACCGTTGTGGTTTCAATCTCACCATCCGACTCTTCCTCATCCGCCCGCACCGTACTTCGAATCGTTCTAGGAGGGTTTACCTTCGGACGGGTTCTACTGCTGGAAGCAGTGGCACCTTTCCTTGGAGCGAGTTTTTGTTTTCTAGATGATGGCTGTGCCAATTCATCACCTAAAACCGTCCCCTAGAAAATAGAACGAATAAAAATAAACTAATCAAAACTTTCGTCGCTTGCGCGATCGTTGTAGTCTTTCGTTCGACTCACCGAACCGTTCGATGTGGTTGGTTGGGGATCGGAAAAGATGGTCGGACGTGGTTCGATCACACCCGAACCCGATCCAAAATGTGTTGCCGCTCCATTCGGGGGGAAATGAACGGGGAATGGGAAAACGGCCATCGTCTCGAACTCATTACCGGACGGTCGAAACGGGATCTTTATGTTGATGGACGATCCTCCGACCCAGTACGGTGAGGCGTAACCGTACGCTCCGTAGAATGCATCCAGCGCGGAATGTGGGTGTCCTACGTCAATCTTCACGAACCCCGAACGCCGCGGACGATCGTTATCGTCGTCGAGGGAATCTACCAGCGTAAGCCCGGTAAGCAACCCAAGCAATCCAAGAAATCTTCCTTCACGGCGACCATTTCTAAGCTTTTTAGAAGCAGCAACGGTAACGGACGGATGGATCGTTTCCCGAATGGCCGATTCCATCGACAATGCACTTTCGGATAGCAGAAGCACGGATAACACCAGCGCGAACCAGCTACAGTAACGCATCGTTGCACAAGTTGCCACAAGCGACGAACCCGGACTGAATCACTAGGCGCTGCTGTTCGCCCTTTTTGAAGTCATGAGACGAAATTTTCGTCATGTTAGATAGGTAGGAAAAAGGGAAAGTGTTTCCCGCATGCTGCAGATAAGCGCGATGAGTGCCACCCGCAGATGGGCTGCTTACCAGAATTCCATGTTGAGAAACACCGTAAAAGTGATAACGACTTCATGTAGGTTCAACGTTACTTTCGTTCGCTTTATTGAACAATTTGGAGACAAATATGAACAAAAAATAAAAACACTCTTCAACGCTAGATCAAACTCTCGCGGTAGTTTGTGGGATCACCGTTTTCGTACCGCAACTCGATGTACTCGATAACGACCGCACCTTCGTCCAGGGAAGTAGCATCATCATGATCATCGTCGTCGCCGCCGGATGCCTTGTAGTGCGGGAGTTCCTCGTCGGTGCTGGATTCGGCCATCGCGTTCACGTGCAACGAGACAGATCTTCGGAGCCCGTGTGGTTCGTTCGTGGGAAGGAACGGGAAGGAGAGAAAGAGAGAATGCAAGCGTATTGTTTGTGTGTGTGTGTTTGTGTGGGGGTGTGAGTGTTTTGGGGGCGAATGAGTTGGAATGGCCTTACTAAACATTCGTTCGTTACTAACACTTTGGTTGGCAATGGCAGTGTGCACGTGTTCGAACGAGATTCTATCTCCGGCTCCGGAGGACATTCGAAGGCATGCCGAAATTGGTGGTTTGTCGGACGACAGGAGATTCTTGTGACAAATTTGGACCAACACGCCGGGCCGATTACCAATTCGATCTATCTATATCCTGCAGGACACTGACGGTGGATCTGGTTGGTTCGGTGAGCATGGTGCGAATCAATTTCAGATATTCCATGTTAAGCCAATTCGGAATGATGATGGAAGTGGCATGTGGCGAGTCATGGAAGGAGAAAAGGAGAGTTGGAGGTAGAAATGCTTCGGTTAGTATTTGTTGTGCCGGCAGATTACTGACGACTTTAGCAAGCGGTACGTAGATGCTTGAATAAAAAAACGGAATTTTCACGCAGCAGGTAACTTACCGTTGCGTTGACCAGTGACTGGATTCTCGTTGATCGTCCCGAACGGAGGCTCGAGCACTGAAACAATAAGAAAACAATGAGGATCAACTGTTTAAGGACCTTCCGTTTATTATGTTACGTTAGAAGGGCAAAGGAGGAGGAGGAAGAAGAGCGGGGTTCCATGCAACGTTACGATTTGTTGCATAGGTGGGAAGGTAACGCACAATAAACTGCTCCTAAACGTTTTCATCTGTATTTAAAAATTGATATTTTGTATTAAAAATGGTGGGTTTTTCCAAACAAATTCTTAGCCACCATTTGAAATTACCCTACACATGGTAGCAATTCTCTTTTGCTCAGAAATATTTCGATTTTTTTTGATAATTTTTATAATTGTAGTTAAGGAGCAGTAGCCAATTTGTGAGGACATCGTGAAGTTATGTGACTGTTCCATGAGATATACTTTTTTGTGAAGCGTTGCAAAATAAGTTGAAGATATTTTAAGGTGATAAACATTTGAAATGTCGAAGGGAAAGGAAATACTAAAAGTTCATACCAAATTAGTTTTTTTCGAATTTTTGTCGGGAAGAAGGAGGGTCTGCCATCAAATCGTTACGTAATTGTGGCAGTAGGCGAGAAAGGGGTCGTAAATCATCCATTTTTGTGTTACGTAATAAATGGATGTTCCTTTATCACCATACTACTTGACATTTGACAAATACCATAGCACACTACGATTGGACGACTCGACGCATGTTGGAAGGGAAGTACACTCACTTGTAGCGATGGCTGTTGGAGTGTTGCAGCTTGCTGGACAGAATCTCGAGTCGTCTGTAGGTGGACGAAAGCATTAGCGATAGTGGTGTAGCCACAGCCCACAGGAACAGACACAGGAAGGCGGAAAACCATAGCCCATTCATCGGATCCATAATGTGGTGGCAGAAAAGCATACGCATCGCGTCGAAGATGTCGAACAGGGGCCGACAACTCGCACACCGGTCGTTCAGCACGGTAGCCGTGTAGTTCCGGTAAGCGTCCAGATGTGCACGTAACCGTGCGCGATAGACTTCGCTACGGTTGTAACACACCTCGGCCGATTCCGTATCGAGGAACGTCTGGGCGTTGCGCAGATGCGTTAAGCTTTTGTTAACCTGTGCTGCCCACGGGGACAGCTGGAGCTCGAGCGCCGTCAAATGGTACACGATGTCAACGCGCAACTGTTCGAGCGGTGCCAGCAGGGACAGCTGCAGACGTTTGGCGCGCGACCCGAGCGTGGTCATGCGGCTCGCCGTCGCCACGTCCTGGATCTGGGCCGATACACGCTGCAGCTGATCGGTGAAGGTGAGTACGTCCTTGTCGGGTGAGAGTTGCGTAAGTTCCATGCGCGTGCCGGTAAGATTGAGGTCCGAATCGAACAGCATATCCTCCAGGATGCTCTGTATGCGGACGGTGAAACCGATGAACGGTTCCTCGCTGGCGCCGACACTTTCGATCGCACGCTCCAGGTCGGGCCGTTGCTGTGGTTCGAGCTTGGCGGTGAGATTCAGCAATGCGTCGAGCTGGAAGGTGGAGTACGATCCACGGCCCTGCTCGCATTCGTTCAGCGCTGTCGAGAGCGCTATTTGCACCGGGTGTGACCATCGTGCCGTGGGTGGCGCGGCCTGTCGCAACAACTCACCAATTATGCCGTACTGTGGTTCGGTCGGGTAAATCAGTCCCGGTTTGTCGATTAGCTTTTGCAGCACCGTATATTCTGGTTCGTTGTACAGTGGATGGCAGATGAAGAGCTGACCGTGCGCTCCCAGCAGCATCTCCATCATGGTGAAGCCCGACAGGGCTAGGCTGGCGATGCAGATACAGATCGCGCCGAGGATCAGTGTGATGCCGGCCTTATTGTCCGCATGGCAGCAACCGCAGCTGAGTGCGCTCAGCAGGATGAGCGTCACTAGCAGGGTCATGATGGTGGTAGCGAGACCAGCTAGCCACAGGATGGCACCGATTTCACGGTACCGATCAAAGAACGAATCGGAAAAGTTGGCCGTACGGTTAACCTGCTCCACAAGCTGCCCAACCGTTTGGGTGAGGACGCCGATCGTCGTCCGCGTATCGGTCGCCAACTCTTCCAACCGTTCCTGCACCTGATCCGCCAGATCTTCGGTGGTGTTTTTGATATCCACGGCATAGTTACGAAAGGTGGCACGGGCTAGCGTTAGCTCCTGCGTTAAAGCGTGCATGCTGCTGTTCCGACTAGCCTCACCCATCGCCATCAGCTTGGCCAGCGTTCGGTCGACCTGCAGCTTCCGGATGCGCTCGATCAGTCCCGTATCTTCAAAGTTCCGAATCCGAAGCGTGTCGCATAGCGGCCGATCACGGAACGTGCACTGGCGTTGCAGTACGGACAGCTGTATCTGCAGCTCCTCCAGCCGGTACTCGGCTTCGTACGAGATTTTAGCCGCTCGCGCTAGCGCATCCTGCAGCAGGTGGATCCGCCGGGACAGATTGCTGCTGCTCGTGCTGATCTCAATGATCGATTCGAAGATGATGTCGATACCGGTAAACAGGGCCAGATGGTGCTGTATCGGTTCGCCGAGCAGTTTGTCAATGCTTTCCAGATCGTTCCGTATGCGCTCGGTAGCGGTGGCGAGACCCTCGCCAATCACGAACCGCATTTGTGATTCTGCGTCACGCAGAAACGTTGCCGCATCGAGCAGCGAGGACCGCACGACGGTGGGTGTGTGATCGACAGCCGAGGCAATCTGTTCGTTCGTTACGAACATTGCTATCACGCCGGCGCTGAAAAAGATGATTAATGAATGACAAATACGTAAACCACCCCTTCCCCCCCGCCGGCCACCCCATCCCACCCCATAGCACAATGTCAGATTTGTTATCTGGCGATGTTGGCGATAAGCAGAACCTACATCAACAGCAGTATGACGACCTGTAGCATTAGTCCGAGAAAGCTTTTACGGCAGTGCAAAGACTCTTCGAGCGATAGCTCTTCCGCCTGAATGATGGCATCGACGGTGGGTCCCGGGTTGAGATCGTCGTCCGGTTCCTTCGCACATCCCCACGCGATGGTGTAGCAGAGCGGTATAAGCGATATGAGGAAAAAAATCGCTATCAGGCAGATATATCCCGACTCAACTTTGAGCGCCTGCAACGGTTAGGAAAGTTTAGTGGCCGCTTCGAATGTGTGTCCGTCGCTCCGATGCAGTGCAGTGGTAGTAATCACCTCGAGAATCAGCTGGAAGAAGGATACCTTCGTGTGGAAAGCATCGCGCAGCAGCTCTAGAATGCAATAGACTTTTATCAACACTCACGACCCGACCCACTTCGTACCTTAGAAGGTGTTGCCCCCGGAGGGGAGTGGCGTTAGCGGCCACAGTTCGCTTACCTACTGGCAGATCGTACGGTGTGATGTAGGACAGAAAAGTGGACAGATAGGAGAAAACGAACGAACCATGGTAGAGTCCGAGCGTAGGTATGATGTAGCTATCGGTCGCAACCGGCTCTGGATAGTCGTGTGGGATGGCCACTGCCTGCTCCTTTATAAGACGGGCAGAATATTAGACATTAGTGCACCCTGCTGCTGCAAAGTCATACCTACCATGGTTCAAAGGGGAGCCAGTTCACGAAAATCCAATCTATAGTACATCCAACAGTTGACCAGTCCCCTCTGATTGTGTGTGTGTGCTTTTGGATGGCATATCTAATTTCAGATGGCTGCCAACAGTGCGTCAGTTATGACGAATGCTGTTCGCCGTTGAATCATCCGTATAGATAACGAATCAGCTATTACGAATTCGTTGGAATTGTTTTGCCGGTTTCTACCACAAGGTGAACGATAACGTGGTGGAGAAGCTTTATCCCTACTCTCCTAATCTGCACATACGGTAGCAAAGTATTCACTGAACTTGTACACTTATTACACGTAGAAGGTATTTACCTTTTACAAATTTTGCAATAATTTCAATATAGCCACACAAATTCCCAAACCAGGCAGTTAAAAATGTAATACGAAGGAATCCCAAAAGTACATTCAGTTCTTCCGTACGGCTTCTTGAGGTGTAACTCTACACGGTACTACGTTTGTCCGGAGCAGGTGAGACGATTGCACCGACGCTTCTAGGGTAACAGTAACCTGCACTTTAATAAACACACCATACCGTGTATCCGTTTCACGAGCAAGGGCACGCACTAGGAACCCTCAAAACTGGATTTAAACTGTCTACAAGCACAAAAACGGAGTCGAAGCTATTTTGTAAAGTTGGATGCAACGCACCGGAATGGTAGAAAACCACCGTAGGCCTAGTGGCACGTGCTTCTCATCCATACGGTTTGCACACGTGGGCCATTCATCATAAAGGGGGATGCGACAAGCGCTAGAATGACAACCGGACCGCCGGCGGTGTGATTGAATGTTCCATTATTGATCATGGAACGATTCACCACAGTGCACTGTGGCGTTTATCTTCACGCCAATCTTTTCTGTGAATCTAATTAATACTGCACTGAGGTTAAGAAAAAAATAGGGAGCTCGATTGTATACGATTGACAAAACGATGCCGTTTCTGACACGTCGACAAGAGGTGACACTAATTAGATTACGGCCGCGAAGGTGTTTATTGATTTCAACGATGTTAACCTGCTCGAAGGAACCAGATGGAAGACATTCGGATGGGACACGAGCACAGCACACCAAGCTTAGCAAATGTACATCCAGTAACGCTAAACCATCCTAGGGGTTTTAATGGATTTCGTCGGATAATTCCACAGCCTTTTTATCCCGTGGTAAACTCTGCACCTGCAGCGACACTGTTCGCAGTGTCCACCGAACCGGAACGCCTGCCCGTTTCGGAAGCTAACGTGGAACTGAAGTTCCTTCGAGGAGGGTTGGATGTATGGATGCGCTTACGCATGTCCGCCGATGGATACACGACGGGGATGTGTTCGGTGAACCTGATGGTCAAGCGATGCGATGCACGTGCAGTGCACGATGCGTTACGTTCGGTGAAATGTAAGCTACGCACATATATGAAAAAGTCGCCGAATCTAGTGCAAAGCAGTAACCCGTGGTGCGGATACTTTATTTGTTGAGTAAACTGTGACAGAGAGACGCTGGTGCTGGTCGGGGTTGCGAGGTCTTTCGGTGTAATATCGTACGCCGGTATTGTGGATTTCGGCCGATGATCCTACTTCGGTGGGAAGTACAATGCCTTGGTAAGCATCGACACTATGCAGGGCATCTGTTTCTTTGCATCCATCGCCTCATTGCCGGGAACGTTCGATTGATACTCGTACGCGACCCGCCGCGAAACGGCAGTCAACAGCTGTAGCAGTTCCTTCGAGTGAGCGTTCTCCTTTAGCTCCAAGCAAAGCGATTGGATGTACCAGGAACCGTTGATGGGATTGCGCCACGAGTAATGCCCATCGTACGTAGAGTACATCACCAGCAGATCGGCCATGGTAGGAATGGCATACACCAGTTGACCTCCAGATGCATCGACTGTGTCTGTCACGGTCCTGGCATACTTGACACCCTTGTCCAAACTTTCGCCTCTGCAAGCCTGTACGAAAAAGAGCTTCGGTTTGCCGAGCAGCGTTTTGCACGCATTGCCAACAAATGGTTTCCACAGATGGTCAATAGGGTAGCTACCATCGGACGCATACAGGACATCCTTCTCACCGTGGGTCATAACCACCACAACCAGGCAGTCGTTTTGCGCATGGCTTTCGGCAGCAGTCTCTTCCAGCACGGTTAAAACCTCAACTTTTGTTTTATCATCACACAAACGTACATCGAACCCGATTGATTTGAACGTCGAACATAAACTATCACGATCCCTATCACTACCGTCGCGTCGGGGCATGCGTTTAAAATTCACTTGGTTGATGACAAGCGCCACTCCGCGCTTCGGATTCCTTGTGTCGTAATTGTCATCCCGTATTGCCGCTTGCACATGGGGCGCACTCACAACGGACCCTCTGTGTTTGCTACTGTATGCTGCATTTTCATTCGATCTAAATAAAGAGCAAAATAAAACATTGAATGCTGTAAGCGAGTGGAAATGTTGTGCCCAACACTGGAACCACTTACGTCGATACAATAGGTTTAGTGTCGGTTTCGTCTGCGGCTTCCATCTTTTCACTTTCAGCCGGTCGCGATGAACTGAAGCGACCTTCTAAGCGCACCGTTCCAATGTACCCATCGAATCGCAAACCGTACCTTCTGATAACCCTTATCAGACTGTTGACGTTTTCCGTTTTATCGCTTTTCTGTTGCAATCCGAGGGGGATGGGACCTCCACCAGACTTATGAGATAGTAAGGTAGCGACTTCCCATCTTCGTTTTCGCGAGGCCATTATGCTTCGCTACTACCGGAAAAGATTCGCTTATTGCGGAAAATATTTTATAGAGTTGATAACATATTGATAAGATTGATATGATAAACTGCTTCTAAACTGCCTATCGTAGTACCGAGTCGGCAAATGGCATGATTTTAGAAATTTACAAACTTTACCTAACTTCCTCGATGAGAGCCACTGCTGATATATTTTTAATTTTGCTCATACTTGTAATTAGGACATCAGTCGATCGCTTTATCGCTTTTTTGTGCGTTCGTTACAGCAGTACTAAGCACGAAATTCGATCGCCGTGGTTCGTACGACGCGAGTATGAGCTTTTAGACACTGAAAAACATTTGTACTATGTTGAAATGCAGAAGCATTTTCATGTTTTAACGCTTGTTTCACCAATTTCATTTTTAAATCAATAAAAACCCTTCAAATGTACGAATTCGTCCCGAAACCACAACAGTAAAAAGTGCGGGAATTCTTCTTACACAACCGGGAACGAAAATAACCGTCCAAAGAGTTGCTTCGATTAAATAAAACCACTCAGATTTAAAACAGCCAGTCAAATGCACTCTCGATGAAGGGCAGTGAATGGAATTGAGTGTCACGGTGTTCGAATCTCGGCGAACCAACTCCGTGCCGAACACGAACGTCTCATTTGTGCGCGCACCCTGCTTTTTACATGAGCGTGAAATATTTCACGGAACGCTTGAGTTCAAACGTTGCGCTTAAAATGGAAAACGCTTGAGTGTTGGCTTTCATACAAAAACGAAACGGTGAAACGGCAGTTGGATGTAGTGTTGCGTTACCACAATGTTTATAACTATTCTACATAAATTCTACATTAACACACATCGAAACCGATGGCTGAATTTGTTAAAGTGTTTGTTTATCTAGCGTTTCAAAATCAAATACATTTAAACACTGCACTGACAATATCTGCCGGAACAAAGTGCTTGTCGTGATTCATTTATAAAAATAACGTGTGCAGGATATAGATTCGCAATCGCACGTTCTTGTATAGGCAACTCAAGCGGTAGATAGAGCAGTGTATTAATGAATGAACCGAGTTTACGGGGAACAAATTGCTGATAAGCCTTATCGAAAGATAGCAAAAGTGCACTCATGGCGAATAAAAACGATGATTTACAGTGTGTCGTTCGTTCGTGCAAAGTGATCTGGCTAGTGTGACTCCAGCGATACCTGAAAATGGAACAAATGGATTCATCAAAATCCACGATCGTGCCAACCGATCAACTCGACGCAATATCAGTAAATGTGTAAGTACGGTGCTGTATTTTAAATTTACGCCAGCCTGTACGTGTGTCTGTTTGATTTCATTCCAGTACAAGTACGGTTACGGAATTGGATGCTCCTCCGTCACCTTCACTTGTGAGCGTAGATGTAGCAGTAGATCGGTATGACACAAGCCATGCAAAGCGTGGAATAGCACTTATCCTCAACCAAGCGAAATTTAAAAGCATGTGCCGAAGAGACGGCAGTGATAGGGATCGTGATAGTATGAGTGCCATTCTGAATAGTATCGGGTTTGACGTACGCGTGTTTGACGATCTCAAACGAAAGGAGCTGCTTGCCACGCTTAAATCGATTGCAGCCGAAGATCACTCGCAAAACGACTGTCTCGTAGTGGTGGTTATGACGCATGGCAAGACGAAAAATCATTTGTACGCGAGCGATATGTCCTACAAAGCGAACAAACTGTGGGAACCCTTTGTCGGCAGTGAGTGCCCATCGTTGCGTGGAAAACCGAAGCTCTTCTTCATACAGGCCTGCAGAGGCGAAAAGCTCGACGAAGGCGTAATCGTAAGGGTAAGACGGATGGTTGGGGAACAGAGAAGCAAACCAGACGATTCTGCGGTAAAGATAAGTTACGTCATACCTTCTATGGCCGATCTGCTGGTGATGTACTCTACGTACGATGGGCATTACTCGTGGCGCAACCCCATCAACGGATCCTGGTTCATCCAATCGCTTAGCTACGAGCTCAGCGCGAACGTTCATCGGCTCGAGCTTTTGCACATTCTGACGGCCGTTTCGCGAAGGGTCGCTTATGAGTATCAATCACACGTTCCGAGAAATGAAAAACTCGATGCAAAGAAACAGATGCCGTGCATTGTGTCTATGCTCACGAAGCTGTTATATTTTCAGCCTGAGAAACAGTAACGCTCAAACGGTGACAATAATATTGCTGTGAGTGCATGCATAAACTTAACAATTATACGCTTGTACTGACTAAAACAAAACTACAAATTCAATATTTTGTATACTTGTAATATGCTGTAATATGGTTCATATAAATAAGAGTAATCTGAAATTGTTTTTTAAAGTAAATTTAGGCAAAACGTTCAACGAATTAAAATTATTTCTTTCGTTAATGAAAAAGAGAAATATTCAAGAATCTGTTCAATTTAAATAATGTTTAATAAATTTTAATAACTCTCACAACAACAATTGTGGTTTTTGTGTTTTGAATCGACCGTAATCTATTTTTCGCATTTGACAAAGTTAGGGCTTTTGCTGATGATTGTAACTATAATCACGTTTCTCCGTGAGCTACTAACAAGTGCTTGTGTACAGCGGCATCGCATGCGTACCGCTGTATTTAAACAGGCGGTAAGGTATGATTAGCTAATTGTGTAGCATTATGTTATGATAAAAAAATACTAAAATAATAAGAAAATAAGAATATCTACAATACCATAGTTCATATTTCCGATCTTCCTTCATTGCTGAAATGCTGGCTTAAATTACGTAGGTCGAAAGGCACGCAAAACACGGGTAAAGACTGTACTATGTTCTTTTCGAGTCCATCTCAAAGATAGGACGGATTATTCCAAATATTTATAACTAATTCTGAATGTGGCACGAATGGATGCAATTCTTAAAAGTCAATTCACAACTATCAATTAATATCGTAACACTTTTTCCCAACTTTGTCAATTGTTTTTCTAACTAAAAAGAAAACTTCGTGAATCGCCACCCATCCGCCGGTTACCCTCCTATAATTTCTCATTTTTCGTTATTGTATGACGACCAGGCTGTAGATAGTCAGTCTTTGTTCGGAGGAACGAACCGAATGGGATTTTGGTGCCGGTCTGTTGTGTGAAGGACCGGCACCGATACGACTATCCCACCAGGGCCCCCTAATTTCCCTCTAAGTAAGTTATAAAAATCTGAAACAAATCATAACTAAGAGAACTAGCTGATGCTTTTTCCAGCGTTGTCATTAGTTAAGCAAAATCTTGAATAATGTTCACTTATGAGTTAATAAATGACAGTTCATGCTTAATGAAAGTAAAAGTTGGTTGGGAGATATTTCCTATTTGCCCTATCTCACATTTCGGATAAATGGTTTTTTAAACGCAATATTACATTGCATTCGGATTATTTGCACTCGCAGATAGCACTTTACTGCTTAATCGCGGCAGCAAGTGAATAATGAATACTTGTTTTAATCGATAACAGACATTTGCGTCATTCCCAAACATAGCAAGAAGCATCGGAAATAATTGAAGCCAAAGTGGAATATATTTGCTTTATTCTACCGACTTTTATTAAAGCCACTAACAATTTCATTTACTACAGTGCACCGAATGATGTTTACGGCTTTCTATACGTCGTTGTTAGACAAAAGCTGTGAAGAATTGAGAGAACTGTTTTTAGTAACAAAATTAAACATGCCGTTGAGTGACGTTTTGCTGATGGTACTATCTTAGGACTGATGGAACCCTCTCGTACGAGGGGAAAATTCTCCGATGGATCCGTATGTGTGGAAGGACAATGGTGGAGCTGCTAAAATGATGAGTTGTACGACGATCTCTTTCTGTCGTACACCAAATTTGACTCGCCAAGCTCCGGTGGGCTGCAGCTGCGTATCATTCATTCTGCGAAACGGGGGTTTTTAACCCTCCTTTTTATCTTTCATCTTCCACGAAGTTTGTCTGGGTCTTTTGTGAGACTGGCGGATTTGCAGTGACCGACTGTACTATTTGAGCGGTAAAAGATTTATCAAACCGAAATGCATCACTGAACCGTTCCTCGTAGTTGGACTTACTAATTCTTTTCTTTTGCCATCGTTTGTTCCTGTTTCTTCTTATCCGGTGTTTTACTCCTTATCGTATCTTGTTTGTTACGTTCACAAGAAAAGTAATCGCGAACTCGTTTTCTTTGAATCCGTCAAAATCTTTTTTCACCTACACTTTGATTATTGCCTTCCTCTGTGTAATGCGGCAGTTCAACATGCTGTTTAGGTGGGAAGTATAATGCTTTACATAGCGTAGAATTGATCAGTGGAATTTGTTTCCCCTTTATGTCTGCTGTCGAAAGATTTGCCACTATTCCGGTTACATGGGTTAACAACGACAATACATCCTTATTTTCGATATTGCTGTTCAACACTTTGCACAGGGACTGTATGAACCAGGAACCGTTCTTGTCACGGTACGAAACATAATCGTCGTAAGAAGAATACATCACCAGAAGATCACCGTTTGTAGGCAAGCTAACCTGTATATCATTTCCAAGTACTGGTTCGGCATCGGTCGTTGATCGTTGAACTCCAGGGTCATGTGTTTCACCCCGACAGGCTTGTACGAAGACGAGCTTTGGCTTTCCATTTAAGGATGGGCACTTGTTTCCAACAAAATACGCCCACAGTTCGTCGACTGCGATACAGTTGTCCGAGAATCGGATTTTGCTATTGGTTCCGTGGGACATCGACACTATCAAGATGCAATCATTCTGTGTATGATCCGCTTTGGAAACGTTCGCTAGCACTTCTCGCACTCGAACAATATCACAATCATTGAATGAATGTACTTCGAATTGCAACCCTTTAAGAACTTGTTCCACTGCTGCCAAATCCTTTCTTGAACCTTCACGATCCTTATGTTCAATAAAGACTAAAGCAATTCCACGCCTTTTATGGGTCGTACCGTAGTTTTCGAAAATAATATCTTCCTTCTGTTCGGCCATCGTAACACTCGTCTCGACAGTAAATGGACACCAACGCTTAATGTCGGCTCCTTTTTTATGTGAAATGAAATTGGTATGATAAGGATTTCTTAATTCTAAGAATTGATAATGAATTTCACTGGTAGGATTAACGATCCAGCGACGACTTCAGTTGTTTGGGTACCCCAATGTAGAGGCCCCAGTCGATATGCGAGTGATTGACAGTGGGTGGGGGGAAGGGTTTGCCCCGTTACCTGTGTTGCCTGTGTCTTTCAGGAACACAGGTGTGTACCATGTGTGTATGTATGTATTTCATGTACTCTCAACTACAAGGCCTCTAGGAGACGTTTTGCGACGGGTGGTTGGATTATTTTCTTATTCGTGGTAAGATTAATAAACGCTTTGCTATTGCGTCTACTTTCAGGTGCAGTCTTCGATTTGCCAAAATTTGTGTAGTAAGTTCAATACGCGTTTATCTATACGTCATTCCTACATTCTTGCGAACTGATAGCGGATTCAGAGAAAACAATGCGTGACTACATTTAATTATTTTGTTACTCCACTGCTATTATCAGCAAAAAAACCACCCCCAAACCTCACCACGGGGCCGGAGCTTCGAAATAGACAAAATTGATCAAAAAATAAGTTAAACCTAGCTTTCGGCAGTTCAAGATGGGTCGAAAGATACCTACCGACGGCTAGCTTACAGGCTGTCATATACAAACATCCGCTTAATCAACGAACGTTATACGTTTAAACTTTCGGATCCGTCAGCATCCACTGCATAGTTGTACGAATTCCATTGTTTCCCAGGTTTGCTCAGTTTATTGCAGCGCTTTATGTTCCAAATGTTGTCCGAAAAATGGTCGTCTTACTGGGACGCCTTTTTGATGTAGTTTTCGGTAACATCGCGTACCATTAGATCCACTAGCTTGTCCAGGTCGTAGTGATGCTGCCATCCCCAGTCACGGCGCGCCTCCGAATCATCGAAGATTTGTGGCCACGAGTCGGCGATAAGCTGCCTGCTATCTGGGCGATAGCTCACGTGCAGCTCGGGAATATATTTGGCCAGCTTCTCAACGAGCTCCTCCGGCGTGAAGGACATGGCCGTCACGTTGTACACACGGCGCTGCAGCTTCTCCTCCGGCGCTGTCATGAACTCGAGCAACGATCGTAAACAATCCTCGATGTACATCATTGGCAGACGCGTGTCGGGTTTGAGGTAGCACTGGTACTTGCCGGTCTTGAGTCCCTCGAAGAATACGGCAACGGCGTAATCTGCAACAGCAAGTAGCACATTGATTAATCACCATGTCGTTCGTGTTACGGTGCACTTGTTGGTAACCTACCGGTAGTACCACCGCCAGGTGGATCGCTGGAGATCACACCCGGAAACCGGAGGCAGCGGAAATCCAATCCGAACTTGTGGTGGTAGTACTCGCCCATCAACTCTGCATGCACCTTCGACACACCGTAGATCGTACGCGGTCGCTGGATCGTCACGTTCGGCGTAGGGTTCCGTGGACTGTCCGGACCGAACGCACCGATCGTACTCGGCACGAAGATCCTCAGCTTGTACTGTTTGGCCAGCTCCAGCACATTGTGCATGCCCTCGATGTTGACGCGCACCGCCAGCGGAACATTCTGCTCGCCAATCGCGCTGAGTAGTGCGGAAAAGTGAATGATCCAGTCGACACGATGATCGACCACGATCTTCTGCAAACCCTTGAAGTCGAGAATGTCGGCGAAGATGTACGGTCCGCTGTTAACGATCTCGCTGCTCGGTTTGATGATGTCCGACAGAATAACGCTTTCCTCGCCGTACTGACTTCGCAGAAGTTTTGCACATTCCACACCGAGCTGTCCAAGTCCACCTTTGAAGAAAGATGTACAAGGCAAGAGAATATTAATGTTGGAATATGTAAAAAGAAACAGTTCCAAACACGCATGCTAGGCGCGCGATTATTCTGCAAACAGAGCTAAATGTGACAGTTTTGCAGAAAATGAGATGTTCCTTGAATAGCTCACAAAGATTTCAGAAATGATAAATTAATGATCAAGTAGTGTGAAGTACCATTTCGATTGATTCGGTTTGCAAAGAATTCCAATCAATACCTATCTTCAAAACTAAGGAAATCCGTAAAACATTGCCTTTCGTTCGTTGCTGACTTCGTTTGTAATTGATGATGTATGCGGAATATGTTTGTAGTTCTGGTAAAACTACCACATATTGACCAAACTAAACGCCCAGAGCATGTGGTCGTCACGTAAATTGACGCAGAATGAAATTTCTGCTGATGTTTCGTATTAGGCGGTGGTGTTAACAGTTTTGCTCGTTCACGATTCACGCCGAGAGCTTAGTGTTCAGCAACTAGAGGAACGTGCTCAGGGAGGGAATAAGGCCAAACAACTTCTAAACTACCGCCCGCTTAGAAACTGTCCCCCATAGCAACGCGAGTGTGCGTACGCTTGTTGCTAACCTTGCATCACAATTTACTCCCCAATTGAGCGCTCAATTGAGCTAAACCGAATGAGCGGGGGCTCGCCCTGTTGCTCGGATGGTCGTGACGCATGCACCCGTTCCACGTTTGCCCGGCGCACGGAGATGCGTGGGAACTCACCTGTGATGAGGATTTTCGGATGCGTTTTCCGTCCACCGCCGTTTGACAGCCAACGACGTATCGGTGCCGTGTGCTGTTGCTGGTGTACCGTAGCCAATGGAGCAAGCACGCCGTCGGCTGCTGAACTACGATGCAACTGTTGGCGCAAACTTCCGCCAAATGCGGTCGAAGCCTTGCGCAGCAGCATCCTTCCCCGTACCAAGCCGAGAAGCCGTATCAGTGTTTGATTAGGGTTTGGTGATGTATGTCGTCGCTTATTGTGCACACACACACACACACACAGCACGTGGAAAGATTCGCTTATGGAGAATTCCGTTCGAAAGTACACCAAGAAGTCCCGAATGGTATATTGTGGACAGACGACGAAATGTACGGCCAAAAGGAAATTCCGACAAAAAACGATACGATCGATCGGTTGAAGCGAAAGGATCGGTAATGATATAGTGCGGAAGATCGAAAATTATCTTCCAATGTCCACACACACACGCGCGCGCACAAACACACACTGGGCACAGTTCCTTGGGTTAATGGGGGTTATGAGTGAGTGGGGTGTGGGAGACGAAGGACCAAACGGATGTGTCGATAGGCGGGATCGATGCAAGCGCGAGTCCGTTCGGGTCGAGTCGCGGCTTTGGACTGATGCTCACACAAATGGCATTCCCGTGCCGGAGCGCGCATATTTTTGCGACCATGGAGACCCCGCGGGACGCACTGTTTGGTCGAAGTGCTGGCGGAGATCCGCGTATAAAACCGCACTTCGTCAAGTTGGGTGATCGTGCCAGAGGAGGAAGACGGTCCTTTGCCCGCTCCCGCTCTGTGCTCGTGCGCAGCCGTACTTGTTGCTACAATGTTTCGCCGCCCCTTGTTTGCAAATGTGTTGGCCGTAGCTGACCATGGCCGGGAGATGGTGGTGGCCTCTCGAGTTACTGCGGCCGATGCGAAATTTATTAACGCGACCCCGGAGCGTCTTGTCGTCAGGCGGTGTGTGATGATTTGATCGAGGTTAGAACCGTCCACACGTTACCCTTGTGCCGGTGTGGATATACAGTATGTTGCGCTTCCTAGCGACGTGCGTGGCAGTGGACGAGAATGCAACATGAGCGGATGCTAGAGAACAGGTTCCGCTGCGTTGGCGAATGGTGCACCGTGCATGAAAGAGACGACTACGTACGTGCCGATATTAGCATTTTTGTTGTTGTGTGCATTTCGATTACACAGTGGTTTAGTGTTTGGTTTGCAAAATGCGGCACTAGTGAGATGAAACGATCTTGTAGCGGAACCATGTGCCAGTGAACAGGTTTAGCTGGACATAATATTCGCGGCAAAACACAGGGTAGCATTAATCGGAAAAAACTTGGGAGTAATTTAAAATTGTAAAGATGTTGTTTGGCTAACAAAAATAAATTGTTAAGAATTAATTATTAACTGGAACATTTAATTATTCGGTGTAATATCATTTTTTTGGTTTTGGCTTCTGGTGCAGAATTTGTAGTTGCCCAATCGTTTGCAATAAAATGGAATTGCGATATCCTTGCGTAGTGACTTTGTTGGGTCCCTGTAGCTCATAATGAACAATACCGAGATTTTTCCAACAAGATACCTTGAGGAGAAAAAGAAAAATTGTCAAGCCAAAATTATTACTTGAAGTTCAAAATTGAAGCTCTATGTTTCTACGCAAATGATGGAATAAGATTTTTAAAGTAACATATATGTTAATGTTACACAATGATTTAAGTTAGCTATCTTATTCTGAAAATTTTACATTTAATAAGTCATTAGATACATTGAGCTAGTAACCTAATATGCCTCGAAGATTAGGATCTTATATAGAAGTTGAGGAAATTGTTTTCAAAACATACTTATTATAATATACCCTCCTACTCATGAAGTTTATACAATGCATCAACCATTTCAACTTCTGTGTTGTTTACATTATGCACAATAGGTTTGTCGCATGTTCGTAATCGTGTGTCCTTAGTTTGTTGATACTAAGCTTCCGTTAAAATCTCTAATAAATGAAATATGTGGGAAAGCAATTAGAACTTCGTGTCTTATCCTCAATATTACCGTCGATTTCATCAATACTTTGAGTTTTAATGTTTTTGCATTGTTGTCAGGGGTGTTCTATGCTGGAATATTCCTGTGCCGATAGAGATCAGACTTCCACGAGAATTGACTTTACACGTCACCAGGATTACCTCATCTCTGGAGTGTGTCAACCCAGGCTATTGGGTGAGGTGTGGGGAGCATCAATCTTCCTGATCTTCTTTCTCATTCTTATATTACTTTGTTACAGTTACAACGACTCGATCATTTTTCTATCAACTTCCTGCAAGTTTTTTTATCTAATGCTCAAGAGTGATAACATGAGCGTTTAAGTGCAAGATAACATGTTGGTTTAGCCGAAGCGAGAATAAATTTTAATAGATGAAATGTAATAATAAAATGTAAGTAATTAAATAAACCTAAGCTCTCTGATTAGAAATCCATTCTGATAGCATCCGATGTCATAGTTTATGATCTTTGGAAGCATGAGTGAAAAATAAAATTAATACGAAGCTAACCCAGCTACTAGTGTTACTCACGGGCACGATTTGTATTACGCTACTCCTCAAATCCGTGTCGAACGAGCCATCAGAAGGGAGCGTGCTCCGTAACCTCATCGGCACCACTTTCAGGGTCGTTAAGCTCAGTGGGTTAAAGAAATATGATGCAATGTGCAAACACATGCACATCAAGCGCATGCATCATCACCGTTACCGGAGTGTTGCAGTGCGTTTGAAAATGCTAAATTTCGATTGTTTCGATTGACGGCAGTTGCTCGCTGGAGCCTAAACACCCTGCAGGACCGTGTCGTAAATGTCGTAAGCAAAATGTCCTCGTTGACTTTAAGCTCCCAGCCGTTGCCGGGAGGTCATACCACCATGCATGAACACGTCGTGTGGAAAATTGTTCACTGCTGGAGCTCCGCTTGTCCGCTCGTAGGGTACTGCTGCATCTAAAGATGGGTGGCCCTCCTCAGGTTTGAAGTTTTCTGCGCACCAAGTTTACTGTTACCATGGAAACAGTTTGCGCTACCGCGTGCTTGTGACGCAACAGGAAACCCAATTGCCATTTGCCATTTGCGGTAAAGCCACGCGTGGAGCTGAACGAGCGTCTAATTACGACACGACGATGGTCTTTACCGATAGCGGTAAGTTTTCGGTGACAAGAATTAAAAAACCATAAGCGCAAATTATCCATCGAAATGATAGTGCTTAGAGTACGCATAGCCATGTGCATGTGGAGTTCTAGGTTTTATGCTTCAAATGAAATGAAAAGCAAATACATGCGCTAGCGCGGTAAAACTTTTCCAGCGCTTCCGGGCAGCGCCGCAATCTAATCTACAGCGGTTACGAAGGACGGTAGGTTTTCCTTGTACATTTTATTTATGTTTTTCCGTTCAGCAGCGCAGACGATGACGAAAAGCCGTCCGTCAATCAGTGTTCAGTTCGAGCAGCTATTTTTAAGGTTGTTTGGAACCATTTCTGTTCGGTACGATCGCCTGATGTTGTTAGATAATTGTTTCGCGTCATCAGTGGGAGTGATTTGTTTTGGGGATGAGTTCAACTTCTTCACCGTTTGTTTTAACCTTCAAACTGCGCAAGACTGTATCGATTAGGCAAACGATCTTCCGTTTCATGGTGCAGAATACGTCACAAGTTCGACGACTGACATTGACCATTAAAAAAAATAATAATAGGAAAATAAATCCAACTCTGACCACAAACCTAGACCTGTTTGGTGCCATGAACTTCGCATCGCTTTGTGCGTGGAAAACAGATGGTGGTCAGTTCTCACGATTTGGTCGTGAACGTTCGCATCTAGCTCACTAGAGGAAGGAAGCATCAGCACGATGGAACAATGCACATCTGCATTTGAATACGGCTCCTCAGGAGGACAGTGACGATGCGATCAGTAGATGGAACCGAGGGAACATCTTTGGAGCTGCAGCCAGGTCAACGGTTGATTACACCGCGCGAAACAATCTGGGTGAAGAGTTCGCATAAGTTAAGCCATTCATTTAGATAATTGGACTTCCGGAACGTACGCTTATGATCGGTGCTTCCTGAAATTCAGTATACTTCCTTGATCATATTTGGTTGAATCTTTAATGAGGATCACCTCCAAAGGCGTTGTTAACTTTTGGAAGGCTCAATTACTTTAGTTCAATGTTTGGAAATTTAAAGTTTGAGCAAATAAACCAGATTTTTGGGCAACCGGTGGGATCTGTTAGGAGTGTTATACTATGAGCTGGTTGCAATGGCGGTTCTAACAGTAGGCGGAGCAGGCCAAGTGTATCGTCCGTCATATTAAGGGGGGGGGGGGGGACTTCAGCTTGGGAACTCCAAAAGATTGAGTCTTCCATGAGCTGGACGAATAAAAAAAGTTTGAGTTATTGAGTTTAACTTTTCTCTGAGGTTGTGTCTTTAGCGAGATTTCCGAAGACTTCTATCCATTGAGTGAGCCTTTCAATTGAAGCTGTAATTTTTACCGGGTTATTGTTAATAAGAGCTAGCCCTCCAGATCCGAATTTCACATTGAGAGATAGCCTTAGTCCTGTTGAAGCACTGAAAACTCCTAGGGATGTTAAGAGCCACGACTTTTTTGAATGTGCATCATCTTTTGAGAACCTGCACGGAACATTGTCAGACAGCCGGATTCTCGGAACCAAAATGTTATAGCTTGTTTAGTACATGAAGGTTATCTTCCACATCACCAGACACAACTTTATACTCCTTCAACTTCTATCCCAACATTTCACATCTCGTTAGTCCTATACTCTATTATCTGCTGTGTTGTCTTAGTCTAATGTAGTGCCATATATCCAGGACAACCAGGACTTCCAGACTTTACAAGATGGCCTGTTTGTATGTGGTACTTATAGGGGCCGGTGTCCGAGGAGATAGGGGCGACTGACTATCCAACTACGTGGTATGAATAAGTTTAGAAAGCCAGAAATAGAAAAAATAATAGTCCCATTTCAACTATCCTGCTACGTAGCAAAATCAAGTCTGGTTAGCCAGTTGTGGCAATCACGAGTTAATAGTTCGTTTGTAAAGCTAGCTCTGCGTGGAACGACCAGCCTGATACAAAAGTATGTATGTATTTTGTTCTCGAACTTGAGCTTTTCTTATTCGCAAATGCAATCATAATTGCTCGTACAATTGTCAGATGGCTTCCAATATCCGCGCGTCGGATGCTGCTGATTGTCTAGCACCGGTAGCCGCTCTCAATCGAATCATAATGGGCCTATTGATTCAATATAAAACGATTATGAAGATCATCGCAACGATCACGGTCGGCTATTCTAACCAGAAGCCCTCTCTCTTGATTGCATCCGGTTGTGCAGTGTGTGCGCATTCATGAACCCTGAACCTGCACGTGACATTTTGCATATTGTTGGACAAAAATTTGCCTCCACAAACTGAACAAAACGTGCTGCGAAGCATTGCGTTGGTCGGAGGTCAAACGGAACACCCAAACGGTTACACACTAAGCAGGTGATTAGGAAAGCGTTACCCTTCGGTAGTTCGGGAAGGTTTGGCCTTCAGTCGGGCGTAAGCGCACCCATCGCACCGGCCACCGACCGTATTGTGCTGGGCTGAAGAAAGAGGCAAATTACAATTTCCTTAATTTTAGATTCATTGTTTAGAAAGAGCCGAAGCCCTCGGTTTTGCGAAATGCTTCGTAGCCCTGTGTGTCGCCTCCAGTGCCGTTTACCGTCAAGGTGATGGACGCACATCCGCGCGTCGGGTGGAACCGGACGATTAACACCTGCGCGAGTGGGTTGTAGCAAGTCCACACACCCACAGAAAGACGGTATTGCAAGTTGTCTTAGAAAGGGCTCTCCGTTTTTCTTTCCATTTGCAGGAAAAACAACTCTCTGAAGCACAGTACGTATGGTTGGTGTTTTGCCACAATACAAGGCGCACATTGCAATGGTGGAAAAATGGACACAAAACCCATAATTGTCACCATTCGCTGTCAATGACCAGCGCGCAACACGGGAGCGGAAGTTTGCTAAACGGAGAAAGAAAACGTACAGCTAATTTATATTGTGATTTTTTAACCATTGTTTCTGTTATTAGCTTTTTTGCTGTGAAACGCTAATCCACCACATAGGGGAAGGCACCTAAAGATGACACCTCAAGGAAGTGACAAATAAGGGCTCATCAAGCGTATAGTGTCCTCGGGAATGTTTGCCATGTGTTTGCACTCGGCAGAAAGTCTTGTCAGTACCCTTCAGAAGACAACACAATGAAATTAGACAAACCAAATGAATGCTTATTGTTTGTTTCGAATTGAAGTTTGTGGATCGTTGAAATAGGAATCACAATAAATATTATCGTTGAGGTAACTAACGTTTGGTTAGAATTTGAGAGTTTTCGGCTAATCCTTCTTAGAGTGGAATGTTATCCATGTTGTGATACGATTTTATGGCCATCACTATCCGTAACATCGTTTATGATCCATAATGTTGGAGTGAATGCGCTCAATTTAAGTTGGAATATACTGAATCAATCATTATGCGGCGTATCGTAATCGCTGAGATCTCCAAAAAAAGATTGAGATACGATCAAGCCCATCCAGCAGTGGTTAAACCGTCGGAACAACTGACCGGATGAGTCAATAATGTTAAACACAGCATGACACGATTTTTTGTGGATTATTTTTCTATTGTGATTGCGTGGGGGCATGCTATCAATTTTCAGAAAAACGTAGCGAACATGAATAAACAAAGCGTGTAAAGAGAGTGCACGAATGATAAGAAACGTACAAAATGTTGCGTTTCAGCTATTTTCTCGATCGGGCACCTTTACTCCTTTACTCGAATGAATCAAGGCTACATGACGTGCTTTCATTAGCAGCAGGATTATCGCAGTAGATTGTAGCATACCACCCTTTTAGTCACATTTGTTAATTAACTTATCATTGCGTCCACTAGTTAAAAGATAACAAAGCCAATGTGCAGAATAAAACGACAAGAGATAATAAAGAAATAATCCTCACCACTGTAGATTTGTAATCTCTGGACAGGAGTAGCCACACGGACACCTGCAAATAGAACACTTTTTCGATTTTAGTAATTCTTAGAAATCAAAGAAATTCTCAGAGATTCTCCTTCACAGGAAGTTTCTCCTTCCTCACCTCAATCTGGACATGCAAAATGAACGGCTAAAAAAGCAGGAAAGGAGCGTTACGAGCATTCATTTCTGGATAACTTCGTAAAATGCTTGTCGGAAGTCTAGTATTTTGCCGCCACTTTGTGTCTTTCTGACCAAATAAGACAATTTGGATCCTCGTTTTGCTTATCCACAATGAGCACAGGTGAGAGGGGTCAACTCAACCAGTAATGTTCTGTTGGGCTGTCTACATGGACAAAGAAGACGGGGTCCTGAATCTTTGGGGAACTCATGATTTGAAAGACTCTTTTCTTCAGATTCATTAGGTGCAACACCAGTTTAAATTCGCCGTTAAACCCTAACAAAGATATTCAGCAGTATTAGACCATAGTTTTCATGTGTCATTCGTACTCTTATCCGCTCTGAATTCTTTATTTTATCAAAGTCACTCCTCCTATACCTTACACAGTGTGTAACACTGCACTACGATAAAAAGTAATGATTTTGAGTTAGCGGGAAGTGGATTACGGACACAGATAAGCTGTTATTTCCTACAGGAGGACATTTGATATCACATATTCTTCTTTTGTCTCGTGGGTTAATGTCATAATGCACTTAACGTTAACCTCAACGCATCGCACATTCATTCAAAACCATCGGGAATGACTACGTTCGATCCTGCTTCCTTCCCTGCGTTCGGCTGCTGATCACCATTTATGATCGCTGGTAGCGCAATAGTGAATAGGGTTTCCATGGCCAACAGCCTGGCATGGAAGGGAACGGGGATTTCTGTGGTGGCGATTCGCAATCGTTTCATTGTTCCTTCGCCATTCGATTCAAAGATACCGAACCTAACCATCCATCCATCCATCTAACCATCTATTCAAACCATCCAAGCACCCTAACGTCATCCACCTCGTTCGGGCGGCATCGCCGTCGACTGCTCTCGGTGCTCTATGGAAGCGGCCTCTTCTCCTTCAACCGTGGAAATGTAATTCGTCTGCAATGGGCCTGGCAGACAGGTGGAGGATTTTTCCGGGCGCGTACAAGTGCCGTTTTGTGAATGTGTGGGTTCGGCGTGAGGAGAGGGCAGTCTTTGTGAAGCCAAAAACGCTCTATTGCAAACGGAACGGAACTGGATTTTACACAATACAACCTACGCGCACGGAGCGAAGCTCAGACATCATCGAAAGCTTCCCACGAGCGGTTCGCGTGTGTGGATCTTTAAGTGTATCTCCAAGCGGCTTAAAGTGGAATTTCTAAAACCGCAAGTTTTGCAAAGTTTTGTAGAAATTTTACTGCATGAGTGTCGTCCGTGATTGATCGTGCACGAATAGTGAGTGTTACGAACGTGAGTCACCAACAACACGAAGCATCGTAACAAATTGTATATGTGCATAATAATTCGCGTACCCCAATTTGCGTAACATATTTGTATTTTTTTTTTTCGGTTAGATTTGCGAAATCGTTAAAACGCACGACCAAACCACGTAATTGTGAAACCCCAAACAAACCGAACGAGTTGAAGGTGAATTAAATGTTTTAAATGGGAAGCAAACTGAACCGAGCATATGGGAAAGTGATATTCTAACGAAACCCAAAATTCAACCCGAAAGTAAGTGAGCGTGGAAAAGAAAACAAATCTATCGATCTCAAAGTCCAGCTGGTAAAGCTTACTCACCCGCCGGCAAGCAAGCATGTGTTTCGGGGGCTGTAACGGTGGAAAGTGATCAGTGAACAGTGAAATTTTACGATCCCGACGAAGAAAGTGATGCACCGTAGTGCTGGGGATGAGCTTTGTTATATTAAAATTCCATCTTTGGGGTTTTTTTTGTTAAATTCGTTTCGTTCGGTTTTTCGGTCGGTCCTTCGGTGGCTTAGTGAGATCCGTTTAGCCGATGTGCGAGAGTGTAGAAATTGTTGAATTAAAAAATAATTAAAATAACCAAACCACCCAATCCACTTCACCCGGGGGCAGGTTGTGAAAGGTTACTGTGGGGTGGATAACTTATTTGGTGCCTTTGTGTAACGGCTGCTTCTCCGTAAAGAAAGCAGTGCCTGCGAACAGGATCGTAAAAGTCTCAAAAAGCAGTGTGGAAAACTTCAGCCAGCAGGTTCAAAGGCACGTCGCTTCATGGCGTAAGTGATTTATGTGACAGTTGTGGATTATGGTTTGGTACATGTACACGTCTCTAGAAAGAAAGAAGCTCAGATGATTAATGATTTAATCGCATATGTAGTAAAAGTGATTACAGAAGCAAAGATTTCGGCTACTTTCGACATCTTTCACAACCGCCCGAGATAAAACGCGTTCAAGTCCATTGCAAACGTTACATTGGCGATGCATTTCTTTTAAAACATTTGTCTCTACCGTCGCGCGAAACATCCGAGCGATAGAGGGCAATTTCTAGGCCACCGGGAAACGTTTGTACCATCGATAAACGACAGCATATTACATGCTCCGATACATCCTGTCGGCTATCTGCCGTCATCAAGCCGAGCGTTCACCATAAAGCCCTAGAACCGGTACGATTTGCGTACGGCATGACACCGATTTCTTGCGGATCGTTTCGGAAACGTCTTGCGAACGAGAGGCAACGTCGCACACGCATGCCTGCGATATGGTTTGTCGCTTACGACTCCCGCAGCCCGAAGGACCGAACTATTACGAGGCGTGTCTAATAGTGCTAACCGCTAGTGGATCTCCGTACTCCCCGTCAACTAGAGCAGTGGCAGGTACGCCACCTAATGATGACAATGTACGGTAACTTGGGGGGGAGTCTTTTTTTTTCGTCGAAACGATTAGCACTGGAACTGGATCGGGACCGGGATGCGTACGCATAACCTTCCTGCTGAGCGCGATAAACGCAATAAATGGAGTGTGACAAAATGCTTTCGAAGGAGTAGATTGTAGTCTTTTTGGTCGGAAAATGTCACTTCCAACTAGGGCTGTACATACGGCGGGAGATTGAATGAGTGAATCAAATCTTTCTTATAAGTGTGTTATTCAACTCCTGAAAGTGTGATTTAACTCTTGAGTAATGATCTTTTAAAGTGACTATATACTCACTCATAAATTAACTCACGAGTCAAATCACTTATGAAAGTGGGATTCATCTCATGAGCCATGGCTCTTTGAAGTAACTTTCAATTCACTCATGCATTAACTCACGAGTCATATCACTCATGGACGTGGGATTTAACTCATGAGTCACGACTCTTTGCGGCGACTTACCACTCAATAATAACTTTTGAAAGATTCCGTTAAAGAGTTCATTCCTTAATTTGCTTCACACACTCATACTCAATTCACCTTAGTGAGTTGCTAATCCGATCACTTCTTTCAACGTTGTTAAGTAACGCGTCGTCTAATTTTACATTTTCGAATGATAATGATTTATTCGAATGTGAATAAAAGTAACAGTTTGGCTTTGTTTTGCTAAAATGTGCGCTTGAAAGTCGGAAGGTTTGCCAATGTCTCTGCCCAGCCGGAGCTTTACGTCTTCACGCCTCGCCAAACACCTTCGGTGCCGCGTCGGTGGCGTAAACTGCGTTTCACGACTACCCGTCCGCATACGGTCCAAAGTTGTCAGATTCACTCTCAATGGCAATTGTTTTGTCGTAATGTAGCTGACATACAGGGAGGAGATAGGAGGGAGGGGTGAACGGAGAGCTTCCAGCAACCCGTTCCAGTGTGCCCGGTTTTGCGAACTTTGGGCCCCCGTTTTTTCCAATCACCACCGTACCACCGATGGTAGACACCGATCTAGGTTAGCAATACGCGCGAATCCACCTGGCGTGAAGGAAGCAAAAGAAGGAAAGGCAACAATAACAACAAAAAAATGGTCAGTCGGAAAATCCAACGAAAACGAATATTGCGCCAAACCGTACGATTCGTACACGTGGGTGGATGCGTACCCGTGGGTGTATGCGCCAGAAGAAACACCCTTGCGCATTGGCCCCATAAGGAGGGACGTAGGATTCCTTGGAGCGTGACCGTCACCGATGGGGAAAGGGAAAAAAATAGAAAGAAGAAACCGCTTTTCCACGTTGCATCAGATGTTGCTTGCGTCGTAGACTCCGGCACCAAACATGAGACTGCATCGATTCCATGCATGATAGCTGTCAAAATAGCAACAAAAGCCAAAAGGAAGCGAGTTCGTATTGTGTGTTGCTTTTTGAAGGGATTGGCAGCAAATGAGAAAGAAGGGAATGTGAAAACGTAAAGTTTTGCCCCATTAGGGTTAGAAGATTTGGAAAAGTTGTGCATCTTACTAAATTCAATATTAAAAAGAATGTAAAACATGGCTCCAGCTGAGTTGTGAATCTGTTACAATCAATAAAACAGATTGGAGGAGTTCTTGACTTGACTGCGAACTCTAACTAAACTACAGAAGATTCGGAAGTATTATTTTATCTCCAAGGTTATTCTGTCGTCTCCAATCAGTCTGTGAAGGGACCTCGAAAAATCGCGCAACTCCTCCGCGGAATTCAGTCCTGAGTTTTCCGATGGAGTTGAAGTGTATGTGAAGAACCTCTGATATTAAATTCTAAATATTCTTCATTTGGAGGTTCCGAAGATCATTGCACCCTGCAATATTCTATGTCTGGTTATTGCTGGGGGTTAGTTCACTCAACACTCTTCAGGGACCCACCATCAATCCCTGGGCCCTCAGCCCGCTTACCGATAATCACGAGGGTCCGGAAATAAAAGTGTGGCATGAAATATAGAATAGAGTGTAAAACATCTTTAATTCTTCTGCCAATCATAAGACGTTTTCTTAAAACTATTAGAATATATTTATTGTGTGGTTTAGCACATGGTTTTTGTTGGAGGATGTTTCTAATCTTCGTTACTGAATAGAAAAATCGTCTACCGTCTATTCAACACTTAACATCCAGATAACTGATAACAAAAACACCCCAAAGGTTCTTATCTATATTTTTATCTCATTGAACATTTTTAACAGCAGGTCGCATTTTTTTCATGACTCAGACTTTTATTTCTCGGCTCAGTAATGTCACAACGGCGATGTCTTTCTATAAAAAGTTGAATATATACAATTATACGTTCAAGGGCTATTCTTTTACATTCTCTTAAAGCAATGATCCCTACATGCTGCAGGTTTTTAATCATCTTGTACTGCAATTTAATAAATTTTATTAGACGGACTTCTCATAGGTCGTTAAGCGAAGATTCCAATCCAAAAATTCTAACAAAGAATCTATACCATAAAATGGGCAAATGCTTAAACTCTATTGTTATTCTAACTGAAATCATCAGCAAATTTTTCATTTTTGTGTGTTTTTTATATTAAAGTTAAGCACCGCAGTTTGATTTCAATTGTCAGTGATAATGAAATTAGAACATTTTGTATGAAAATTTAGTGTACGAACAGCAACGGATAGACGGTCATTGCAGTTAAAACCGAAACGGAATTCGGAAGCATGCTTCAGTGATTGCCGGCTGCAATGTGTTCCCGCGAACATAAATAAGCTTGTCTTGTCAAGCCACGGTGGTACACGATCGCGGAACTATGCATCTTAAATCATTCGAATGACGCTGGCTCTTGACGCAGGGGTTCGTCGCTTTGAGTCTTCCAGTCTTTACCGAGATTCGGGCGCGCGATAGCCACCGCACGCTTACGTAATCGCTACCCTAAAATCTCGTTCGTACAGCCGGTGCAATGTCAACAATGAGCCCATTTTCTCCCATCAACACCCTTCCCCTCCCCCCTTCCAATCTTCTGGTGCTGACCCGACACGGAGTAAATTCACTCTCTGCTACATGACCTTGGTCAACGCATTCGGTCAGTGCGTAGTCTTCCCAGCATGGTGGGTGGTATTTATTGTATTTTATTCTGTTTTTCGCTTCCTCGAGACTAATGCCCAACCGGACACCCGCTCGTGCCCCGCGGATGGCTTTGGTGGTGATCGGCAAGCCCGCAGAAAATTGTACACAAACGAAACAAAGATTCGGTCGCGCGCGTTTCGGTGTTTTAGGGTTCGAGTCAAAGCAGACAAAGGTGGGCCAATTCGTTATGGCCGTTAGGTTTTTAATAACCATGAATAAGTTGAACTCGACAAGCGTAACATGAATCGGATTTGCTTACCTGTCTAATACTAAAGCGTACGCTTAAAATCCCTTTTCCCATTTGGCAGGTGGTAAAGCGCACAGAAAGGAAAGTGAAAATCCCGTGAAGAAAATGACCTTCCGCACGTCATTCGTGAACGATGACTACTGTCTCTGAAATCGAGATGTCAGAATCAACCGAAGTACGACATCGTGCAAGAGAAATGACGCCCACCTTACGTACAAAGTGTTATTCCGGACGGATAGGGAAGATCACCCGTCTTGTCTCCTGGCTATTGATTCTGTGCTGCATTACTGTAACGACGGTCGTTGCACAGCGGGATACGATATGTCCACCGCAAGACATCATACTGCCGTGCCGATGTTCGCAGCGTGGCAGTGAAATACAGATATGGTAAGAATCTGGCAACAGTGTGTCCATCTCCCCATTCTTATAATCTTTTTCTGTCCATAAATCTTTCAGGTGTTCACACAGCGATTTACCACGAGTTTTGATGGGGTTGAAAGCCGTTTCCAAGTCCATCATACGACCGATCGACGAGCTGATCCTCGAGAACAACTTTCTACCGTCGCTTCCCGGGCGAACGTTTGCGCCGCTCAACATCCTCCGGCTAATGCTCCGCCATAACGGCCTGGAGCGTCTTTCAAACGGATGGCTTAACGATCTGGACAAAAGTTTGGTAGAGATCTTCATAGTGGAGCGAAACCTGCGCAGCATTCCGGTAGACAGTTTGACGGGTCTGCGCAAGCTGGAAGCGGTCACGATACAGAGCGAAAATCTGAAGCGCCTGCCTGACTTTTCCGGTCTGCCGAAGCTGCGGTACATTAACGTGCAGAGTGGCTCGTTAATTGAGCTAGCCCCCCAATACTTCCGCGATTTGGCGGGTCTCGAGACGCTGCACGTGACGGGAAGCGGAAGCCTAAACCGGCTGGAAGCGGGCCTGTTTAACGATCTGCCCAAGCTGAATCTGATAAACCTCTCGGCGAATGGGATCAGCTGGGTACACCTGCGGACATTCGTGGGATTGCCTGCGCTGAAAACGCTTCAGCTGTCGGGCAACAAGATCACGGATGCTGGCATGATCGGCCGTGCGGTGAAGGACATCCACAATCTGCAGGTGCTCCGTATCGATCGCAACATGATATCGAAGCTGAGCGAGAGTAGTTTCGTGGATTTGCCCTCGCTGAAGGAACTGTACCTGAACGATAATGGGATAACCGAGATTTTCCATGGTGCGTTCCATCGAACGCCTAGCTTGAAGTTGGTCCATCTCGAGAACAATTACTTGCGGCGTGTTCATCCCGAATCCTTCCTGCAGGCGTCGGGCAGTGGCGTTGAGATGATGCACCTCCAGCAAAACGAGATTGGTCGTGTAGAGGAGCTACGATCGTTGTTGGATGCGTTGCCAATGTTGCGCTTTCTCGATTTGAGCTACAACAAACTGGAAGCGATTCCGTTCGGTGCTCTGCGTGGGCATGGAACGTTGGAGCAGCTGTACCTCAACCAGAACCGCATCCGAATGATCGAACGCGATGCTTTCATGGCGATGCCGGGCTTACGGGAGCTTCGCCTCCAGAACAACTCACTGCACGATCAACTGCCGATGCCATTCTGGAACTTGCCCGGGCTGAAAGGTATTGACATTTCGTACAACAACTTCCGCCGGATGGATCCGAATTTGCTGGTCGGAGTTCCTTCCCTGCGCCGGTTGGACATTAGCGGGAACACGCTGTCCGTCATCGATGCTGGTGCGTTCACCCACACACCGATGCTGGAAACGGTCAACATTTCGTTCAACGAGCTGTCGCTCATCCATTCCGCCACGTTCCGTGACTTGAGCCACATGTTTGAGCTTGACGCGGGAAACAACCATTTGCAGGAGTTTATCCCGGGACTGCCGGTGGCGGTCGAGCGGGTGAATCTGCACGGGAATAAAATCACGCAACTGCCTCCACCAACCACCGCGAGCCAGCTGTGGGATCTGCCGAACTTGCGCATGCTAGACATTAGCAGCAATCAGCTGACCCGTCTACCGAGGGCCGTCTTCAAACCGACTCCCCAGCTGCGCGTCCTTAGCCTAGCACGCAATGAGCTACAGTCCGTCGACGATGGAAGTCTTTCCGGGTTGGGACGCTTGGAGATACTGAACCTGCAGGACAATCGAGTGCTCGCACTGCACGAACGGTGCTTTAGTCCGTTGGAAAATCTTCGCGACCTTAATCTGCAGGGTAACCGGATCGAGGTGCTGGTGGACAACCTGCTCGATAGTAACGCGCTGCTCGAGCAGTTCGATGCCTCCCGTAACAGCATCGTGGAGATATCACCCAAAGCGTTCCGCAACAGCCGTTCGCTGCAGACGTTGGATCTTTCGTCGAATCAGCTGCGCGAACTGCCGGAATCGTTGTCCGGGTTGGCGGAGCTCCGAGAGCTGGATGTGAGTTTCAACCAGCTGACGGAACTGTCGCCGAATGTGCTGGTGTCCTGGCGCAATTTGGAAGAGCTGAAGGTTTCCAACAACAAGGTGAACCAACTGCACCAGGGTTCGCTGAGGAACTTGCCGCTGCTACAGTATCTGGATCTATCGAGCAACGAGTTGACACTGTTGGAGCACGGATCGTTGCGAAACTTGCCCGAACTGCAGGAACTCGTACTAGCGGACAACAGATTGACGGAGCTGAAGGATCGTGTGTTTGAGGATCTTCCCAGCTTACAGGTGAGATTAATCTGGGGCTAAATGGGAGTGTAACGCAGGGATATTGAATGGTTTTCTGCTTTTACACAGGCCGTACATCTGCAACAGAACAACTTGCGCTACATTTCACCGTACAGCTTCTACCGGTCACCCTCGATCGTGTACCTCAATCTGTCGGCAAATCAGTTCCGCAGTCTCGATAGCGTTGGTTTGCGAAGTGTTCGAAATTTGGAAGTGCTCGATCTCACCGGGAACAGTATTCGCAAGATCACACCAAGCCCTCTGCGGGGGTTGGACTGGTTGGTGGAGTTGAAGCTGGACAATAACAAGATTTGTGGAATTCAGGGCGAACCGTTCGCTACTATGCCACGGTTACGTGTGCTGAGCATGCGGAACAATCAGATGTCCCGTGTTCCGGAGCCGATCTTCCGAAGTTTGCGTACCAATATTGCCATTCTGGATGTGGACGGTAAGTTGCTGATGAATACTGTTGGGGTTGCTTTGAATGACTTTCGAATTTGATCATGTGTTTTAGGTAATCCATTGGACTGTAGTTGCGAGATGCTCTGGTACATGGCATGGTTGCAGGAAAGTCGAAGTCTCTATCCCGGTCCTCGCTGTAGAGATGGGAAGATGCTGCTGGATATGCGCTTGTCGCGTACCGATTGCCAAACGGGAGCAAGAACCGCTCCCGGACATCCTGGTGAACATCCACTTACGAACGATCATGGAGATGTGTTTGTTCGTGCGCTCGACTACGATGAATGCGTGGGTTCGGAAAATTACGAAGTTCCCCCAGGTCCAACACCTCCCTTCCGTCCAGGATCTGCGTCGCCGGGCGATAGTGACTACTTCTACGATCAGTACGTCGACTACCCCAACGCATTGAACGACACTCGAGTAGCAAATGGGCAGCGTTTCAACAGTACTCCCTTTGCGGAAGATTCACAGCGTAATTTTACCACCAACTTTGTTGATTTTAACAACAACAAGTTCAATCAGTTCCAACGACCTCCTCAAGGTGCTGTATCTCCTCCAGGTGGAGGGCAAGATTCTGGATCACCGTTTACCTTCTTCGGTCTGCCCATACCGAGTCTTAATATCGGCAAAATGTTCGGTGGTGCGGGTCGCAACGCGAACAATCGTGCGTCCGGTGGTACGCGTGCCAAGGGTCGCGTGCAGGTGTACAAACAGGGTGAACCGGAACAGAGCATTATCTATCGGAACGATGGCGTCAAGACGGATGCTTCGGTTACATTGAAAACTCCTTCGGATCCGTTAGACAAAAATGCCGGTGCCACCAATGAGAACAACCTGTTCTATCGTCCCTACTTCCAGACATCCTTCCGACAGCAGGCTCCGGTGGACGTGCAAAAAGGTGGTTTTACACCGATGCTTCCAGGTACGGTTGGTGGATTCACTCCCATCACTGATCCGACGCTGAAGGTGATCAATCAAAACTACACACACGACCCACCGGGCAAGTGGCCAACGGAGTTTAACGAGCGCGTACCTCTGGTTACCGAACCAACGCGTTACTTGCAGCAGAATAAATTTGAGGCCACCATTAAACCATCGCACAACAGTGCACCTTATTTTGTTGATGGAATAACGCATCACATTCCTGGGAAGCAGGAAAATCTTGCTCCGATGGTACATCCGGCACTGGTTAATGTTAATGATAAGCTGACCAATGGCGTAGTGAATGCAGGGCAACGAAATAATATTACGGGGTCTTCGCCATCGCACTCCGAAATGGAGGAAGATGACGATGATGGTGGTGAATCCGCAGACGACGATGAGGAAGCCACCGAAGACGAAGACATCGATGGCGCTCCAAATGAATCCGAAACGAACTCACAGGGCGGTTCGCATCATAACGAGAACGAACTGACCACACGGCTCTCGATCGAACTAGCTACCCCAACCATTGGTCCATCTACTGTAAGCGGAGGCTTCAACAAAGCCTACACCACACCAAATCCAACGATCCGCGATTTGGCACGCACACCCACCCGGGAGTTTTACGACAGTGCAAGCAACACACCTTCGTCCCTTTCGGCACTCATTGCGCCGGGTTCAGGGCATAGATCACCACCGGGGAAATCCACCATAGAAAAGGTACCCGCACCGGTTTCTTCCACCGTAACACCGTACTTCCCCAACACAACGCCCGGCACGCCACACCGGGTTGTACCGAAGATCGAAACGGATAGTGGAGATCGCCATTTCGGGTCGCCGAACATTATCGATCTGTCACCGTCCAGCCACCATCATGCCGATGCGGATAGCGTTAACGAGATCCGGAAGCGGGAAGACATGGATTGGTACTTTGCCAATTACAACCACACGCAGCACTACGACTTCGATGAGCTCGAGATCAATAGCTACCGGAGCGCAGGCATGGCAATTAAAGGCGGTGCTATCGCGTCCCTGGTGGCCATCCATACGATCGTACGATTGTGGTGAATAGTATTGTTAGCATAAAGCTCTGGAAGAGCTACGGGACGAGTAATGGGATGGGATCAAAGATTTCACGGGAAGCTAGGCACCGCCAAAGGAATACTAAGTGTTGCTGAACGTAGGAATTACACGGGAGGGATGTTTTAAAACGAAAATTGGGCAAAAAATCGTTTTGGGGGTTCGTTGTTGTTTTAGATTAACGGTACAATACGCTGGCGAGATTGGATTTCGTAAGCGAATGAGAATGGAAATTAATGAATCTTTTGTAAAATGTTATCAATTAAATCATGTTCGGTCGTTTTCTACGATGAAATGATTGATTTTCTGTATTGGATAAATCTTTAGCCTTAAATAAATCAAATCTCTTGCCGCACTCATAAACAATAGAAGAATGCATATGAAAAAACTACCACCAATACCATGTCCAACATGGCTTGTGTTACTGTAAAATGTTGTATAAAGTAAAGGTAGCCAAAGCAAACGAACATTTAATATGTTTACTTTTTCTTTGATATTTTTGCCTTAAATAAATTGTCCTTTTTATAACAAATCATATTAAAAGCTACGAAATTCACGAAAAAAATTGAATAACTCAATGTAAGCTGGAATAAGAAACAAGCAAAACCTAAAGATACAAATAAAGATTAATTATAATTGCAAATGTTGAGAACAAAAATTGTATTTGTGAATTTGTAAATGACAGTTTCGGACGAACTTTAATCATAATTAAAACTCTATGTGTTATCTTTGAAAGATTCACTAGTATGTATTCCTTTCAAACTACCTTTCGGCAAGCAACCAGTTTCACTGCTTTTCCCTGATGATTGCACGATCCTTCAAACTTATCACCCACCCCGGATTGAGACCGTAGAAAATCTGCCGTGGATCTTTAGCTTCCGTCAGCATTGCATAATCTGGATCGTCTTCAATTTTTGGCAACGTGTACCCATACTTCTGGGCCAGCACTAATCGCTCCTGGCTGATTTGTTCCGGATCGGCTAGATATCCACGGTTGCGCGCATCGGTGTAGTACGCTACTGCATCCTGTGGTGGTAGCATGCGCCTCGGAATGGGAACACCTTTTTCAAACCACTTTTTCGGGTTCACAACCGCGTACAGGCTGTGTGGATCGTAGTAGGCAGTGCGAATAACTCCACCATTACGCTCGATGGCCGCAATTACCGATTCGGGTGCGTGCTGTACTTCAATGTTGATTTTCGCCTGAAAATCGTCAGCCCCTTCGTCCGTCAGCTGGACACCATGGTGCAGGAGATCGGGTCGAATCTCAAACAAACCCGTATTGCAAATCGTCGTAAGATCGATGGGTGCACGGGTGCAGAGTCGGTCCGTGTCGATTAGCTTCTGCAGCTGGTGTAGGCTGATCGGTGGATACTCACGCTTCAGATGGTGACCTTTGTAATACGGTTCGTAACTGAAACGCATATAGAACGGAGTGTTACCCGTTTCGTATCCGAGGCGCATATAGTTTTGCCGCTGGCCAGATCCTTTATTACCAGCACCATGCTTATCTCCACCGTGTTGGCCACGACCGCGTTTCGGCTGCAAAGCAAATCGGAATTGGATGTTTTGATTATGTAAAGAGACCGGACCGGTTGGTATGCGGAACCGGGGCACTGTAAACTACTCACGTTTTGCTTCGACTGCGGATTATCACGTATATTCCCAATTGTGACACGTGGAAGTGATCTTAGCATTTGTAATGCTTTCTCTGTGGTGTGTTTTACGGACATTTTTCACAATTTTTGATGAAAAACACGCACCGAAATTCAACAACACTGGAAGCTTGTTATTTTGTGACAGCTGTTTGTTGACAGCTCCCGCAAGGTTGCCAGGAGAAACAGATTTTTATTGAAAACGGAACTTTTTGCATAAAACATCGGAATGGTTTTTTTATCGGATAATTTTACCCCGTTTGGGCTAAACGGTACTTATGATTGTTGGTGGAAATAATTTATGAAAAGCAAATTTTTGTATTCAAGTTGAAATATTCCCTAAATGTGCAATAATTGCGAAATACCCTGTCCCCGTACAAGGCGCAATCTGTCATTCCCCAGCTGTCAAAGGCCGAAGGCAGTTTTCATAACAATAACAAAGCACCATGAAAGCTCGTGAACAAAAGAACCAGTTCGGTGTGACAAGTCAAAGAGTGAACACGCGCGAGTGACAAAAATAAAAACTGATTTCGAAATGGCGGCCAAACCGTGTGCCGCGTTCAGAGTGGAATTCTCGGAAATTCCGAAGCGACCGTCTAGAACGGAAGCTATGACTTTCCTAGTGAATGTGTTGAAGCTGGAACCGGCAAATCTCGAAAGAG